>JAZDUH010000248.1:1135000-1476246 GCA_036419115.1 Scarus forsteni | reverse complement strand
GACGACGATGAGGTAAGGGTGAATCCTCAAGTGTCCTGGAGCAGATCGACGATCTCTTCCTTCTTTTTCCTGACCGCCTTCTTCTTCTTCTGCAGGACGACGCCAAACCAAGAGGCAGAAAAATGATGCGCTTCTCCTCAAGGCCATCCTGCTGAACCACTTCCTGATTCTTCACCTCTGACTTTTTTCATGTCACAGGTGGGGGGCTGGAGGACTGATTGAAAAAGGAAAAAAATAAAAATAAAAAAAATCCAACATGGTCATTAGCAAGTAGAGTTCAACAAAGCATCACCCACACTCACACACATGAGAGATCTCCCCTCAAAACAAATTTTCTAGAGGCAACACGGCACCACACCGACGCAGAAATCCGGCTTCTCTTCAACGACAACAACACGAACGGAGAATTTGTTTGTATTTTTATTTACATTTTATATTTTTGTACATATTGTTAGGAGGAGGGGGGGTCACTATCTCTCAGCAGCGATCCTGTCCGACCAATCGGTGCTCCTTTAACGAAAGATTTTACTTGGTTGACCATGTTACGATATCTCAACAGATACTAGAATAAAAAACTGTTAAAAAAACCTGAAAGACAAAAACCTCTTAAGCCGTTGAACTCAGAGCATTCCAGTAAATTTAATGTATGTACTTTAGCTGTACCATAACTAGTTTGTTTGTATGGGAGGGTAAGGCCAAAGAAAAGAGCCTCTTTTCTTTTTCCTTTTTCTTTGTTTTTGTCAGCGACTTTTTGTTTTATGACGGCCTGTTTTGATGTATGTGCGAAGTTTGTTGTTTGACAATAAACCGGACTTTTATTTTGTGAGTTGTACTTGGTTTCTCTGCTCCTTTTTTCCTCCCCTCAGGTCCGTAAACTTGCTCCACGTCAGGTTGCACAATCCAGAGGTATCCAGCTGCTGCTTTAGTCCGGAAGAATATGTTTTTTTATTTGCAATTAATGTTCGTAAACATCAGACAAAACTCCAGGAAGCACTGCGATTATTGATTAATGCACCAGAATTATCTTTGAAAAGTTGGTTGATTTAACTTTTTGGTTCTTTAGTGAGTCAAACATCAGTATTTGTCTGGTGTTAATAATTAAAACCTTTATAAATAAAAGAAAACATTTATAAAGCACTTTTCAAAGCGGAGTTACAAACTTTTTACAGACAAAGTTAAAAATAACGAATAAAGAAAAATAAGAGACGAGAGGAATGCAACCACAAAGTGTAAGGGTTAAAACAGATCGAAGTGAATTAGGATCGGGGTGCTGGTTTGGCGGAGTGGTTAGCAACCAGGCACCCCATGTACTTGTTTCTGCCGGTCCAGGTTCGAATCCCGCCTGTGACCAGTTTGCATAGTGTCTTCCCCTACTCTCTCACCCTCTTTCACAAGCCTATCCACTGTCTCTCTCCTATCAATAAAGGCAAAAAATACATTAAAAAAAAGTGAATAAGGAATGGACACCTAAAAAGGAAGAAAGAAATGTTTAAAAAAAGACTCAAACTACTGAAAATAAAAGAAAATGGGAGATAAAATTACTGAAAAATTAAAGTTTATTGAGCAAAGTGAATAAACCTCTAAGACATGGAGTTCTGTAAAATAACAGTCTTTTAAACTGAGGTTTTGCATGACTAAATCAGACATCCTAAACATACACTAAAAGATTACTTTGTTATTTTTGCACATCAAAGATCAAAAGCCAACTTATTTAAAGCAGGACAATGTTACTGTGAATATTGACCACAAAAAGGCCCCAAAAAAACAGAATGATGACCCCTAAAACACTTTTTTATTGATTATATGTGATGTTTATCCAGCACAAATATTTCCAAACCTAGTCAAGCCAGTCGAGGTGGAGGCACATAGGCTGTGTTAGTTAATAAAATCTATATTGCTGTGTCTTAATTACAGATAAGAACATTTGAGGGCAGAAATAAAAATGTAAATAAAAAAGAATGATTTGCAGTATCAAGGCATCCTAATGTGCAAACAGGAGAGGGTAGAATTAAAGACCTACTTAACCCTCCACCATTTGTGTCACTAATAAGGATCACATGGTAAACTTTGCTTTAGCAGCAGTTTTCCTTCATGGATGTGACAGGTAGTAGATTTTATGCTCACTAGTAAAAGCAAAATGTTTCTCTAAGTAAAGGTTAAATGAAGGTACACCTGTGAAGGTTGATTTTAAGCTTTAAAATTGAATTAACATTCAAAAAGTGAATGAACCAAACTCAATGATGTGCAAATATTGTGCAGTACACTGCAAAACTTCTATCTGTATATAGTATATGTCTAATTTTCAGTCCAAAAAATCCAGGTAGACTTAAAATTAACATCTTACTTGCAGAAATTAGAACTAAAAAAAGGGCCTGAACTGCCTGTAAGAGTAAAATTATCTGCCCATGAGACAAGTCAGCAGATATTAACTCGGTGGATCAGGACGATGCACACGAAGGTGCTCAGTCCAGAGGCATCCAGCTGCTGCACCTCTCATGTAAATCTTGATTTTCTGTTGGTATTAATGAGAAGTTATTGCATCACACTAAACTACAGATAATCCCCAGACTATCCACGGATAAACAGAATGGGATTTTATTGTTTAATTTATGTGTTGTCATCGCTAAAATGAACATTTGGGACCGTGCATGGGCGTCACACCCGCGGGGTTACTGGTGTCCTTCCCCTCACTTTTTACACCCACAAATATCATTGGATATGAGTCATGGGCATGGTTAGTGCTATATCATACAAAAAAGACTTAAATCAGAGCATAATTTAACAATAATGGTATGAGAAAAATGTAAAAGGACGTTAGCGTGGAGTGTGTGGTACATCAATGTACATTTTGATACTTTATGCTATTTTACTTGCATATTATTGTAATGAAAAGCAAAAATACATTTAATTTCGTTGAACGTTGCTCGACCCTTAAGACACCCTCACTTTTAAAATCGCTGCTACACCCCTGGGACCGTGTGTCCACTTTTTGGACAATTTAACCCCATAATAATCAGGATTATTAAACACAGAGATGATGCAACATAAAACCACCCAATGCACAGTTTTAGGCATCCAATTCACCAAGAACCAAACTCTTTTAATGACATTGCTCCAAAAATGAAGAAGCACTAAAAATAATAACATTGATAATCAATAACTTGAAACACAGACTTTAAATTTAAAGAAAAAAAGTCCTCACTAGCTCCTTTTTTAAGGTCAAAACTAATGTTCTCTCCATTTTCTGTCTAAAACACTGTGGCACATTATTCAAAGAGGCTCTGAAAGGGTTAAAATATCATAACTGGCCAACGTTTAATATTTCTGAAAAGAGGCACAGGTATGAAACATTTAAAGTGCTTTATTAAAATTGGAAAGAGACATTTTCATCTTGTTACTCTGTCGTGTCCACTCTCTGGACCTGCAGATCTTTATTAGAATCGATGCAATCAATTAAGTGTTATTGGTAATAAATGACGTGTCAAAAACCAAAATCCAGAAATAAAATCTCCACACTGCCAGTTTTATTCTTTTTAGGAATAATTCATTTTTCTTTATTGTCCATCTTAAACATGGTGGATTCTGGGTAGTCAAAGTGGCACTTAAGGGGTAAAAATACACGTTTTAGTTTTAGAAGAGCTGAATCACTTTTATTGGAAATTTATGAGAAATGATGTTTTTTTTTTCTAATGTATCCATTTTTTGGACATGCAGTTTTTATTAAAGATCTGGTTCATGACGTGTCAACGACTGAAATCCATGAATAAATAAAGTCTCACTGCCTGTTAAATAATTTTTAAAGAATATTTTTCTTTGTTGTCCATTTTAAACTCAGTGGACTCAGTGTATTCAGAATAAAAGGGGTATAGATATGTTTTGTTTTTTGTTTTTTTAAATATATATTTTCTTGGGCAGAGCTGGCACTAGTTAACAAACAGAACCATTTTTTTGTAGAATTTAATGTTAATTTATCAGAAATGTTGCCCTTTACTCTGATGCGGACTCTGGCTCTGATGTATCTTTATTCAAAACCTGACAGCACAGAAAACAGAAATGCAATCACGTCAATATTTATGGTCATCAATGACAAATCAAGGACTGTAAGGTTCCCTGAATTTTCCTACTTGCTCTTAAATTTGAGGAAATAAATCATTTTCTTTATTGTCCATCAAAACATTGACTGTGGGAACTCAGAGTGGCACAGATATAGTTAAAATATTTTTTTATTTCTTTTCATTATTTTCACTGACAGAATCACTTTAACCCTCTATTGCATGGATTATTACTTAAAAATAGTAAAAAAATCTTTTGAATGCTTTTATTACTTAAAATGGCCTCAATAATAGATAAATGAAAAAAAATCTTTAAAAAAGTGTACAGGGGGGGTCGTTGATCAAGTGCTGCCAAATGGCAACAATATGCAATCGTGGAAAGTACCATAAATCAACATTTTTGACCAAAAAGGCATTTTATTTAAAACAAGACTCAACATATCCATGTCATACTCATACTCCATTAGCAAAAAGGACTGTCAAATAAGATCTCCTGGTCATGCGGCCTCATAAAGTCTATTTCCTTCAAACTGAAAGCCCCCTTTTCACACCTAAACGTAAAAACATACATTTTATTTCACAGATTTTTAGAAAAACGAAGATAAAGTAATTGTTGCCATATGGCAACACTATACAATAGAGGGTTAATTAGAAATTATTATTAATGAGAAAAGTATACGATGGACCTTTTTCTGTCGTGTCCACATGTTGGACACTTATTATGATGTGTCACGTTTATTTTTGGATCTCTAATGTACAACTTTCTTATGCTTTTATTTCCCATAAATGTGAAATAATGACAAAATAGTTATCTCTTTATCTTGAGATACAAACCCAATCACACCAGGAAACACATTTGTGAGGGTTTTCTCTGCACTTTCACTCCTCAGTCTGCTCTATGATGCACCACGGGTTAGATATTATTAGTAATTCAAATCCTGTAAAGAAGTCAGAGGACCCAGAGGTGCAATGCACCCGTGCACGACCATGGAGAAGGTTTGTCAGTGTTTAAAGCAAATTACAAAAGGAGCTGGTGCACATTTCACTGCATGAAAACTCTTCTGTCAACATTAAGAGATGAATCTGTGAGAGATCTGTTGTGCATCATTGTCCTCAGACTTTTGCTAAGAAGCTTTTACAGGTTTTTTCTCTTTTTCAGACCATTCTCTGCTCTGTCTAAACTGTTAGATCCCAGTAGATCAGCAGCTTCTGCTCGACCAACAACCATGCTGTGCTCAAAGTCTATAAATCAGTGTTCTGTTCATGATTTCAAGCTTCACTTTTTTACAGTAACATCCTGTGAACAAGATGACAGTAAGTTACACGGTTGTAATTTTCCAGTAAATTACTTTAAATGAAGCATTACTCTATTATTATCATTTACATTTACAGAATCATTATGCTACAAGAGAATGCATTTTCAATTACAGCAAACCTGCCATATTTTAATGTGTATAAAGATATCTTTAACTATTTTACAGACCATTAATTAAAAAGATATAATTTTGTAAATAAAATAAGTATGTTTTTACCTAATAAAAATAACTCAACCAAATATGTGAAACATTACCTTAAAAATGTTTCCTCAGTTTTTCTGGAAAAATGGTTTTTTTTTTCTCCTGATCCATTATCATTTTCAGCTTTTACTGTCTGGATATTTTAAGGTAAATAACTGTAGATTTTACGGTAAATGCTGTAAATTACACAAAAGTCTGATTTTTCAACATTATTTTTCCATTTACAGTAATTTACTGCATGTTTCTTTACAGTAGGCAGATGTAGGTGTTACAGTAAAATACTGCTGAATTTACAAAAATCAGTTACAGTGTACTGTAAATGTCTTTAGTAGCATTAATAAATAGCATTGTCTGTATTTTCTAAAATAGTTTTACGACTTTGGTATCATGAGTCTTTCAATTTGTAGAATAAGTACTGTCCTGTAGTATCCATACTGTTTTTTTCATTTACAGTATCATTACCATATTTTAATCAACAACTTTTCAGAGACAGAACTCCGGCAGGTGCATCACACAAAGAAAATAAAGTCCAAATCTGAAGAAAATGTCCCACTGTGTGACCCTTTTAGATGAGGCTATAGATCACATCTGTCGTATATATAAAACATTTTCTGATTGTAACCATGAGCCATTACCTTTTAAGAACCTAATGTATTTAGTCACAACAGTCTTTGGAATTATTTAATATAAATACATTGTACTTCATGTATTTTATCTATGTGTGTTGATCTGTTTGTTTGACCCATTTCCTTGTATCGCCTGTGTGAAAAGGTGATTGATCGGAGTCACACTGCCACTCCAATTAAATACATTTTCTCTTCTGGAAGTTGGTCAGTGTGCAGGATTTTTTCTTCAGATTTGGAATCTACAACTCTTAAAATGTATTTTTAATTACAGTGAGCATGCTGTATTTTAAATGATCATATATATAAAATAATAACAATAATAATATATGAAGATATCACTTTTAAAAACAATGAAAAATACATCAATTTGATCAAACAATTTATCTTTACAGAGCATTTGTTCCACCCAAAAATGTGAAACATTTACTAAAAGAAGTCTTGCCTGCTGTTGGTCTGTCAATAGTTACTTTCACAAATAAGCATGTTTTCCCTCTGTCTTTTGGAATTTACAGTAATTTACTGAATAGATTTTGACAGTATGTAGCTGTAGATATTACAGTAACATACTGTTACATTTACAAAAATCACTGACAGTGTGGATCAACACATGGATTTGAATCGGCATAAAATCTCATCACTTCTTTGTGCCATGACTAACATTTCTTAACATCATCAAAATCTGTTCACAACTTCTTCAGTTTTCACACAAACAGATGTTAATGTCTTTAAGTTGTGTAAAATTTGACAGTATAACTTGAAATGATAAAAACGTATGCATATAGGCCACACATGACACTGCATGTTAACTTTTTAATAATTTATAACAATCATATTAACAACAGATGAGAGCATTAAGAGCATTTTAAATGATTTATTTCTCTGTTGAATTCACTGATATTTACAGATGTGATTGTCATGCATTGGTAAAAAAATTAAACAAACTCTCAGTGTTTTACTCAAGTGATGTTGTTAATAAGTAAATACACAAATGTAATTCCCAGAAAACATCCTTACTGACTAAATGTGCCTACTGTCAATCACACCTTCAGATAAATGGTGCTGTCATGGATATATTCACACTTTTAATGTAAATATTGTTGATTGTTGCTGTGTAAACGTCCACCTCATTCAGAGTCTCATTTCCACTTAATTCTTACTTATTTTCCTCCATAAGGTAGATGATATGGTTAAAAGCTCTGCATGTTGCAACCTGCATATTTTTCATGCTCTTTTCATTTACTTTAATTTTTAGTTGTATTTATATATACACAACTCTCATTGCTTGTCAACACTGTGTTGGTTTTAAAGGTAAAGCTCTTAACTGGTTCAGATCCTACTTGTCTGAGAGGTGTCTTAGAGTAAAAGTTGGTGACTGCTTCTCTTCTTGTGCCCCCCTAACCTGTGGAGTTCCTCAAGGTTCTGTTTTTGGCCCCATCCTCTTCTCCCTCTACCTCCTTCCACTTGGCCTGATTTATAAAAAGCACGGCGTGTCCTACCATCTGTACGCAGACGACACTCAGCTTTACCTGCCAATAAAGAAAAATGATGGCAGCTGTCTTAAACGTCTGCTGGACTGTCTGAAAGACATTAAAGACTGGATGGCCCTGAGCTTTTTAAATTTCAATGAAAATAAAACTGAACTGATCATTTTTGGCCCTGGTGGATCCCGGGAGGCACCTCTCAGGGACCTGGACCCCCTTTTACCTTATTTTAAACCCACAGTTTTAAATCTTGGTGTAAAGGTTGACAGTGATTTTAAATTGGATCAACAAATACATTCAGTTGTGAAATCCAGTTTTTATCACTTCGGGCTTTTATCCAAGATTAAATCGGTTTTACCTTTTAACAACTTTGAGCGGGTAATTCATGCTTTTATTTCTACATGATTGGACTACTGTAATGCTCTGTACGTTGGTGTAAATCAGGCTTCCCTAGCACGCTTACAGTTAGTCCAAAATGCAGCTGCTCGTCTTTTAACAGGAGCACGAAAGCATGAACACATCACCCCGATCCTGGAGTCCCTCCATTGGCTTCCCGTTCATTTTAGAATTCATTTTAAAATTGTATTATTTGTTTTTCAATCTTTTCAAGGATCAGCACCTCAGTACATTTCTGACCTTTTAAATATTTACACTCTGGTCCCTGAGGTCTGCTGATCACTTTCACCTCGTGGTCCCAAAACCCGTTTAAAGACCCGAGGTGATCGAGCCTTTTCGTGGTGGCTCCCAAATTGTGGAACGATCTGCCGCTCAAAATAAAAAACATCCCCACCCTAACGACTTTTAAATCGCGTCTTAAAACTCTTTTTCATTCTTTGGCTTTTAATTCAGCATGAGAGTTGTGTGATCCGTGTCCTTTTATGTCTTTTATGGTCTTAACCCTTTGTTTTTATGACTCTTATTTGTTTTAATGAGTTATTTTAATTGATTTTATTTCTTTTTTGATGTTCTTTTGTGTTATTTTAACTGTGCAGCACTTTGGTAAACTTTGTTTTTTAAAATGTGCTATATAAATAAAGTGGATTGGATGTATTATTTCATTTTACTTTTAGTTAAATTAATGCTCTTATCTATTCTAATGTCTTCATCTGATATTTCCAACTGCTATGCTGTGTAGAAGAGAAACTGTAACAACAGAATTCCCCCTTTGGTATTTATAAAGTTTGTCTTAATCTGACATGTGTTTGATTATTTTTTGTATATATGATGATGCTGGTAATAAGAATGTTCTAAAATAAGGCAGTAAAACTGTAAATGACACAGTTATAAAGCTGTAAATCAAAATTAAGTACTGTTAGAAATACAGTAAGTTAATTAGTTAGTGATTGATTGATTTATTTCATCCATATATCTGAAATAAAACGTTTTCATACAAGCATATAATTGAATGAAAAGAAACAGAAAGAAGAACAATCTTATATTATCTGCCCCTTTTAGACACTTAAAAAAGTTCAAAAACAAAGCAATAACAACGCAATGATCAACATAACTCATAACAACAACAATAATAAAATAAAACAGCCGTCTGTAACACTGCTGGTCTCAAATTCTTTTGATTCTCAATGACAACAACAACAAGCAATAACCACCAAAATAATATTAATGATTATAATGTTTGAGAGATTTCATCAATTACAAAAATGGTAATGGTGCTTACTGAACATACTGCCCTTTAATGTTCTTTTATATGTAAATTTTGATTGTTTAATGTCTTTGGTTAGATTATTCCATAAATTAACCCCTTTAACAGAAACACAACAACCCATCTTTTTTGTCCTATTTTTTTTTTAAGTGGTATATTGTAATTAAAAATACAGTACTGCTACTGTATTATTTCCTTCATAAAGAAGTTGATACTGCAAGATTTTACAGTAAAATACTGTTACATTTTAAAAAAATCATTTACAGTGTTGGACTTAAGCAGGTCGTCTCAACCATGTCAACATGCAGGAATGCATTGAGTTGCTTCCAGGTGATTGCCTTATTGTCTATTTGTGTTGACAGGCAGTTGAGCAGGACCTTACCTGAAGCCCCACTGTTGTTTTTTATGTCTTAAATTATTTCATTTTATCATTAATCCATTAAAATGAGGAAGTTTGGAGAGAGAAAGGACTGAAACAGCTGTTGGAGCTTCTTTGGGTGAAGATCAGAGCGTAAACTCTCCTGAACGACTCCTGTTTCTTCACTTTAACTGCAGTTCTTCTCACTGTGGTGGGTCTGCAGGAGGATCTTTTAGACCTCTGCAGGTCCAGTAAAGCCGGTGGTGAAAGTTTATTGATACAGAGTTTATCTCGGAGCAGAGTTTACACAGCGAGTCGTGAAAAGAGCCAAAGACAAAGAGTGAGAGAAAAGAGGAGAAAGACCAACACAGACTTTAACAGAAAGGACTTTTTGTTGCACAGGTAAAAAAAAAAAAAAAGAAAGAAAGAAAGAAAGAAAAGAAAACTCAAATATGGCTGCAGGTCTTTGGTGCTGAAGAGTTTGAGAGTCAAGCAGGAGGAGAACACGACAAGAGGAGGAAACTTCTACAGAGACCACGAAATCCATCATCTCAACTTTTCTTATCTCACAGAAGAAGAAACAGAAAGACAAACAAAAGAACAAATGCTGGCATAAACATGACCTCTTTGGCAGAAGTAAAAAGACGCTCTGAAAGCACAAACCTGCACTTAAGCATTTCTTCTCTTCACAGCGGAGCTGTTGGTGAAAGTGTGGAAAACTGCTGTTTGCATTTTGTTCACTATTTTCATCAGAGTTTCATCAACAACCTTTTTCTCCTGATGAAAACTCGACAGTAACCAATAAAAACAAGAGCACATGGACAAAAACTCAAACTAAACTAACTGACATTTTCATCAACAAATAAAAACTAGACTAAAATGTCTGACAGACTTAATCCAATCAGACCTAATATGGTCATGTAGGAAGTAGAGACAAGGAATCTGTCCAATCACAGCTACTTTGGTTGTGTTAAAGGTTGGATGAGTTCAGAGGGACATCCAATCACAGCTGCCTAAGGGGCTGTTTACATGGAAACTCCTGACTTGAAGACGCAAAGATTCTTCCTTTGCGTTTTCGAATTCTTCTGCGTTTAGATGACAACTCTTGGAGACGAGTTAATCCCCTGTAAATCCGCTGTAGTGTGCATGCCGCTTCAGTAGATGGCGGTGTAGGTCTGCAAAGATGCAGCGATGCTACAACACACGAACGAAGAAGAAAACCTTTCACAAACAACATTGGCGAACAGACACACTGAGAAGCTGGAGTTTCTTTTTTGGACAACAAATCAGTTCAGACAACAAATCTATCTGGATAGTTTTTCTGGATAACAAACCGAGCACGGTAAGAGGCTCACACATTACTCGGCGGACGGCCGAAGCTGCTGTTGTTCCTGGTATGCGTGCGCAGCCTTCATGTGAAAGAGTACTGCGCATGCGGTGACGTCAGCGTTTCCCCCTGAAACGCTCTGATACGGGTTTACACGAGGCTGGATGGAGGAGCAGATTCAAATCTTTCCACTCTGGGGAGCGGTTTCAAAAGTTTGCGTTTTAGGTGGAAACGCAACGTGGTCTCATCTAAACGGAAGGCCAAAACGCAACGAAATGTTTGCGGAATTGACCGTTTTCGGCGTCATGTAAACGGCCCCTTAGCTTGGTGGTGGTGGGATAAGTTGTGGAGCGATCCAATCAGAGCTGCTCTCTTGATGAATTGATATACCATAAAATATCAAATAAAAGCCGGGTTCCAATTAATCACCTGGTCCCAAATAAATCCCCGGGTTTAATTTATTCGGCACAGCCTATGAACTACAGTCGAAGTTACAGGACACACATGTGAACGCTGAGCTCACAGCTGGCAGTTCAGGCTGAATAAGAAACATGATCAGACTGAACCTTAACAGTCCACATGGTTTATTTCTCTCTCTGGACGTCCTGTCGGCTTCTCCTTCCTCTGTATGTCAACAAATGCAGGTTGGTGTGGGGTGCTCTGTTTTACAACAGTGCAGTTACACTCAATGTCCACAGAGGGCACAAGAGAGCAGAAAGCTGGAATCTTATAGACTAGAGCTTCACAAATCCAAAGAAGATGGTGCCGCTTCCTCCTGCTAACGTCAGAAGGCCGGTCACGTCAGTTAGCGGTATTATCTCCAAAAAAAAGAGTATGACCTAAAAGAGGACATATCATGCTTGTTTCTCCTTTTCACTATGCCAGACTAGGATGCCTGTAAAGCATTTCTGCCCTCAGTACAAGTCATTTAGTTCCTTCATTGCCCCACAATAGCGTTCTCAAAATCCTCATTTTAGGTCATTATCAAGCTCTCGTTGAAACACTCGGATCTCAGGATGACCTAAAGTTACCTCGCAACGTCACAGCCCTTTGTGCTCTGATTGGTCAGTTCTATCGGGGGCTGAGCCAGCCTGTCCTTCTTCTTCTACTGTATTTTCCAGCAGGCTCAATGCAGCGACCGCGTATTGAGTCCCCCTACAGGTCAGAGCTGGTAATGAGTGAATGTGAGCTAGGGAGCTATATACCCCTGCTGGTCGATGTGTTCCTCGGTGACGGTTTTGTGGCTAATGGACATCACAGAGGAGGAAGTGTTTTATCAGATTACTCCAATGAAAAGAAAGGTACCTCGTGTCATCACGATGATTTAAATCTCGCGGACATCTCGCAATGACCTATTTTCAGAGTCATCAAATCTCGTTCTAGGATATCAGAAAAAATACAATATCTCATTTTTTGAAAATTAAGGGGGTGTAAGGTCTTGTTTTCAAATGTATTATATTATATGTAAGTATTAAATCATGCATCAGCATGATATGTCTCCTTTAACTGAACTACTGCCAGCTCCTCACCAGTTTTAAGAGTGTTTGAGAGCTGAGCTGAACGAAGCAGACAAGAGTATAACTATGGTACTGTAAATAAATGTAAATACATAATAAACTGGTGTAAATAAATAGTTTGATTACATTTGCCATACTTTTCATTTTTTGCTAAGCAAGATTTTTGTGAGAGAGGAATTAAACCCTGGTCTGCTCGGTGATTGAAACAAATAAAAGCACCGGCTATCATGTAGAGCAGGTTCACTGTTTGTTGTCAGTTCTGGTATTGTAACTGAGATGCTCTGCCAGGTAGACTAAATAAAGGTGACTGCATTTCACACAAAGGAACATTTGTTTCTGTTCATTTAGATCAGGGCTTTTCAATTAGAGATTCAGTCGGGCCAGATTTTCAGATTTAGGACAAGAGCTGGGCCGGACAGTTTTGTCAGACAGTTAGCAAAGTTTACCACGTTAAAGAAACACAAATAGATAACAAACAAACTGGATGTTTGTCAGTTTATTGTCACATCCATAAGGGCAAAAACTCAATAATGAGCAGTACTAAACTAAACTGCTGAAATTCTGTTTCTTTAAATTTTACTCTTCAAACCAAGGGTGTGTTCAGGGGCGTACTTACCATTAGGCAAACACAGGCAATTGCCTGGGGCCCCAAGATGTCCAAGGCCCCTCAAACATCTCACAAAAAAGTATTACTAAAGTTTTCTTTGATTCAGAGCAGTTATTATTATTATAGTCTTAATTCACACGCTGTAGTTTGAAGTAGAGAAAATCAACATCCATATTTTACAATAAATTTTACAGTAGACCTCATACATTTGATGTCATTGTCTTTATTTTCAATCATGATATCCTGTAAAATACTTTAATTCGTAACTTTTCAAACTATATGACACCTAGTATAAAAAGCTTACTGCCCATGCACTGGATAATTTTGGGCATGCAACCATAAACTTCTTTTTTATTTTTACTGATGTCCCTTCAGGGGCTCCGTAATAATAACATTTAGATTCAAAAACTTTTTTTGGTCATAAATATTATTCCCTGGACGTGGAGGACGTATAAACATGGGTATGTAACTTGTAACTTAAGCTGTCAGATAACTGTAACAGATTTCAACAGCAGGGCAAATTAACAAACTCGCCTTCTGTCAATATTGAACTAAATTACAAAATTTAAGGAAATTCATTTAGTTTGTTATGTTACCTGGTACAAGATTAAAATAATAAAAATGTATCAACATGCTGAAAGCCAGTAAAATACTGAGTTATTGACCCTTTTTGCTTTTCATATAATTATTTAATCTAATTGAATTTTAGTTGTTGTTTATTTTATTTACTACCCTCCATTTCTTCTTTTTCTGCCCTTTTCCCCCTCTTCTTGTTTGATATCTGTAATTTCCTTGTTTATTTTTTCTCTGCACCCATCCCATAAGTTGGGAAAATTAATACAAATAATTAAAAAATGTATCAGCACAGTGCAGGGAAGTGACATGGCACCTCTGGAAGTTGACGTGTTTTGCATTTATGACTGTTTTTTAATGTCATGTAGAGCTCATCAAACAAACAAGCAAACTATCATATTCAGAAAAAAATATTCTACTGGTATATTATTTACTTCCAACCTCTCCTCCTAAATCTCTACTGACTGTTTCTTGACAAAATATATTGATGCATGGCACATGTTGTTGCCTTTCAATACACAAATAATATATGGATAATAAATAAAATAATCAAAATGTTTATCCGTTTGGCATTAAATATAAGCATTTTTTAGTGAAAACATTATATACTATGCTTGTGTTTTGTGTCAGGGACCATGTGGTAGTGGCATAATATTGATAGGGACGTGTCCCCAGCGTCCCTACCAAATTCTACGCCCCTGTTTGAAACAGATAACTTCAACACATCCAGGCACAATACAGGCACATGTTAAGGTGTGTATGAGCATAAAAAAGTGCAGATTCAAAACTCCGTCTTTTGGTCACGTTTAAAAGTGCATTAAAAGTAACTTGATCAACATCGACCTTGCAGACTGTGTTGGATTTAATGTCTGTGATGATGTTGGAACTTTTGTAAGACTTTGTCAGTCTTTGTCAAAGTTTGTTTCTGGTTGTCTCGCTGCACTTTAGTCCCAATCACGATGTTTTCAGGACACTCAAGGGTTGCTTTTGGGCTGATAGGGCTGATTTAGACATTCAGACTTTACTAACATTCAATAGAGGGTAATTAGATGTTTTATTTTATCCAACATGACTTCAGAAATCCAAGGAAACATAAAAATGACTTACACTTTACTCTTCAGATTTCATCGACTAAAACTCGACTGAAATTAAAGTAATTAAGAGACTAAATTATGATTAAAACTAAAAGATTTTAGTTTTGAATTTTTATAGCATCAAAATCAGACTTTGACCTCCTAACTTGAAGAAGTGGTTAGAAACAGTGCACAGCTTTTATGGAATGGAAAAATAACCTGTAAGATAAATAGAAAGAAAGGCTGTTTAACAAAAGATGCCCCCCCTTTCATATGAAGTATAAAATTGACAATGTAAATGTGGAATAAAATCTGATGAAGTGAGTTTCTTATTTTTAGTGTGTAGCCTAAATATGAATTATCTATATGATATAGAAAGCCAGTTTATTTACTTATTTATTTGTAGCTAACTTTTTTTTTTGTTACCTGATTTTTTTCTCTATTATCCTTTTCTTTATATGTAACCTTATAAATAATTGTCTTTTTTTTTTAATTTGCCGTTTATTTAGTTATTGTGAAATACTTTATTTTAGTGATACATAAATAATGGAAATATACGCCTTGAATGTAAACCCAATTTAAGGATATACATGGAAAGTTGCTGCACTGCCTATGGGTATAATGAATTTGGAATTGTATTATTTATCCATTATTATGATATTATGGTATTATTATTATTATCATCCGTTGTTTTGTGTATGTTATACTCTGTTTGGGTGGTGGTGAACAAAAAAATATGAAAAGGGAAAAACTGTGTCAATACTGTTTTTGAAACATTAAGACATGTATAAATGTAATCAACTGACACAATAAAGTATTAAAAAACAAAATTAGACTTTGAATTTCTAGCATGCATATTTATCTCTGCCATTTATTCTTTTTCCTCAATGATAAATTGAATTAAGTGTAAAAACAAAACTATGTCTGAAAATAATTCGTTTTTAAATATATGGAAAATCAACATTAAGAAGTTTTGGTGGAAGAAGAATTCAACCCCAACAATTTGAACTTAGAAAAATATATGTTTCTGAATCGTAAGATAGTTTGTCTTCAGCCGGCTCTGTTGTAAAGGGTCTCGAGGTAACACTTGTTAAGAACTTGAGCTGTACAAATAAAGACGGATTCATTATTTTAGGTTAATTAAAGAAAAAAAATCCTCCTCCACTCTCTGGACTTTCTTGTCTGCCTCCGTGAAGCTCTGATGTATTTCCTTCTTTTACATGATGCTGGAAATTATTGTTTTGGAGCGACGCGGTAGTGCAGCAGGTAGTGCTCGTGTTTCACAGCAGGAAGGTTGCTGGTTCAATCCCCATGTCAGCTTTCCTGTGTGGAGTGCATCTTCTCCCTGTGCATGCACTGGTTCTCTCCGGGCACTCAAGCTTCCCCCCACAGACCAGCATGCTTGATAGATTAATTGGACTAACTGAAATAACTCGTGCCTCTTTGACCCAGAGAGTGATAAACAGTTTAGATGATGGATGGAGGCCACAGAGACACACCTGTCACCTGCTTTCTGTCTTTCAGCCAGCAGAGGGCGACAGCTCTGAGAATCTCTGAGAGAGTTTATGTCCTCCAGCTCTTTGTTCGAGTCTTTGTCTTTACACTGATGCTTATTTAAAAAGAGTTCATCAAGTGTTTGATATCCTCAAATTAAAGATTTCATGACAATAATATATTTTTCTGCTTATATGATTTTTTTTTCAATAAAAACAAGTATGAGATGATTAACCCTTTCATGCATAGTGTCCACTACAGTTGACAGATATTTGGAATAATTTTGATATCCTGGAGGTCGCAGTACCATGTCCAACTACCAAGTAAACTCTTTTCTTAAGTTTCATAAAAATAATACCTTTACACATTTTTACCATATTGCGATATTGCATCAGAAATGCAAAACTGCAAACACAGGGCAATGAGATATTACGCTTATATTCAGATTTTACACATGTTTATTTATTTATTTTTTATTTTTGATGCAATTGACAAGTGAATAATTTGATTATTCAGCAACAATTCATAAAGGCTACTTTCAGATTTAGCTTTACTTTAATGTGCTCTTAATAAATGTGTTTGTGGACCTTTTTAAACCCCTTAAATCCTGTTATATCATATTTTATACATACTTTAATGATACCTCTGTCTAACCAATGTGATAAAAAATCTGAATTCAATCAGATTAGTGATACAGATGTCCACAAGTGGATTGTTAGTTGCAAGAAAAGCGTAATGAGATACAAAAATATACATAATACATTTTACAGATTTTTTCTAATTTCATTTGAAAGTGAAATAAACATTTCACCTCCAAATACTTAGAATTTTCCGGCTATTATTTTTTGTTTTCAGGCTTTAATTAATGCATGGTGTAATGGAGAGATACAAAAAAAGCATGATATTTAACTAGTTTGAAGCAAAACCAAACATTTTAGAAATGTTTTCCTTTGGGATTTGATAATTCATGAATGAAAGGGTTAACATGTGGAAAGCCTGAAACAAGTTTTACATGACAAAATATTTTTAAGTTAAATCTGTACATTATTTAGTAAACAATTCAGCCTAAAATTTAATTTTAACCCCGTCTTTGTAATTTTATCAACAAATTTGATTGCAGGAATTTTCACACTCACACTGTGCGTCATGTTGTCAGGATATTGGATGAGTTACTTTCACAGCTGTTTATTAATGCTACAGAGAAGACATTTGCTTTTTTATTTTGTTTGTTTTATTTTATTTGCACTATAAATTAGAAACAGTCACATTGGCATAGAAGAAAAAAATGTATAAAAGTCCTGGAGAGGTGAAAAAACCCAAAGTGGGCTTATACCTCCCCAAATAGAGTTCATTATAAAAATATAAGAAGATAAAGAAATAAAATGAAATAAACTCAAAATAACTCAACAACAAACAATCAACAAGCAAATGAATGAATTATGAATGAGAACAAAAAGAAGCTTTGAGATCTACATTTACAGTAACTTACTGGAATCTACGATGTTACTGTAAAATTTACAACAACCTTTTGACAGTGCAGGATATTTTTGTTGTTGTTTATCTGTGTGAGACTGAAAAGTTTTCAACAGGAGGAGGAGGAGGAGGAGGAGGAGGAGGTGATGGACCAGGATGAAGCCTGAGGGATCAGAGGGAGGAGAAGGAGGAGCATGAAGGAGCAGCAGGTAAAAAAGTGAAGCACAAAGGAGTAAAACGAGGAGAAGGAGAGGACAGAATGGTGCAGGAGGAAGAGGAGCATGAGCAGGAGAAGCAGCAGGAGGAACATGACCGAGCCTGAAGGAGGAGGAGGAGAACAACAAGGAGGAGAAACATGACCGAGCCTGAAGGAGGAGGAGGAGAACAACAAGGAGGGGGAACATGGTGAAGGTGGAGGCAGCAGCAGGAGGAGGAGGAGGAGGAGCAGAGTGTGATATGTGTTGGGTCATGTTGGCTGCAGCCTGCAGGAAGACGACTCGATGAGATACAAGTCCTCACAGGAATGTTGAAAACATGACATCAGGAACACTCAGATGAAAGATGGCCGACACGTCCTGCTCCACTCCCCGACCTGTGGCACTGATTCACTGCAGCAGGGCTCCATCATTATTACTGATGAAGAAAATGGGATTATTAACAATATATATGATGAAAACAGGACGAATACTTTCTTACTTTTATTTTAAGAAAAACTTTACAAAGAGCAGATAAGTTTAAAAACTTAAGATAAAGAATTAAAACACAGTGAAATGTTTTTTTCAAAATTGTGTGAAGTTCAGTAACTCCCACTTAAATTTCAGAGGAAAATTGTTTTTAAAATCAGAGAGTAAATGATGATGATGAAGATCATGAGACAGTGATCAAAATGATCATGACAATAATTGTCTTTTTGTTGTGTGTAATTATTTGTGGTTCATTGCAAGTTTAAGCTGTGTCACAATGAAAATAATACCATAAAGTTGTTTTTTTAATAAGGTCGCATCAGATATGTATACTTCACCATTACATTGATGTCCTCATCTTAATGATAATAATAACAATTACAATGCTACCACGTCTACGACTAATAAAAAATCAAAATCCTTATGTTCATTATATTTAAAATGTATAATGATTGTAAGCAAAATTATAGTTATTTTAAAGACATACTTTTGTTCATGATTATAATCATCTTAATTAATAATAATAATGAAATATAATGGAATTATTATTTAATACAAGTTAAAGTTATAATTATGATAATAAATAATAAAACTACAATACTACTACAACTACTTTCAATAATAGTTATAATAATAACAACAATAATAATAATAACAAATGTTAATATATATTTTAGTTTTGTTATTTTTATGTTTTTAATCTCTGCTGTTATTTTAATCTCCATAACTGTTGTACATGTATCTTGTTTTTGTAGTTCTTGTTAATTTTGTTTATAATTCAGGATCTTCTCAGTTTTTTGTGCAGTGAAAAGTACTTGCACAAAAATAGACCCATAATAACTGATCATCAACAGCTGACGTCCGTCTCAGAGTTTTGCGCGAAACGTACGTGATGACGTCATTTACGTACCTACGTGGCCGTTGGCCCGCCTTTTCCCTGTAACCTTTGGCTGCTGTCGTAGTTTATCGGTGAGTTTGCTCCGCCGTTTTTGGCGTATGTGTGGAAATGAAAACGGTAAACTCCACGGAGGACACGGAGAGGGAGAAGAGGAGAGTTTGTTCGGATTAAGAAGACGACGGAGATGTCCGGTCCACCGAGCTGCTTAGTGATGGTGTTAGTATCGTTAGCTGTCTGAAGCTAACGGCGCTAATCAGCTAATGTCAGTCAGAATGAGCAGCCATTAGCATGACTTGCATTTTTCTGAGGTTAGCAAAACCTGCGCCGTTAAATCTTTATTTTATCACAGTTATCAAACCTGATGTGATTTTAGTGAGACACAGTTCAGTTCTGTCATTATTTCATGCTCCCTGACATTAAAAATCAAGTTCAGTGACATAATAGGTTCTTAATTCAGTGATTAAATCTTTAGTCTGAATATTTTTACAATGTCAGCCTCGACATTATTGTATTATTTAGGCTGTGAGCAGAAGTCTGTCAGCAGCAGTTAATATTTTTAATCTTTAGTGTCTTTTACCATGGATGTTAACAGTAACTTAAGGCACGATAAGGAGAGCTTAACTAATCAGTTAGACCTGTAGTAATGATTTAGGAGTTTTTAACCCAGCTTACACATCCTTTGTCAGTCACACTTTTGGTCTCTTTTTACATCTTAGAGCTTAACAGGTGATATTGTGTGATTTATTGTCTTAATGCTCATGCTGACACCACAAAGTCCTTACATTCTGACATCATTGTCTCTTTCTTAAAGGTACTAAAAGTATCTTGAAGTATATTTTCCACTTTTTTTCTACAAAAACCTTTTAAATCCACTGTAGTCCTGATCATGAACAAGATTTCAGTCATTTTTACTGTCTTTATCCTGTAAATACAATTGTATGTGATGAAATCACCAATATCTGTAAAATATGTCTATATATATATATATATATATATATATATATATTTATATATATATACATATATACACTTAGGCCCAAAATTATTCTTACCCTGGGTAAATTTTCACTTAGAGTTACTTTTATTCAGCTAAAAAGGTTTTTTTCTACTAGAAATGACACAGGCTTCTCCAAGAAGATAGTAAGATGATATACAAGAGGCATCATTGTGTGGAAAAAAATCTCAGCTTTAGTTCCCATTTAAACAAAAAGTGACATGTCCAAAATTATTCATACCCTTCTCAATAATCAATAGAAAAGCCTTTATTGGCTATTACAGCAATCAAACGTTTACTGTAATTGCTGACCAGCTTTTTGCATGTCTCCAATGGTATTTTTGTCCATTCATCTTTAGCAATGACCTCCAACTCTTTCAGGTTGGAGGGTCTCCTTGCCATCACCCTGATCTTTTGCTCCCTCCAGAAATTTTCAATTGGATTCAAATCTGGACTCTGGCTAGGCCACTGCAAGACATTAAAGTTTTTGTCCGCCATCCATTTCTGCACCACTTTTGCCGTGTGTTTTGGGTCATTGTCGTGCTGAAATGTCCACTGGTGACCAAGGCCAAGTTTCTCTGCACACTGTCCGATGTTGTTGTTCAGAATTCTTATGTATTGCTCCTTGTTCATGGTGCCGTTCACTACAATTAGTTTCCCTGGTCCACTGGCTGAAAAACACCCCCAGAACATGAGGTTCCCACCACCATGTTTGACAGTGGGGATGGTGTTCTTTGGGTTGAAGGCTTCTCCTTTCTTATGTTTCAACTTTTTATTGACAAAAGAAGTACATGAAAAAAGTATAATAACAAAGAGTATGACAATTTTCTTCCCCCTCCCAAACCCAACCCAACCCAATCCAGTCCTCTTCTGCAATAGTCCAGGTAATAGTCCAATCCAAGGCATTGTACATCAGATACATTATACGTGCACATGACAATTCATGTTATTCAACCATGAAACAATGTACACAATATAAAAATGAGAAAAGGGCACATAAATGCTCACATACCAATCCTGTGCCTGCTCATTAATTATACAAGTAAAAATAAATGAATAAAATAAAAATTATAAATTTAAATAAGTAGCTGCTCGCAAGTAACAAATTTAACCAACAGACAAACGAATGCTCTGGGGTCCCCACAGGATGACAGGAACCAGGGGCCAGTAAGGTCCCTGTGCTTATATTCGTGCTGGCTTCTCCTTTCTTACGCCAAATGAAGGCTACATCATTGTGGCCAAACAATTCAATTTTAGTTTCATCTGACCATAAAACAGACCAGAAGTCTTCTTCTTTGTCCAGATAAGCATTTGCAGTGGGCGTTTGTGTGCCTTTTCTGGAGAAGTGGTATCCTCCTTGGTCTGCGTCCATGGAACCCAGCAGTGTGCAGTGTCTGTTGGACTGTCTGCCTTGAGATGTTGCCACCAGCAGGGCCCAGATTCACCAGAATAGCCTTGGTGGTGATCCTAGGGTTCTTCTTCACCTCTCTAGCTATCCTCCTGGCCAGCACAGGTGTCACTTTTGGCTTCCGACCGCATTCTTTGAGATTTTCCATAGTGTGGAACGTCTTGTATTTTTAATAATACTTTGTACTGTTGCAAAGTATTATTAATTAGTATTCAAAACATTTTGAGATGGTTTTTTAGCCCTTTTCTGATTTGTGAGTAGCAACAATGTGCAGCCGCAGGTCCTCACTGAGCTCCTTTGTCTTAGCCATGACTGTCCACAAACCAGCTGCAGAGAGCTGCTGTTTTTCACCAGCTGAGTTGATTAAAACAGCTGTTCCAAATGAATCAGGGTAATAAGGATGCTTTAGAAAAGCTTGGACTTTTTGGAATGTTTTAGAACTTTGGATATTACTATGAATTCCCATAGACTGTGACAGTTTGCAAAGGGTATGAATAATTTTGGACATTCCACTTTTTGTACGAATGTAAATAAAAGCTAAGAAGTATTTTTTTTCCACACCGATGCCTCTTGTACACTGTCTTATTATCTTTTGGGAGAAGCCTGTGTCATTTCCTGTCAAAAAAAAACTTGCTGGTTGAATTAAAGTAACTTTAAGTGAAAATTTACCAGGGGTATGAATAATTTTGGCTTAACTGTATATATATATACATATATATATTCAATATAAAATGCAAAGTGGAATTTTCTTGTGGGGATTATTAAGGTCTTGGACATGTCACAGATTACAGGACAGTCTTGTTTTTTTTCTGCAAGTAAGCATTAATAAATGAATTTCTGTAAACTGGTCATTTTTGACCCCCTTCTTAAACCTAAACAAAAATACATGAGGTGCATGTATTTTTGTTTAAATCCAATTCATTCCTGATCATAACTATACAGCTTTTAATAATTTTCACATTTTTAATCCATGGAATAGCAGTGTATGTGATGACATTAATAACTTCTTTAAAAATAAATTTTAAATATTTTCCATGAAGTTAATGCAAGGTGGACTGTTCTACTTTGCATTTCAGTGTTTTGACAATATTTCACTTTATTTTTATTTTTTTAATTTACAGAAGTTGTTGGTGTAATTACATACACTGACATTTTAAGTGTTAAAATTGTAGAAAAAAAAAATAAAAAAAATAAAAAAATTGAAATCCTTTTCGTTATGATCAGGACTGAAGTGGATGGAAAGGTTTTTAAGAAAAAAAGTGTAAAAAAAATACATGATACTTTTTGGATGTTTAAAAGGCGGCAGAAATGTCCCCTTTTCATAAATTAAGGACTTTGTGATATCACGTATGACGGCATTCACTCTCAGGATTTTATTTTTGTTTCACACTAATGACTCTCCGTTACTTAAGTGGGTTAAAAAACATCTGTTCAGTAATTATTGTCTAAAATCTGCTTTAGTCTGGTAACATCAGCACTTCTACCGTCCACAGAGCTGAACAACGTCATGTTAGTCATTTACAGATGTTCAGAACACCCTTAAATCCAACTCTGTTAAACAGGTTAAAGAATTCTGAATGAATCAGATCTTTATGTCTTCAGTTTTTTTTTCATAAAGTTCCTGTTTTTCTGATTCAGGTCTCCCCGAGCTGACCCCTCACCAGGTCTGATTGATGTGAGCGTCAGCAGCTTGATGAGTTACCTGTCCAGGTAAGTGAACTGCTCCACCCACAGACGCAGATCCAGTGGCAGCGTCCTGGAATACCTGGATGCAGGTAAAAACTTTAATTATGTTTTCTTTAAGGTCGAGGTGAGCTTATTAGTTAGACAGCTCTCAGCAACAAGGTAAGGCAAAGTGACAAAGAAACACTTACGATTAAAAAGAATGACCAGAGTTTAGAAAGAGAAAAATGTGGGGAGTTAAAATAAATTGAGTCTCAGAAATTTTTTAAATATATAAAACTCTAATTTTCAAGTCACACTGCGGTTGTATTTATATATTTATATATTTATATATTGGTCAGCAAGAAAGTAAAAATTGTGAAATTTCCAGTGAAGTTTTGTAATTAAATGATCAATATACTAAGTAAGCTTTATTTAGCTGACCCAACTTAATTTTAACTTGAATTTTTAAATTAGATTTAAGTCATTCTGTTCTCTGCCTTTCACGTTCATCCCAAAGTTATGTCTGGACTGATGGAATTTCAATCTGAAGAAGTTTTATTAATTAAAAAAAAACATTAATACATTTTTTAAAGTATTTAGATTGAATTCAGTAAACCCCGATATCAATTTATGTTATTTAAAAAGTAAAGTTTGAGGCTTTGGTGTGCAGGTATCTTCTGTTTAATAAAAGGTTTTAGCTAGGGCTGGGCGATATGTTGATATTCATTTGTATTATGTATGATTTTGGTTTTTTTTTAAATTGCAACTACTTACAATTGGACTAAGGCAAGAAAAAATCTTGATTTTTAATGTTTTAAGTCCTCTACAGAAAATTAATCAATTTAATCGATTTATTGGCCAGCGCTAGTTTTAGCTATGGTTATAATACTAACAAATGTATAAAATTACAATCATAAATCGATTTTTCTGGGGGAAAAAAAACAAGAATTTGGTTGGGTTTTTTTTGCCATAATGCCCATCCATATCACCACATTGATAGTCTGTTTGTTTTTTGTATCAGTTTTGATTTAAGAAAAAAATAGTAAAATAAAGCTATGAAAATGACACACACAGGTTTGTGTTACACTGTTTACTGGAAATATTTTTCAACTAAAAATGAATAAAATAAAAAATACAGTATTGGTCACTTTAAAAGTTTAAAGTTAGTTTTGGAGAGTGACAATTCATTAAACATTCTTTTCTGGTTTTTCTTATTTTGTAGTTTTCTACAGAATTGTATTTTTTAATATAAAATAGTTCATATTATGTCAGTGTGGAAGCTCATAGAGCTCGGTGCTCGTATCTCTGAGAGAGAACGACTGAAAACAGCCTGAAGAAGAACAGATATTATTTTGTTATAGTTTGTTATACTTGCATGCAGACAGTATTTTATGGGAATATGTTACACTAAAATAGCATTTCTTAAAGTACAAATACATAACAGACCTCCGCCAGCGCCACAGCCCTCACCCATATTGTGATTTTCGCCATAAATATTAGTCTACCTTTATTTCATCTAAATATGTAGATTCATTGACCATGAAAACATACCATTAGCAATTGGATTCATAATGATATCTATTTTAGTTAAATTGTTATTCATGAAAATCACATTTTTCGTTATGGCGGATCCTGACACTGATCTGGATCAACACCAAAATTGAATCAGTTCTTCTTTTTCCCATGCTGAACGTTTCCTGAAAATTTCATCAAAATCCATCCATAACTTTTTGAGTTATTTTGTTCACAGACAGACAAACAAACTCTCCCAAAAACATAACCTCCTTGGTGGAGTTAATAATAATTATAATAACAATTATGTGAATATTTTGGTTTGATTAAATTATAAAATTAGATTTTTTAAGCCTTTCAAAGTGAGTTCAGTCCCTGTCGCCCATCCTGCAGCCACATGGTTCAGTTCAGCAGATATCTGGCTCCTTCTTTTTGAGGCTGTCGTGTTTTCCATCTCTGAGTTTGACTCAAACTTGTTCTCGTGGTTGATTGTTGGCTCACAGGTGGATTTCCAGTTAGGGCTGGGTATTTCCAGCAACCCTATGATACGATACGATACGATACATATTCCAACACTGAGGCCACAATACGATACTTATCCTGATACACATAAACTGTGAACATTGACTGTGTTATAAACAGAATTCCCAGTAACTTTTATTTTTAATTACAAGAAGAAAAAGAACAAGAACAAGTTTTAAATGGCTCTTCAACTTAAGAACTTTAATTCAGATCCCCAAAGATGGCAGACACCTAAATTTAAATTTGGAACATGTGCTTATTGATGTAGCCTGGCTTCTACTTTGAACTGTGCCATTGTAAACATTACCCAAGGACAGGGCTTGACGCTTACAATTTCCTAGGTAGCACGGGTGCTACCAAGTTGAAAAATCTAGTAGCACACAAATATTTTTAGTAGCATGATGAAAAGTTACCAAGTTGTGTGTTTTTCTTTAATACAAAGATATGTGGTCAACAAGGAGGCATTTGTAAGATGTTGAATTTGATATCCTCTTCAGAGAGCAAAGCCTGTCTCCTCACAGCCGTATGCAGGGGTTTGTTTTGTGCTGCCATGAACGCTTCTCTGCACGCGACATGACTATTTGATTTACTGTGTTTCACTACAGTATCTCGTTAAAGGTTTGGGTTGCCCGTGACAAAACAGACTTTCCTGCTGTTTTCTTATGCGGCATGCAGTACTAACAATACATCAATGTGTTCTCATAAAGGAGCCTTGGGAATGCTTTCTGCCAGTCAGCATTAAACTTGTACCTCTATGACTGGGAACGGCAGCAGCGTCATTGACTGTCTCTCCGACTTCTTGAGACACAGCGTCTGAAGCTAACGCTAACTCTTCCACATGTCCACATGTTCTGGTTTTGTTGGTCTTTTGAAATAATAACTGATAGGCCTCATAGTTATTTTGTTATTGCTCGTTTGGTCTTTCTTCTAAAATAGTTGAAATGTCGCTCGCTGTTCTGTCAGTGTATGTTGCCCGGCAGCCAGTCCCACTGATGCGCTGTTATTGGTCGAGATGAGGCTTTGGGAGCGCCTGCTTATGTTCATCTGTACCTCGCGCAGGGCGGTGCAGGCATGTCGGGTGTACCGAAGGCTAGCTAGCGGCACAGTTAGGTCAATAAAACAAATGTTTCAAAGCTGAACATGTTTCCAGCTGAGGCTGCGTTCAGGAATACCACCGGCCACAACTTCCAACGTATTCAACACAAGACAAAACATGTTTTGAATGGTCATTTTTCGTAGTCGCACGGGTGCTACCAAATGCAAATCACAACTCACACTGCAATATTTTGATTAGCAAATGTGAGTACCTCCTCGCACTGTCGAGCCCTGCCCAAGGAGTATTTACAACAACTGTCCAAACATGGAGGCCGTATTGATTCTGTAAAATCCGTATCGATACACGTATCCCCAAGGTGTACATGACGATATCTTGTTGTATAGCTATGTTGAACACAGGCCTATTTCCCACCATCCTCTAGTTGATAATCCCCACCTTAAAGACACTAAAGCTTTAAACTAAATTTGAATTAAATGTTGAATCTGCCCCACAGCAGCAGCTGAAGAGTCCTGACTGACTTTTTCTGACACACTTTAGGAGATGAGTCCTAACATGACATCAGATCAGAGCCGCGGGCTGAAAACCTGAAAAAGTCAGTCCTGCTGCTCTTCATTAAAAACATGAAACATTCATCAGAGCTTCCTGATTGGCTGTCTTACCTGAGCGGGAGAACGGCCCGTCCAATCAGGGTCTGCGTGGAGTTTAAACCTGCAGGTTCACCTCAGTTTGAGTTCGTCTCAGTGCTGCTGTCGACCAATCGAAGCCTCTGATTGTTTTAATACAGCGGAGTTTTTATCCTGTAAGGGTGGAGATGGGCAAAACATTTTATAGTCCTTAAACTTAATCATTTGTTTCATGCTGTTTTTCTTATCAGTTCTTTGTATAATATCTCTAATTTTTACATTAATGTAGGTGTTTAAATCTGATAATTTCCAATATTTGATAGCACTAAAATACAGTAAAACAGGATATTATGCCAGTTTAATATGTAAAGTCTTTTCCACTTTGCTTTCATCAAACTGAAAATAATAATTCTATTCTTTAAAACCTTTGTGTTATGTAAATATACTGACACTTAGAGTTTAAAATTATGAAATAAATTCACATTTGCTTCACATGTGAAAGACTGGTATTAATTACCATAAATTATTTTTTGTAACATTTCTGAATATATCAAAAAACCTAAAATACTTTTTAGAGGGAGAGAGTGTTCTTTGTAAAGGAGGGCCTGATGTGGCCAAAGTGTTTCGTCTGTCACTGAACAGCTGGTGTAAGTCTTTTATTTCAGCAAAATATTTGAACTTTAAGCCCAAAATGTTCGACAGTTTCTCTCTTAACATGCAGCGGTTCTTTAAAAATAATTTATTTTGATTTGCTAATAAGTAATTTGATCTATGTTTCTGTTTGACACTTCAATAATAGTTGATTTTAATGTTTGTTTTTGTTCTTTTTTTAATGTTTCTTTTTGGTTGATTCACTTTGTATTGTGATCAGGGATTTTATTTATTTATTTGTTTATTTCAAACATATTAACAATTAAAATATTTACATAACAAAAAAATAAGAGGAAATAATAAGAAAGCAGATAACTTGTGTATGATATTCAATGGAAGTTACAATGTACATGCTCAAAGGAGTAGGAAGAAGTAAACTTATCCGGTCCCACCCCTTATTCCCTTATATTAGGGATGTAAATTAACCTTTTTCAAAGACTTTTAAATCAGTGGCAGTTGGATGGAAATATCTACCAGACTCTCAGTTTTTACCTGCTGTTTTAAATACATTTAGTCCACTGTTTTCTCTTTTTCATTTCATGTATATTGTTATTTTTGCAAAAACAAGTCTTTAAGCATGAGACCATAAATATTTTTTAATGTGGTAGAAAAACAACAGAGCACTGAGCCTGAGTTTTAAAGATTTTATTGTAGGTTTTGGGATGAAGAATATTTTCTTCTGTTTGTTGTTTGTGTCTGCAGACTCTGTGAATGTTTTCTGTCCTCTGAGGCTTTGCTGCCACCATGTGTTCAAATTAAGAGCTGCATGTATGGAGTCGGCTCAGTTACATATTTACTTTGAGCTTTTTAATGTTTAGAATACTCATAACAATATAAAGCTTTATTTCTATAGCACTTTTACAAACATAGCTTTAAAAAGTGCTTTGGCAAACAGTCATTAATACACAGAAGACAAAGCTCAAGAACATCAGATAAAGGCAGAATTTAGAGGAAAAAACCCTAAAGTAAACTTTGACAAAGAGCAGAATAAATGCAGAAGCAGACCTCAGAGCAGAACTCAGACAAGACGAGAATCCAGCAGCACATAAAGACACCAAGAGGAAACATTTGAAGAATTATTTTGTGTTTGTTTGAAGGGTTTTAACAGATGTGAAAATATTTCTTGAGCTTGTTTAAAAGATTTCGTTTTGCAAACTTTCAAAGACGTTTTGTGGTTTTATGAACTTTTTTGAAAGTCTGCAAAATTTTTAAAAACTTTTCTTGAAACAAAAACCTTTCACTGTGTTTAGGAGCACAAATTTAACAGTGTTCTGCCGTTGTAATGCTGCGTTCACACCGCAAGGGACCCAGCTACCAAAATCGCGTCACCTGACGTAGCATCCCGTGTCCATAAATACCTCATTTTGGTCACCGTTGCCGTTGGCCGTCGCGTCCACTCAAGATTCACCGCAACCATATCATATATCATATAATAGGATTTATAAGTGGACATTATTCCAGCTGTATCCTTTTCATTCACTTATCAACCACAAAACACTGCAGCTGATGATGCAGCAGCATTATCTATGAGTTTCCGGTGGTCCGTCAAGGCGGAACTAATGTCCTCACTGACTTATGTTTCCCACATGAACATAAATTGTTCCTCTGTACACCGGATGAAAAGCTGTCAACCGGATGAAAGGCACCATCACACACGCACACTGCTGATTGGCTGTTGCTGCACAGCCACGCTCAACATCGTCTGAGATAAACTTTTTTTTACTTTGACATCACGCGACAAGCTATGTAGTACTGTGAAAAGCGGCTGTCGCGTTGCGGGAGGGTTAGCCCCGCCCCATTGCGGCTGTACATTGACTTTGCACGGAGAGTGATCGCCGAGGTAGTATAAGTAGCGTGCGGTGTGAATGCAGCATTGGAGCCCCTTTGTGTTAGCGTCTTTCAGCCAATCAGATGGAAGGAGGCCTTTGACCCAAACAACCCTGATAAAGTCGACTCTTAGTTTGACGTGGACGTGGCTCGACTTGTTTCACTGTTTCTAACCACTGAAGAGAAGCTGTGATGGACTTCTGAGCGGATGGAAACAGTCACGGTGATATTACGGTGAGTAAATTCATCAGAACATGACAGTGATTACAGTGATCGATGCTCTGGTAAAGAAAATAAAGAGTTTAACAGCTACATGAAGCTAAAGATGTGTTTAGTCCATCAGAGACCATTTAGCTCTTCATGATCAGACACTTGGATGATGGTGTATTTATGAGTATATTTGAGGTGATTTCTGCAGGGATGGGAATCACGAGTACTTTGCGATACATGGTCAATGATAACGACATAATTAGAATCAGAAATTCTGTGATAATGGATATTTTTATATAAAATAATGTAACAATAAGTCACAATAATCAATTTAGTCTGTTCCTTCAATGTTGTCAGACTGAAGTGTCTCCATACTTTGGATTTAGAAGTGTCTTGAGCATCTTTCTGTGACCTATTCTTCATGCTGATGTCCTCTCTGTAAACTTTGTCTTCTTCAGCTGGGAGGTTTCAGTCATTCATGTGTGCAGCGCCCCCTTGAGGAGCCTTTAAGTAGTGTTTCCTGGAGATAAACCAGCAGAGACATGCAGCATGTTCAGAGCACCATGATTGCTGAATCAAAATGCTGTTGCTGTTTGGTGCCAGCATATTGATAATCATATCACTGGAGGAAGGACAATAATGGTTGCTAGAGCTAGGCGATATTACCTAATCTCAATATCACGATTAATTGAAGCTCTTACCTCGATTACAATTAATGAATGATTATTTTGTACTATGCTGAAACACATTAGTGGTGATACCAGTTATGCTCTCAAAAGCATGGATTGCGTTTAAAAGTAACGATAATCAGAATATAAACAACTGAAACCCTTCAGATCAATTGACATTGAATGATGGTAGAGTAAGGCAGTCACTTTTCCCAAAAAATCAAAGTCGAACGGTTTTCGGACATGCACCCAAATAATTGTAGATATTCGATTATTCCTCCCGCTCCTGCCTGGTCTTTGATTTTTAAGTTTGCCATCTACGGTGTAGAGCCAAAAATACTCGCACACAGCTCTCCTCAGATGATTCGGAGCTGTTAATGTCCGCTCTGAGTGGAAACTCTTTGTTTGCTGAGGTCAAGAGAGCAGCGGATGTGATTGAAGGTCAAGCTGCGCTCTCAGTGCTCCAGGTGCCCTGATGTGCCACCACACTCAATATTTTACATTTGAATTTTTATTTACAACTCGGTTACAGGTTTTTAACCCCATATTCAATCGGTTATTCAAATATCAAATATAAAGTGGCAAAGTAGAGATGGGTGAAGAAAAACATGTCGCCCTCTGCTGAAGAAAAGCAGTAACTTTTTTTCTGGTCCAGCTTATTAACACAGACTTAAATGAAGAATTTAAATTTTGAAAAAAAAAAAAATATATATGAACCAAAAAATGTATTTAAAAATCTTTGAACAAAAAAAATCCTGATTCTTGTGTAAATTGATTGTTTTCTCCCACCCCTAATGCATACATAATTGGCATTATGACAACAGCTTTTCTGCTGTTCAGGGTTTGCAGTTTCCTGATTTATCACAAAGGTTAAAGGCGGCGCTTTTGGGACAGGGCTGTCAGGACTAAGACTCATGGGATATGTGAGCTTAACTGTTAGCATGATGCGATAATTGAACTCGTTAGCAAGTTGGATAACACCATGGAAAAGTTGACAGCTCACCTCTGTCGAATGTTTGTCACAGTTTGGACTAACTTTGAGGGCTTGTCATTCGGAAACCGTTTGGGAAACAGCAAATCCCTTCATAACTTTTGTTCATCAATGTCTCCTTTCTCATCTGTCCGCATTTCAGGTGATACCATTTACGGTCTTGGAGGAGATAATGTTTCCGTTGGGCATATTTTCCCCCTGAAATTTTACTTTGAAGGGCAAATTGCTGACTTCCTGTTTGAGATAGGTCGGGGTGGAAGCACGAGATTTGGGGGTGTTGATGAGACGAACATTTTGGTGTTGGTTTGATCTCGCTACAACATTCCTAGTGGCCGTGAGGTCCATTTTAGTGTTTTAGTGGCACTAGAGATCACATTTTGGAATGCTGGGGGTTAATTTTTCCATTTTGTCAAATTATTTGGCATACCCGAGGTGTGTGCCCGTTTTGGTGAGTTTTTGAGCATGTTTAAGGGGTCAAATTAAGGTTTAATGACAGGGTGGGCATAATAATAAGAAGGAAGAAATGAAGCAAAAACAATAGGGTTCTTCGGGCAAGGACCTCTTCTCGCTCTAGCAAGAAGAGGTCCTTCCGATCCCGAGGACCCTAATTATTGCCTCAGGAATTAAACTCATAGGCATCCAGTTCATGTTAAATAAGTAAATATATTTCACAGACATTTAAAGACATTCTCTAAAAAATTTACCCAAAGTATTTCTTTGACTACTTTTGTAGCCCAGAATTCATAATGCACTATTATAGATACAAAGACTAAAAATATAAACCTAAAAACTGCACTATAATCATTTCTACATTTACAAAATAATCACACATGAGAATATTGCATGTTGTTGGGAGTACTGCACAGTTTATGGTAAATATGTGCTGTCCACTGGGAGCAGTTTGACCGACAAAATAAGGATTTTTTTTTCTGTGGGGTTTTGTTCCTGATGTCTGTCCCTCACCTCTCTTTCAGCTCCTCTCAGAGCGAACCGAAGACAAAGAAACAATGAGAGTGACGGACAGAATGGACCAAGTCATGTAATGAGAAGCTGCTGAGGTCTTTGTCCTCATGGTGGGAGCACAGCAGTTCAGTTCGGTCTTTGTCCACATGATGGCGACACAGCTGAAGATTCTGGCATCAGTCACCTGCAGGAGAACACGAGGAGGGAAGTCTTCAGGTGAGTTACCCAAAGTTGAAGTTTTTCTTTAAAATCCACACAAACAGAAAAATGGGTGCATGTGCACCTGAAATGGTCAGCCTACAAGAATTAAACTAAGAACATGAAGGATGTCACAGAAGAACCCAGAACAATATCTGAAGAACCACAGGCAGGGCCGTAGCCAGGATTTTGAAAATACAGAGGTCATTTTATCTTGGGAGCGGTCAGGCTGTCGGGCCAGCACTGTCCAGTCAGTCATGTTCTAATCTCTGATATTATATTTTTTGCCTAAATGAATGCTTATATACACCATCAGGGGCGTTTTTCTTGAGACTGAGGGCATTGGGAGCTGAGCCCGAACCCTCAGAAAAATATCTCTTTGTGTGCTTGCCTTGTTTTTTTTCCTACTTGCACTGAACTGCAACATACAGGCATGAAAATGGGTCTGTGGTGAGAAAGGTCAGAAGACCGTAATGCCTCTAGGGGGGTCCGGGGGCATGGTCCCCCGGAAGAGAATTTTGAATATTTCATATTTAAAAGCATCAGTCTGATGTATTTTGAGAGAAACATGAAGCAGAATTACAGGAAAGTGTGACTGTATAATAAAGTATCTATCAAAACATGCTCACATTCTGCTACATAAGAAATGAGACTGACAATTTCTGTCACGAAATATGTTAACAGTTAATTTCTACTGGAGGCTTGTTGTTGTTGTTGCTGTGTTACCTCTCCTGCTGTGGGCTAACGTTTTAACTCTTTCTATGGAACCCCAAAAGAGTCATAATGAAATAAATAAAAACAACATTGTGAAATAAATACCATTTTGATAAATAACAGACAGATATGAAATATGGCCATTAAATTGTAAAATAAGGCAATATTATAATAAAATATATTTTATTATTCTTTAATATTGAATTATTATAATTGAATATTTCATAATGAATATTTTAAAATTTTCATTCTTTTTTAAATAATGACTTTTTACATAATTTCCAAGCTTTATGAAATAAAAAAAACGTTTTTTACAAAGTCAATTTTTATTTCATAATGTCATTTTCCACAATGGGCTTTTTAATTTCATGTCTTTTTCAACAATGGCCTTTTTATTTCATCATGTCGTTTTTCAGCAGAATGACTTGGTCTGTCAATCAAAGCACATAAGGCGGAGCCAGTTCAGTGATTGGCTGATCCTTGACACAGACACTGCAGCAGAACTTGCACTATCGATTCTAACGTGGAGATTATCACCAACGATGAGAAGTCTGAAAACATGAAAACACGAGTTCCTGACATGTTTGAGACAGAATGGCTGCAGGAGCGAGGTCAGTTTCAGAGTTTCTTCACTTCAGCCTGAGAGAGGACTGCTAACGCAGGTGACCACACTACAACCCAGTACATATGGGGCCCCGTGGAGTGTGGTCACCTGCGTTAGCATTTGTGAGCGTCGATGCTGGGCTGTAGTGCCGGGAGTAACTCTGTTACTTTTGCCAGTAATGGGTAATCTAACTAATTACTGTTTCAATAGTTACTACGCCGTTACTGTTACCGACTGTGAAATGTGGCGCGTTACTTAGCACCCATCTGCTGCTGTTATCCACTCAGCCACAGGGCAGCAGCTGGCTCGCGCAGACACACTAGAGAACAAGATGCCTGAGTTGCCAGGTCCGCTTACTATAAGCGACTACCGGCTTCTTATTTTTCTAACTTGCATGCATATATTAGGAGTTGTGGGTTGCAGTTTTTTGGGCTTGTTCCAATAGTGCAGTTGCAGGAGGAATCTGGTATATGATCTATCAGCAATATAAAACCAGTTCAGACAAAAATTAGTTGATTAAAAATGACTTTATCCAACTTTAGTAACAAATTAAAATTTTACTGTAAAAATTGTTTCCACTTAAAAGAAATCAATGTAGCCAGAAAATATTTATTTCCAGTCTAGCCATTACTGTTTTCACTGCACTAAAGCTGTAGATAATTGACATAAAACTTAGATAAAAGCCTGACATGTCTTTTTGGTAACACAAATAAGGTTGGACAAACTGTTAGCAATAACGGAGGCACTAATAGCAGTAGCCCATCAATTCACTTCTGTTTAAAGATAGAGTTGTTCCACCTCCAAACAAACAAGTGTTGAATACATAAATTAAGGGAGAAGGGTTCTCTCTTTAAAATGCTTATTTCAATCGCTAAACCTGGCAACGTGGCTATATGCAGCAATGGTGAGTCTGGAGCACTTTGTAGAGTTAAAACTGACGTTTTCATGATGGAAATATAAAAGTAAAGGGCAAGAACATACATGTGGGATCTACATTATGTCCTAAAGCTAAATGTTTGTCTGTCGTAAGTAAATCTAAAAATCTTGTGACAAAAACACAGAGAACTCTGATGATGATGATGGTGCTGCTGCAGCAGGCCAGGTAACAAGGAAGGACACAGAGACAGAGCCACACAGTTCAAGCAGCAAAAGTTTTTCAAAACACTAATGCATTAGTAACTGTCCCTTTGGAAAAGTAACTACTAACTACAACAAATTACTTAAAACGGCGTAGTAACTATTGAAACAGTAATTAGTTAGATTACCCATTACTGGCAAAAGTAACAGAGTTACTCCCGGCACTACAGCCCAGCATCGACGCTCACAAATGCTAACGCAGGTGACCACACTCCACGGGGCCCCATATGTACTGGGCTGTAGTGTGGTCACCTGCGTTAGCGGTCCTCTCTCAGGCTGAAGTGAAGAAACTCTGAAACTGACCTCGCTCCTGCAGCCAATGTGTCTCAAACATGTCAGGAACTCGTGTTGTCATGTTTTCAGACTTCTCATCGTTGGTGATAATCTCCACGTTAGAATCGATAGTGCAAGTTCTGCTGCAGTGTCTGTGTAAAGGATCAGCCAATCACTGAACTGGCTCCGCCTTATGTGCTTTGATTGACAGACCAAGTCATTCTGCTGAAAAACGACATGATGAAATAAAAAGGCCATTGTTGAAAAAGACATTATGAAATAAAAATTGAAATTGTAAAGAAAGTTTTTTTTATTTCATAAAGCTTGGAAATTATGTAAAAAGTCATTATTTTAAAAAAGAATGAAAATTTTAAAATATTCATTATGAAATATTCAATTATAATAATTCAATATTAAAGAATCATAAAATATGTTTCATTATAATATTGCCTTATTTTACAATTTAATGGCCATATTTCATATCTGTCTGTTATTTATCAAAATGGTATTTATTTCACAATGTTGTTTTTATTTATTTCATTATGACTCTTTTGGGGTTCCATATCTTTCAGCAGCTTTAATTCTTTTAATGATATATTACCTGTAGCCAGAGGTGGGACCAAGTCATTGTTATACAAGTCACAAGTTAGTCTCCAGACAAGACAGTCAAGTCCAAACTCATGTCCTGAGTCCTTTAGTTTCAGTTTCAAGTCCTTTCGAGTCTATCTTGGCTGTTTCTCTCTGGTCCGTCATGTTGTCCAGCACTGACTTAAATTTAATTATTTTACTGGTTGAATGTTGGCTGGCAGGTGGATTTCTTTAAAGCAGACCCAATAATTTCAGGGGCTGCATTTTCAGCTGTAGGGAATCACTGAAAAGAAATATACTTTTCTAACTCCAACTAAAACCCATTCACATTTTTTTTAACTTGATAATATTCTGGGGGCTGTGGAGGGCCTGATGTGGCCTCAAGGCCACCAGTGGATGATCACTGATGTCCAGAATGAGGACAGATTCGTCAAACAAGGTACATTCTGGGGTGACTGTCCTATTTATGGAAATGTATAAAAGATTTCCCTTAGCTAATATGATAAGTGGAAGCAAACAGTTATGTTTGACACTTTTAGATAAAACAGAGGAGTCGACTCTTACTGCTCTATTCTGAGAAACAAACAAAAATTTGTTTAATGAAATAGCGTGGCAGTTTGGATCTCAGATTAAAGAAAACACATTTTATGCACAGAAAGTGGAAAATTTTACAAAGCTTCAGCAATAGTGAGAGCCCTGGGAGTTCATAGATCGATTAATCTTACAGTGTTTCTCATCATAGCATTCATGTTAGTTGTTTTCCAGATATCTCAAGTCAAAGGTTCATTATAGGAAAATCCTCATGTCTGTGCCAAGATGAGAAGGATACATCAAGATCCTGGGAGAACAGCTAATATATGCTTGTTACAGCACAACAGAGTAAAATAAAATGTGTCTTCTCCTGACAAGACAAACTTGCCCCATTTTATCTGATTTATACACCGTCCACTGAATACAGTTCTGAGACCCAATTTTGGGCCTCGACCCACAGGTTGAGAATCGCTGCACTAGTAGACTGCATTTGGAGCTTGATCCTTTACAGATTGCTCTTATATCATGGACAATAAGTGATGCAGAAAACCTCAGGATGAATTTATAAACATTTAGAAAAATTAAGTTAAAAAAAGAACTGGGCTGCTCAGGTGTGCTGAGTTTTAATTAGCCAAAAGGCGGACTCATACTTTTTTTAAATTCTCTAAAAACCGTGTAACGTGGACCAACCGTTTTAATTATAACACACCAGGCGACTGACGATCCCTCACTGTCCCTGCGTTTTACGCTCGCCGGCTCTCTGATCTTAAGGAGTTTCACCGCGCCTCAAATCTATAATCTCAGTTGAGGGCTGTCCCGCAGCCCCGCGGTCCCCAGGGCTACATTTCACGTAATTTGTAAGAATACAATGATTTTAAATTATTCATTTATCTGTTCTGGTAGCGGCAGTTAGGAGATTTAAGCCTCTGCCGAGTTTTCAAACGTAGATGCTTCACGCAGCTCATCTCTGATGCAACGCACGTGTTGCATTTACTGAAGACGGGAAACTAAAGCTTCTTCAGTGGTTCAGTCAATGTTCGGTTCTGTTATATTTCTGACCTGGATAAATCCGGGGTTACTGAAAAAACAGCGCAACCCAGATGTCAGTCAAAGATCGTCTACGAAGAGACGATGAGTCACTCTGTCATCCTCCTTTGGTTCAACCATATAGGCTACTTTCACAATATATATACAGTATATAATTTTTTCCGGAAAAATTTACCAAGGTCACGACCTCGGTGTCCTCAATGGTAGCTACTGGCATGACCACAGGCCTCCCTGTCCAGGTAAGGTCAGTGTTCATGACTCAACAATAAAAAGAGAGACTGAGCAAAAATGCCATCCATGCAGAAGCCCCAAGTAGAAAACCACTATGACCAAAATGGACACCAAGGCTCATCTCACATTTGCCAAAATACATCTTGATGATCCCCAAGACTTTTGGAAAAACTTTCTGTGGACTGTAAAGACAAAAGGTGATTTTTTTTTTGGAAGAAGTGCATCTTGTTACATCTGGTGCAAAAACAGCACAGCATTTGGTGGTGTGATGTCTGGGGCTGCATCAGGACCTGAACAACTGGCTGTGATTTATAGAACCATGAATTCTGCTTCTGCCATCAATTTGTGACCTCAAGCGCAAGGGCACTTGGGTTATGCAACAAGACAACAACCTGAACTACACTAGCAAAAAAAGACTCATCACCAGTTATCACAAACACTTGATTGCAGTTATTGCTGCCAAAGGTGACACAACTAGTTATTACAGGGTATCCGCGGGGTCTTAAAAAGTCTAAAAAAGTCTTAAATCCAACAATTTGGTTTTAAGGCCTTAAAAAGTCTAAATTTGCCCTAAAATCCCCCCAAAGGTCTAAAATACGATTTTGAAAGGTCTTAAAAAAATCTACCGACGTTACTTTTATTTACAACATGCATAGACTTCAGTCTCGCTTTGAAATGTTGATTTTTTTGAGGATGCAATAACGTAACTGTAAAGCGGAACTAATAGGCTACTCGTGCTGCCCGGTCAGAATTTGTCGAACACCACCAACTATTGATGTGCGCGCGCAGCGGTGTGTTGACGGCCTTAGCATAGCAGCGGAGAACAACACAGTCAGACGATTATACGGTAACTAAGCACCGGTTCAATACTGGTAATAAGAACATTAGTGAGCTTTTCCAAAGTATGTTCCCGGATTCAGAGATTGCAAAAACATTTAGGTGTGGTAAAGACAAGACAGCGTACATAGCGCGATGTGGATTAGCCGATTACATCAAGAGAGACGTCATCTGCAGAGTTAAGGGCCCCTTCATGCTGATGTAGCAGTTGGACCTGCACGAGCGTTACTGGGAAGGCGAGCGGGTCCAGTCATTTGGAACCCCAAAAGAGTCATAATGAAATAAATAAAAACAACATTGTGAAATAAATACCATTTTGATAAATAACAGACAGATATGAAATATGGCCATTAAATTGTAAAATAAGGCAATATTATAATGAAATATATTTTATTATTCTTTAATATTGAATTATTATAATTGAATATTTCATAATGAATATTTTAAAATTTTCATTCTTTTTTAAATAATGACTTTTTACATAATTTCCAAGCTTTATGAAATAAAAAAATGTTTTCAACAAAGTCATTTTTCATTTCATAATGCCATTTTCCACAATGGGTTTTTTAATTTCATAATGTCATTTTCCACAATGGCCTTTGTTACAAACCCAGCTCGTTGGGGAAAAGGGAAGTAACATAAATAACCAGATTTTAAATGGTTTAAATAAAAGTTATTTATTTATAAAGTAAAGGAGGTAAGAATAACAAACTGAGGTCGAAAAGGGCAAACTAAGTAATACTTTTAGAAATAAAATACACAACCAAAAACCAAGACTAAGGACCACAATAGAAAATTTAAACAAAGATAAACGGTCCAAAAAGGCTAAACTTAAATACACAAGAAAAAAGGAACAATTAAACTAATGCCCTTGGAAACACGGGACCTCCGAGCTTCACACACAAAAGGTAATCACAATACAAAACTCTCGGTCTAACAAAGATTCTCTATCAAAGATGCAGGCTCTGTTGAAAAGCTTCCCGTCCACCATCTTCTGGAGCTTCTTTATAGTGAGGGGCGGCCTTCCTCTGGCAGGGCGATTCGTTGCCGCCTCCTCCACAGCTGCTCCAAATCGCCCGACGATCTTTGATCTGCCGTCACTCACGCACTCACACACACACACACAAGCACTGACAGAGATTAGCGAGAGAGGAGGGGGCGTGGCGGCGGCCATAACACCCCTTCCCTTAAAATACAAACCTATAACACTAACGGTTTGTAACAACCAAAATGACATAATTTATAAACAACAATTATTATGAAGTCAAACTCTGGACAGAGCATCTGCTACAATATTTTCAGAACCCCTTTTATGTCTAATGATCAGGTTGTAGTCCTGGACCATCAGCGCCCAGCGCATGAGCCTCTGATTGTGATTATACATCGTGGAGAGGAACACAAGTGGATTGCGATCAGTGAACCCCCCCACCGGCAGAGGACTAGAACCCACATAGACCTCAAAGTGCTGCAGAGTCCTCAACAAAGCGAGGGTCTCCTTCTCGATAGTGGAGTACTTCACCTGGTGCCTGTTAAATTTATGTGAAAAATAGGACACTGGGTGATCAACTCCTGCTCCATCCTTCTGCAACAGGACAGCCCCGGCCCCCACAGCGGAGGCATCCACCTCAAGTTTGGAGGCATCCACCTCAAGTTTAAAGGTGCGGGAAAAGTCCGGCGCAGCAAGGACAGGCGCGTGGCTGAGAAGGGCCTTCGCACTCTCAAAAGCATGCTGACATGCAGGAGTCCAGCTGAACTCCACCTTCGGACTCATTAGAGCGGTAAGAGACTGAACCACGGTGGAGAAGTTTCGGCAGAAACTCCGGTAATAGCCGGCCATGCCTAAAAACCTGCGAAGCACCTGCCTGGTGGTTGGCAGGAAATTCTAATATGGCAGAGACCTTCGCATCTAGGGGCCTGACCATGCCCTGACCCACCTGTCGCCCCAAATAGGTAACTGTGGCCTTCCCAAACTCGCATTTGGCTAAATTTAGCGTCAGAGACGCGCGTGCTAGACGAATGAACACCTGCTCTAATTTTTTAATGTGCTGCTCCCAGGTGTCTGTGTACACCACAAGATCGTCCAAATAGGCACAACAATTGGCTAATCCATTTTCAAGGAGATACTCAGTCTCTTTTTTCATTAAAGCTCTTTTTACCGGATTTACTCGGTACGGATGCTGCTTAATAGGCTTGGCCCCTTTAACATCGATGTTGTGTTGCAGGACAGTAGTGCGGGTGGGAACATCACCAAAAAGACAAAGATAAGTATTTACCAGCGCAATTATGTCACCTTGTTGCGCGCTTTTAAGATGACCTAACTGGGAAGGCAGCGTTTTTATCGTTTGTGAATTTGGCAACCTGGCCGTTAGATGTGAGGAGTGACGCACCTTTAAATCATCTGCATCCTCAGCGTCAGATGGCTCGGTGTTAACCAGCGCACTGACCGCAACAACAGCATCGGGCTTCAGCAAAACAGCAGGTGGAGCAGAAGCGGACTGAGCCTCGCTGACAAAATATGGCTTCAGCATATTGATGTGACAAACTCGTGTTTTTTGGCGTCTCTCTGGTGTGGCTATGACATAGTCTGTGTCACTCAGACAGTTACGGATCTCATATGGACCAGAAAATTTGGCAGAGAGGGCTGAACCAGGAATCGGCAGTAAAGCTAAAACCCTGTCACCGACACAGAAACGGCGGAGAACAGCAGAGCGGTCAAAACGGCATTTCATTGCTGACTGAGAGGCTGTAAGACACTCCCTGGCAAGAGAATTTGCACAATGCAAACGCTCACGAAATTTACTGACAAAATCCAGCACATTTTCTTCACGAGAGGATTCTGAAGACAGAAACTGCTCTTTTAGAGACTTTAACGGGCTGCGGAGCGAGTGGCCAAAAACGAGCTCCGTTGGACTAAATCCGAGGGATTCTTGAACAGCTTCACGAGCCGCAAACAACACAAATGGAACACCCTCGTCCCAATGCTTACCTGACTCCAAACAATACTTTCTGAGCATGGATTTTAATGTTTGGTGCCAGCGCTCGAGCTCGCCCTGAGACTCAGGATGAAAGGCGCTAGAGACAGCATGTTTCACCCCTAAAGTTTTGAGGATCTGCTTGAATATTTTAGACTGGAAATTGGTGCCTTGATCCGTTTGGATAATCCGAGGAAGGCAGAATGTGGAGAAAAACTTTGTAAAGGCTTTCACCACCGAGCTGGATGTGATCTTATGCGGCGGGATGGCCTCAGGATACCGGGTGGCTGCACACATAATGGTAAGTAAATACTGATTACCATTTTTAGTCCGCGGTAGTGGACCCACACAGTCCATTATTATGTGCTCAAAGGGCTCTCCTATTGCAGGAATGGGATGGAGTGGAGCTGATGGGATGATCTGATTGGGCTTCCCTGACATTTGGCAGACATGGCAACATTTGCAAAATGAAGCCCCGTCAGATTTTAGACCCGGCCAATAGAAATGTTTCAGGATCAACTGATAGGTTTTGTTTACACCCAGATGTCCAGACCATTTCCTCTCATGAGCTAAAGATAAAACATACTGACGGTAAACTGTTGGAACAACAATTTGATGAACAGTACCCCAGTCAAAGTCATTCAGAGAAGGAGGAGACCATTTACGCACCAGGATTTTATTTTCGATCAGATAGGCAACTTTCTCACCACTTGCTTTGTCTGAACTCACCACACTTGTGAAGCAGCTCTTCAATGTGGGATCCGCCCTCTGCGCAGCGCTGAGGTGCCCACCGCTCACCGGCAGAGTCAGCCCTTCCGGAGGTGGCGAGTCTGAGCTCGCTGAGCGCACCCGCTCAGCAGCCCCGACAGGCGGAGGCGCACCAACTCCCTCCGGCTCACAATCCACCTCATTCCTCTCTGAAAGAGCTGACACAAAAAAACTATCAGCAAGTGAAATTTCCTCATTTTTGCGTGCTTGAGCACGAGTGATTACACACATAGGAAATAATTTTGAATCCAAATCACATACATTACCCTGATCTGTGCGCGGAGGGACATCACAAACTTCCAGCGCAGGAGTCACTTTTCCGCCAGCCACATCATTACCCATGAGAAGAGTTACACCATCGATGGGCAAAGCAGGACAGACAGCAATAGGAAAACAACCACTGATTAAATCAGATTTAATATGTACGCGGTGCACAGGCCTCGGGATATAACCCATTTCAATGCCTTGGAGCACAATGCCATAACCACAAGAGGACTCATCAGAAAAGGGCAGCGCACTGGCCAAAATAACAGACTGAGAGCCACCTGTGTCTCTCAGAATGCGTACTGGGCACTGATCATTAGACTCACCTGACAAAGACACAAAACCATCAAAAATGAATGGCTCAAAACAAGGATCGGGTTTACCTGAACAAACAAGAGAATTTGGAGAGGTGTCACATTTAATAAAACCCACACCTTTTGGCTGAGAGCCATTACCACTACTCTCTTTTCTTTTAAGTACGGGGCAAGCAGAGATGAGATGTCCAGGTTTGTGACAGTAAAAGCACTCCCTGCGTGTTTTGCGCGGCCGGAGCATGGGGCTTTTCAACAGAGCCTGACTGAAAGACGGACCTATGCGTAAGAGCGTACTCATCAGCCAACACAGCAGCAGAATTAAGGGAGGTTACTTTTTGTTCATTTATGTACACAACAATACGTTCGGGCAAACATTTCTTAAATTCTTCTAACAGAATTAGCTCCTTGATTTTTTCAAAATTATCGGCTTTCGATGCCACACACCATTTTTCAAAAAGGGTTCCCTTTTCCCGAGCGAACTCTACATAAGTTTGATGAGGGGCCTTTTTGTGATGCCTAAATTTTTGACGATATGCCTCAGGGACTAATTCATACGCCCTCAAAATTGCAGTCTTCACTAACTCATAATTTAGGCTGTCCTCTAAGGACAGAGTGGCCACAGCCTCCTGGGCCTTCCCACTCAGTCTGCACTGAAGCAGGAGTGGCCACATCTCCACAGGCCACTGGAGAGCAGAGGCAATGCGCTCAAACGCAGCAAAATAACAGTCAACCTCTGTCTCACGAAAAGGGGGAACTAAATTAGTGTGCTTACCTATTTCAAAATTGTCATTAGGTGAGGAGGCGGAAGAGGTGGATCTCTCCGCAACCGCAGTTGCACTCGGCGCAGGAGAGTCCCTTTGTCGGGATTCCAGCTCCAGCTGACGCAGACGGACTGCTGTGTCAGCCTCGATCTCCAGCCTCCTGATCTCGAGCTGGAACTGCAGCTGCGCCAGCCGGCTCTCGGCTTTTTCCTGAGCCTCCTTCTTAATGCGGGCGAGCTTTACCTTGAGCCTGGCGTCCTCTCTGGAACCAGAGCTCACCGAGGACATCGGATCATAGCGAGGGAGTGTGAATGGAGTTTTTACCGGCACACTCTCCTCACCAGGCTGCCGTAGCTCAGCGGCCTCCTCTGTGGATGACACTCCCACGGCACCGTGGGCATCCGCCCCTTCAGGCTCAAGCGCAGCTGCCTTAGTTTGTACTGGTGACACAATCACACCTAATTCCACCAACTTGCCTCTGATTAAGACTTTTAATTCTCTTTTGAGAATTGTTTTCGCAAATTTGAGGCCATAATGAATGGCAACTTGAATTAAGTCGTCTTTTCTACAGCGATCAAGCTGATCAACTGAAGGATGCGCAACAAAAATTATCAAAATTGAAAGACGACATAATTTTAATAGCCAATCACACAAAAATATATACGTACGACCTTACCTTAATTAAATAATTTTTGGATCCGGGAATCCTTTAACGGATAAATCCCGACGAGCCCCCAATTACGTTACAAACCCAGCTCGTTGGGGAAAAGGGAAGTAACGTAAATAACCAGATTTTAAATGGTTTAAATAAAAGTTATTTATTTATAAAGTAAAGGAGGTAAGAATTAGTGCTGCACGATTATCGCAATCGCAATCGCGATGTCAGCACATGCGATTACGTAACCGCAAAAGAGGTGCGATTATTAAAAAAAATGTTGAAAAAAATGAGCGTATGTGTGTGTGTGTGTGTGCGTGTGTGTATGTGTGTGTGTGTGAGTGAGAGAGCGAGCGTGAGATGACCAATCAGTCACTGTTTCAACTGGTCATGTGACTACCTGCCCCCCTAGTACGGCAGTTCAATCAGACAAGATGGAGGAGGAAGAAGTAAGTGAGGCACTCGTGGCGAAAAGAAACTCTACCTCTATTATTTGGCATTATTTTGGTTACCGGTTGAATGACACTGAGCAAAAAGATGTAATTTGCAAAACATGCAAAGCAAAAGTGGCTACCTCACGTGGCAACACAACGAATTTATACCAGCACCTGAAACAGCACAGGGACAAATATGAGGAGTGCAAGGAGCTCAAGCAGCTCCGAGTTCAGGCGACCCCCAGCGAGACTGCAACTTCCCAAGCAAGCCAACAAAGCACGCTTCCGCAAGTGTTTGGGAGCATAACACCGTACGAAAAGACGACACAAAGACACAAAGCCATCACCGACGCCATCACTAACTACTTGGCAAAGGACATGGTCCCCATCTACACTGTGCAAAAAGAGGGATTTCGCAAAATGGTCGGCACGTTGGACCCCAGATACGAGCTCCCCGGGCGGAACTTTTTCAATGACACGGCAATCTCTCAACTTTATCGCAGACGTCGACGCGAGGTTCAAGCTGACATCGACACGGTGAAGTACTTTTCAACTACTACAGACCTGTGGTCAAGTAGGACAAGTGAACCATACATCAGCCTCACCGTGAACTATATCGATGACAACTTTGACCTGAAAAGCCACTGCTTGCAGACGTCTTATTTCCCTGGCGACCACGACGGAATAAACATAGCGGCAGGCTTGAAAGAGGGGTTGGCTGCGTGAGGCTTGTCTGAGGAGCGTCAGGTCGCCATCACAACAGACAACGCGAGTAACATCATTAAAGCGGTGGAGGATCACAACCAGTGGGAGAGGGTCCACTGTTTTGGACACAGACTTCACCTTGCCATAGGTAAGTTAAATTAATGTAATAAATGTATCGATCTACAGTACACTAATTTAAGTGCCTATCAGTCATGTGGACTTTTAATTTGTTTTGCATCTATTATTATTATTATTATTATTATTATTATTATTATTATTATTATTATTGTTGTTGTTGTTGTTGAAGGCGATTTTCACAGCAGCCAATTTGTGTTTAAAAGGCTGGAAGTAACACATGTGCAAGCAAAACATAATGAAGGCCCCAGCACTGGGACACCTAAATGGATTGGAAGTTTGCTTCCACTTTTGTTAGTTCCTGAATGTTAGACACAAAGTGGCTTTGATTCTCTCTCTCTCTCACATACACACACACACACACAGGGTTAAAACAACACATCTTTATTCATATTTAAAGGAATAGTTCATCCCCAAAATGACTTTTTTTCTATTGATTACTCACCCCATGGAGACTTGAGTCCTATCATTTTTTTATTTTTATTTTTGTCACATTCCTAAGACAATAATTAATTGAAATTTACTAGTATGAATTTTTTGTCTTGGGAATGCGACAAAAGCAAAAAAAAAATGATTGGACTCTAGACTCCATGGGGTGAGTAGTCAGTAGAAAAAAAGTCATTTTGTGGGGCAGAACTATTCCTTTAAGCTTCTTCTCAGCTTGCTTTAGATATTTTAGCATGTTTGTAGTACAACCTGTAAATGGCAGATAAATACATAGCACACACACACACACTTCAAGCATTTTACACTCAAACAACACCTACAATGGGCCAAGTTTTCATTGTTTTAATGGTTGTTTTTCTTCACTCATCTCATCCACAGAAAATGCTGTTAAAAGTGAGGGTGACCGCATCACCAGGGCTACTGGGGTCTGCAGGAAAATTGTGGGACACTTCTCCCACAGTTGGAAAAAGAGGGTAGCCTTGAAGGCAGCACAGATTGAGGAGAAGCTACCAGACCACGTCTTGGTGACTGACTGTCAAACACGGTGGGGATCCACACAGAAAATGGCTGGAAGAGTCCTCGAACAACAATCTGCTATCCACAGGGTTCTCTCTTCAGACCGCAAAACACGCCACCTACTGCCCTCATGGCAGGACCTAGAGGTCCTAGAGTCGGTGAACAAGGCACTTAGCCCCCTCCAGGAATTCACAGATGCCCTGTCTGGTGAAAAGCATGTCAGCATCTCTTACCTGAAGCCCGTTCTCCATCTTTTTAACACCTCAACGCTGGCTGAAAAAGGAGGAGACACTGACCTGACCAAATCACTGAAAGGAAAAATCCTGAACTACCTCAACACGAAGTATGAAGAGTCGATGGAGCTGCTAAACATGGCATCCCTCCTTGATCCAAGGTTCCGAACACAGTACTTCAGTGTGGAAGAGACCCAGACAATCAGAGAACGAGTGACCTCTGAGTTGATGCAAATTCAGCAGCAGCAGCAGCAGCACCAGCCTGCAGCACAAAGCAGCACAGCGATGGAGACGGCTCGCCTGGATGTGGACCCTCCATCTCCAGCTAAAGCCAGGAAGAAAACCCTTGCCAGTTTCTTCAAGAGCAGCGCAGGCGCGGATGCAGCAGGAACATCAGCGGCAGAGTTTGATCCCGCGGTCCAGTGTAGAGAATCAGTGGCTGCTGAACTCAACACTTACATCTACATGCCCTGTATTGACCAAGAAGAAGATCCACTGAAATGGTGGAAGTGCCACAAAATAAACTCCCTTGGCTGTCCAAACTTGCACAGAAATATCTGTGCATACAAGCAACAAGCTCTGCTTCAGAGAGAGCTTTTAGCACAAGTGGTAATGTTGTCACTGCCCATCGCTCCTGTCTTTTATTTATTTAATTTATTTAATTAAAAGGATCCCCATTAGTTGCTACCAAAGCAGCAACTAGTCTTCCTGGGGTCCATACAATCAACAGTCATACATAACTGAAACATTAAGAGACAGCAAACACTTTATAATAATACAATCAACACCCCCACCCCCCACCCCCACCCCCAACACACATACACATCAATAAGTTATCATGAGTATCAAGATGTCAGAGAAAAAATTTAATAAAGGCAACAAAGACATCCTGGCTTCACCAAAAATATGTTTTCATAGCAGCTAATTCTATAATTTAAGTTCATAGTAATAAATTGTATCCATCCCTAGTTTAATTTGTAGTATTGACAATTGTTTTGTGAAAACAAAAAAACTATTGAGAAGTAGATCCACATAACAAATAAATAACCTGCATTTCTAGAATTTATAATTCATGAATATATAATCAGCCTAAGTATGCAAATATAAGTTATTTAATTTCTTTTTGAAGTTAATTTTACTGTTTGATTTTCTAAGGGAACAAGGCAATTTATTCCACTGAGAAGCTGCTCTGTATAGAAATGTTTTCTGCATCGCGCATGTTCTTGGCATAGGTACCACTACATGATCATGTGTCACCTGTCTTGTTGTATGATTGTGTCTGTTATTGAACCATCTCAAACCATCCAAGGTGGACATGTTGGTGTTTTTGGCAAAAAACCTGTGAAGTGGTAGATCTTATACAAGTAAGCCTGGGTAGGCTACAAATATTGATGTTTCAGTTGCACCTTATAGCCCATGCCCATCCATGTTTGGCCAGTCAAAATGTGAAAAATATATTTTATTTTTTTGGTTACATTTAATCTTGTTGCACTAAATAAGTTTGCACAAATCAATGCCTTTGTTAAGTTTACAGAAGTGTCTTTGGACTTGAAATGCTTTAAGTTGACATAAATACTTTTCCAGATTTAAGTTGACAGAATGTTTAGCTCAAAAATGCCTTTAGAAAAGGTTTGTGTCTTTGAGCTTGAAATAGCTCTGCACAAAGTAATACCTGTTTTCAGTTTACATGTTTATTTGTTTATTGCTCAGTGTGGTAGAGCTTTTGTTAACAAAGGAAACTAGAAAAACACATGTTGGACATGTTCGTCCACACAGGAGAGATACATTTGAATTGCTCAGTCTGTGGTAAAGTTTAGTGCTATCATTCACCAGTTCACCAGTGTAACACACAGAAGATACTTCACACTGTTTTCAGTTTACAGAGATGTGCCTTTTTAGTTTGCACAATGCATAAATGTGCTATTTTGAATACATAAAAAAACAGTACCGTTGTGCTGTACACTGTTGTTTGTATACAGCAAGTTTGGATATTTTGAGAATTATTGCACAATTAAAAATTCTCAGTAATCCATCTCTGCTTATTCCTTGATTTTTTTCCCCATGATAACCAAGCAAGTCTGTAGACTCATGACAAAACTTTTTTTATTAAATCGCAAGCACAATCGCAATTGCAATATTGTCCACCTAATCGCCAATCGCACCTTTTCCCCAAATCGTGCAGCACTAGTAAGAATAACAAACTGAGGTCGAAAAGGGCAAACTAAGTAATACTTTTAGAAATAAAATACACAACCAAAAACCAAGACTAAGGACCACAATAGAAAATTTAAACAAAGATAAACGGTCCAAAAAGGCTAAACTTAAATACACAAGAAAAAAGGAACAATTAAACTATTGCCCTTGGAAACACGGGACCTCCGAGCTTCACACGCAAAAGGTAATCACAATACAAAACTCTCGGTCTAACAAAGATTCTCTATCAAGGATGCAGGCTCTGTTGAGAAGCTTCCCGTCCACCATCTTCTGGAGCTTCTTTATAGTGAGGGGCGGCCTTCCTCTGGCAGGGCGATTGGTTGTCGCCTCCTCCACAGCTGCTCCAAATCGCCCGACGATCTTTGATCTGCCGTCGCTCACGCACTCACACACACACACACACAAGCACTGACAGAGATTAGCGAGAGAGGAGGGGGCGTGGCGGCGGCCATAACAGCCTTTTTATTTCATAATGTCGTTTTTCAGCAGAATGACTTGGTCTGTCAATCAAAGCACATAAGGCGGAGCCAGTTCAGTGATTGGCTGATCCTTTACACAGACACTGCAGCAGAACTTGCACTATCGATTCTAACGTGGAGATTATCACCAACGATGAGAAGCCTGAAAACATGAAAACACGAGTTCCTGACATGTTTGAGACAGAATGGCTGCAGGAGCGAGGTCAGTTTCAGAGTTTCTTCACTTCAGCCTGAGAGAGGACTGCTAGCATGAGTGACCACACTACAACCCAGTACATATGGGGCCCCGTGGAGTGTGGTCACCTGCGTTAGCATTTGTGAGCGTCGATGCTGGGCTGTAGTGCTGGGAGTGACTCTGTTACTTTTGCCAGTAATGGGTAATCTAACTAATTACTGTTTCAATAGTTACTACGCCGTTTTAAGTAATTTGTTGTAGTTAGTAGTTACTTTTCCAAAGGGACAGTTACTAATGCATTAGTGTTTTGAAAAACTTTTGCTGCTTGAACTGTGTGGCTCTGTCTCTGTGTCCGTCCTTGTTACCTGGCCTGCAGCAGCAGCACCATCATCATCATCAGAGTTCTCTGTGTTTTTGTCACAAGATTTTTAGATTTACTTACGACAGACAAACATTTAGCTTTATGACATAATGTACACCCCACATGTATGTTCTTGCCCTTTACTTTTATATTTCCATCATGAAAACGTCAGTTTTAACTCTACAGAGTGCTCCAGACTCACCATTGCTGCATATAGCCACGTTGCCAGGTTTAGCGATTGAAATAAGCATTTTTAAAGAGAGAACCCTTCTCCCTTAGTTTATGTATTCAACATTTGTTTGTTTGGAGGTGGAACAACTCTATCTTTAAACAGAAGTGAATTGATGGGCTACTGCTAGTGCCTCCGTTATTGCTAATAGTTTGTCCAACCTTATTTGTGTTACCAAGAAGACATGTTAGGCTTTTATCTAAGTTTTATGTTAATTATCTACAGCTTTAGTGCGGTGAAAACAGTAATGGCTAGATTGGAAATAAATATTTTCTGGTTACATTGATGTCTTTTAAGTCGAAAAACAATTTTTACAGTAAAATTTTAATTTGTTATTAAAGTTGGATAAAATCATTTTTAATCAACTAATTTTTGTCTGAACTGGTTTTATATTGATGGTAGATCATATACCAGATTCCTCCTGCAACTGCACTATTGGAACAAGCCCAAAAAACTGCAACCCACAACTCCTAATATATGCATGCAAGTTAGAAAAATAAGAAGCCGGTAGTCGCTTATAGTAAGCGGACCTGGCAACTCAGGCATCTTGTTCTCTAGTGTGTCTGCGCGAGCCAGCTGCTGCCCTGTGGGCTGAGTGGATAACAGCAGCAGATGGGTGCTAAGTAACGCGCCACATTTCACAGTCGGTAACAGTAACGGCGTAGTAACTATTGAAACAGTAATTAGTTAGATTACCCATTAGTGGTAAAAGTAACAGAGTCACTCCCAGCACTACAGCCCAGCATCGACGCTCACAAATGCTAATGCAGGTGACCACACTCCACGGGGCCCCATATGTACTGGGTTGTAGTGTGGTCACCTGCGTTAGCAGTCCTCTCTCGGGCTGAAGTGAAGAAACTCTGAAACTGACCTCGCTCCTGCAGCCATTCTGTCTCAAACATGTCAGGAACTCGTGTTTTCATGTTTTCAGGCTTCTCATCGTTACTGATAATCTCCACGTTAGAATCGATAGTGCAAGTTCTGCTGCAGTTCTGCTGCAGTGTCTGTGTAAAGGATCAGCCAATCACTGAACTGGCTCCGCCTTATGTGCTTTGATTGACAGACCAAGTCATTCTGCTGAAAAACGACATTATGAAATAAAAAGGCCATTGTGGAAAATGACATTATGAAATTTAAAAGCCCATTGTGGAAAATGACATTATGAAATAAAAATTGACTTTGTAAAAAACGTTTTTTTTATTTCATAAAGCTTGGAAATTATGTGAAAAGTCATTATTTAAAAAAGAATGAAATTTTTGAAATAATCATTATGAAATATTCAATGATAATAATTCAATATTAAAGAATAATAAAATATATTTCATTATAATATTGCCTTATTTTACAATTTAATGGCCATATTTCATATCTGTCTGTTATTTATCAAAATGGTATTTATTTCACAATGTTTTTATTTATTTCATTATGACTCTTTTGGGGTTCCATACAGTCAAGGTAGCTGGGTTCCGAGTTTGTGGTGCATGCGACGGCTCAGAACTTGCTGAAACATATCAAGGCAAGTAACATAACTCTGCATTTTTTCATGATTTTTTTTTCTAAACAGGACAAAAAAGTGAGAGAAAAAGACTCAGACAATAACTAAAACAATAACATTGTAATGGTGGGATTTAAGATAATTTGGAGATTTGTAGGGGGGATTTGGATTTGGAAAAACTTTTGGAGTAAGTAGAAAAGTTTAAAAAATAATAAAATAAGAATTGGTTTAATTAAAATAAATTAACACTAAATTTAAATAAACGTATAATATTTGGGAACCGTCTGAGTTGCTCAGCCAAAAAGCTCATAACAAATGATGTAGAGATTGAAAGAGTGTCTGAAATCAAATTTCTTATTGTGGTAATAGATGAGAAACTGGACTGGAAATCACACATTAACTACATCAAAGGAAAAATATCAGAGTCAGTTGCAGTTTTATATAAAGTCCAATATTTCCGAAATAAATCTTCATTATACATTTTGTTCTGCTCCTTCATACTCCCATTCATGAATTACTGTGTGAAAGTGTGGGGGAACACATACAAAACAAACACAAAGCCGATCTTCATACTACAGAAAAGAGCAATAATAATCAAACAAAACCACATACAGAGAACCAACAAACCAACTATTCATTGAACTTAATACATTATAATTTAAGGATCTGGTTTATAATAAAACTAGCCAGACTATGCATAAAGTTAAAAATCAGAAGTTACCAAAGATTTTTTCCAACTGAGAGATGACAAACATCATCTTTGAGGAATTTTTATGTTAAAAAAAACAAACAGTAAGAACAAATATAACTTTACTGTGTCTCAATTAAAGGAGTTTCATAATGAAACAGCTGCAGTGATGAACTGAAATCATGTAAAACAATAGGTAGGTTTAAATCATCTTTAAAACTGAAATATTAAAGAGATACAGAATAGAAAAACAAAGAAAATCAGTAACATCATGCTGTGTACCCAGTGATGCTTCATTACTGGCCTTGTTAGAAATTTGTTTTTGTTATTTGTCTGAGCTTGTTGCTTTTTGTTGTTAAATATATTATTGGCTATGACCTGAAGAGGCTTCAGGGTAAACTTAAGTTAGACTTTTTTTTAAAAGGAATAAGGGGTGGGACTAGATAAGTTTGTTACTTCTGCCTACACCCTTTACAAACTGTATCTGTTTTTTTGTTCTTTGCAAAGATTAATGATCGTAGAAAAAATGCTGCAATATTTGCATTTGCTGACTATTGTATTTTATTTTGCTGGATTTGTATAGATGTATATGTGTATATATATATATATATATATATATATATATATATACACATATACACATATACATATATATATATATATATATATATGCAAGTTCTTTTTAATTTAAGTTTGACATAAACATTCATTCAAAATGTATATTTATTTTCATCACAGGAGTGTGTGGACCAACTTCATCTCAGGAGCCTAGTGTCCATCTCCATGGATGGGCCCATTGTGAATTTCAAATTTTTGGAACTTTTCCAACAAGAGTATGCAGAACTGAATGGAGGTGCGCAGCTTATTTCCGTGGGCAGCTGTGGACTGCACATATTGCATATTGTTTCAAAGTGGATTCACCATGTGGCAGCTGGACTAACTTTTGAGAGCCATACACACCCTATTCCACAACGGACCAGCAAAGGGAAAGGACTACAGTGCTGTCACAAAATCCACCAACTTCCCCTTACCATTTTGTGGTCATCTTGACAAGAGCTGTGATAGTTCTTGTGTGCATGTCCACGCAGGCCACACACACACACACAATGGCTGTTGGCTGTCGAGTGACCAACATACATATTTTTTTTTTTTTTTCTGACTTCCAAACAAATCTTGGTTCACAACAGAGAGGTTTCTGGTGTTTTTATTTAGATTAAGTGTTATGTATGTCAATGTGAAAGAGCTGTGAATAAATTCCGGGCCTACAATTTCCCTTCAGGTCTTTTGTTCTTTTTTGCCATTATCGACATGAAATGGGTCTTAAATTGTATACATTATGGTCTTAAAATAGTCTTAAAAAGTCTTAAATTTGGCTTGTTGAAACCTGCAGAGACCCTGTATTAGGTTCAGTGGGGAACTACTTTTTCACATAGGGTCATGCAGGTTTGGAGAGCTTTTTCCCTTAATAAACAAAATCAACTGCATTTTGGATTCACTCAGGTTATCTTTGTCTAATATTACAATTTGTGTGGTGATCTGACACATTTTAGTGTGACAAAAATGCAAAAATGAGAAATCAGGAAGAGGTTAATACTTTTTCACAGCCCTGTATTTATGAATATATCAGTCTCCTTCACTTTAACAGAATCAAACTTGGCAAAGGTAATGTTCACATATTTTGCTATTGATTTTTAGAGATTTGAAACATGAACTGCATCTTTCGAAAGGGATTTTCATCCTAAAAGGGTAGTTTTTAATTGGCAGAAATGGAATCCAGCATTTATGCTGTGTGCCATTTTCATTTACTCTGTCCCGTTAACGCACATAGTGATACTTACTTTTAAACAATTTAACAAGTGTTCCCTTTATTACAACACCATAATAATTTATATCGTCCTTGTAGTCGCAGAAATACTCTTTTCTTCTTTCGAGAAGAACATCTGACCTTTGCAACATGACTTTATAAAAGATCTCTCATAGCAGTTACACATTGTCTCTGGATTATTGTTTCTCCAACTTCTATTGTTGTCCATTCATCCTGAACGGTGTTTGTTCAGGTAACAGCATTTCTGGGAAATCAGCCTGTTTCTCCAAAGCACCGCCTCATGTAGATTAATAATCGTTTGGAGGCGTTTCTTTCTCACAGATTAAATAACAGGTGAAACCTCAGTACAGCTACAGAGGACTTCATCTGCTTCTCCTGTAAGTAAACATTTAAACTCTTCATTTATTTCTTAAAAGCTGCAAACAAATCCGTTTCTTGTCTTTGTGGTTGAATCAGCATCTGTTCCTTTGACCAGTTTCTGATGGAATAACTTCCCCGTAATAAGCTCTTCTAATTATTTCTGTCAGGATTTGTTGACATTATGGTGAGAAATGTAAGTCCTTACTAGTTTTAACTTTTTAATGACTGCTTAATTATTTCATTACATTAAGAACTTTAAAACCTGATCATCTCAAACACTAACTAAAAAAAAGACTGCACTGTATTTATCAGGTTACAGAACTAAAGATTTAGAGGCATACAATTCAGTAAAAGCTTTTAATTAATCTCAACATTGGTGGTGGGATGGAACAATAAGACCAGAATTAACAAAATGCCTGACTTGAAGAAAACCAAAAAAGTGGCTTTTTGTGTTTAGTTTAGGTGACTGACCTCAATTACATTCTTGAAAAATACATAAACTACAAATGTTTGATTCTTTGAATACCAATCATTAAATATAGTTTTCGCCACACCAGGAGTGAAGGTTTTTCTTTGAGTTAAAGGTTGTAATGCTGGAGCGAAACCTCAGCGTCCGTGTGTCTGGTGATGAGGTCACTAATAACAGTGAATAGTAGGCTGAAAAAAGTGTGTATAACCTGGTTTAACCAGCTTGATCTTATTAGACAATGGAAATCCCAATTATAATTGTGCTGTGACAAATAAAGTTTGAAAGTAAAATTTTAATGTCCAAAATACGTTTCTGTTTATCTTCAGTGGCAGTATTTGCATTTGGTACAAAACAAGCACTTTTATTTTAATCAGACTTATCCTACCCATCCATGATATTTGGAGATCAAATCATTGGACAAGACGAAATGTAATTCCAACAATTCTTATATGTGTTCAGAAACTTTTATTCCTAAATACGGAAAGCCTGAGGCTGTCCTGGTACTGAAAGCTTCAAAGCTACCCAATGGTAGGGCCTCTGGTTTGTTGTAGTAGATTATTAGATGAGCTTTGGATATTGTTTTCCTGAAAGATCAAAAACTTCAATGACTTCCTGTCATTCTTTATAAGCTTGTCTAGTCAAATAACAACTATTACACAGATTTAAACAATACACAACAACATACTGATTAAAAAAGCCTGTCACTGGAAGCTGTTTGTTAAAAAAACATTTCACAAAATGTAAATGGGCAATTAACTAAGATATAGTCTAATGAGAGTCAAGAATACCAGCAGTCATAATGTGTTTGTGTTGTGTTCTTTCATTTAACCCTCGTGCAACTGTCTGGACAAAAGTGTCCATTTTGTTCATTTTTTTTTGTTTGCCACTAAATAATTTTGTCATTTTAAAGGCTAACTGTATGAAATTTTGCCACTTTTCTTATTTTTCATCATTTTTTCTAAATTTAGAATCTTGTCTATCAGAAGTGTCCGGAATAGGAGATATGCATTTTACTGACAACTTTACTGTTCGCGGCCAAAACGTCCCCATTGACTCCCATTATAACCGCATATTTTTCATGTCATATTATCCTGACATATTATCATGCTTTTTCAAATAATTCCCCATAAATCTAAACATCCACCTTCATAATATAGGGAAAACATGTTTTAGGTCAGATCACCCCCCTAAACCCCAAGATATCACCAGACCAAAATTTAATGTAAATTTTAGTAAAAGGCTTGGATTTCTTTCCTCATAAAATACGTGTCAAAAATAAAGCTGAAAATCATAAAACGGTCTTGGTATATTATTCATGATATAAAATAGTGGTGTGAATATGGTTAAGATTAAAAAACATCTTTAGAACTCATTTGTCCTGAGATTTCTTTCAATTTTCACACACAAACACACACAGACAGATATGCCTGTGCAGAGTCCTTTAGTGTCCGGAGTGAATTATGGTCCTTACTCTGAGATGACTCCACACTGCTGGTAAAATCCCTTCAAAAACATGTTCCCTGGGGACTGCAAGACTGCAGAAACACACACACACTCACACACACACACACACACACAATACACACCTGCAAAAACCTGTTATTCTACTCGCCCAATCGGTGAACAGAGGCTTCCTTTTGATCAGGAGAAACTGACCTTCAAACAAAAATTAAGTCCCTGCCCTTTGTACACACCGCCTGTCCCTACTACCGATTGGATGGTTTAGTGAGATCCTCGGATGGGCCCCGCTGGGGTCAGTCACGGCCCTGGCGGAGCGCCAAGAAGACGATCAAACTTGACTATCTAGAGGAAGTAAAAGTCGTAACAAGGTTTCCGTAGGTGAACCTGCGGCAGGATCATTACCGGTTTGTCTCAGCTCCTCGGAGCCCAGTGCCCAGGCCCCTGGGTCCGACGGAGAACAGAGGCTGATGTTTGTCTCCGGACGCCGAGGCCGGGCCCACGTTACCCCACCTGTGCGCCCTCACCTCGATCGCAGCACCGGTTCCGAGTTCCCGGATGCACCCTCAGTGGGGGCGGCGGGGTTCCGGGCTGAGGCTGCGGTCACCAAAGAGGGGAGGCGGGTGGTCTGGGGGAACGCTCCGGTTGGACCCCTCGATGGTTACAAACCCTTAGCGCGGCGGCGGCCCCTTTACCGGGGCCTTCCCACGCAGGTCGCCGGGTACCCAACCTTCCACCCTCCTCCGGAGAGAGTTTGAGGGGGGTTTGATGTCTCCCACCCCGCCAGTGGTCTAACCTCTGGTGGGCCGGAGCGCCCGGCGGTTCCCTTCCAATGTACCAAACCCCAAACGGTCTGAAGAAAAAGCAAAGGGCAACCCAAACCAAAAAACAAAACTGTACAACTCTTAGCGGTGGATCACTCAGCTCGTGCGTCGATGAAGAATGCAGCTAGCTGCGAGAACTAATGTGAATTGCAGGACACATTGATCATCGACACTTCAAACGCACCCGGGTTCCTCCCGGGCAGAGGCGTAGCTTTCCATTAGGCAAGGCAGGCAATTGCTTGGGGCCCCCAGAGGGCCAACACATTTGACACAAACCATATATACTTCATATGCGCAGTGGCAGATTGCAACGACAGTTTGCTATCTCAAATCCCTTAAAGGGGCCCCTTGAGTCAAATTCGCCCCTCCCCCACCTGTTGCACTTCAGAGTCAGAGTGAGTGAGAGACGTGAGTGAGGAGGGAGCTTGTTGGGTCGTGCCCCTGCCTGATCGCCCAGACTCTGGTGTCAGGTTACAGCAAGGAGCGATAAGTCGGACAAGGCTCTGCAGAATACGTCTAAGAGACTGTCAGATAATTCATAATTAAATACAATTACAAGTAAAACAAAGTAAAGTTTCATATAATATCTATATTTGCTCAGTCCTTTCTCCTGTTAAGGGGAAAGTTACTTAGTCACACAGGTACAGAGATGACTGCTCTCACACTCACTGAGGACAAATGAGCTGACTGACAGCCCCTGACTGAACATTAAGGTGGGCTGTAAAAAAAAAGCTAAAACAAGAGAAAAAAATAAAGATAAAACGTAATGAATGCTCTGCCCTTAAAGTCATTTTCATAAATTTGTTTGAGAATTGTTTGCTATTATTTATCTTAGTTTCAGTTTTGTAAATATTGAGTGTAGTGTGTGAAGTCTGATTCTAGGTTCTAATTTATTAGAGAATAAATCCATCCAGTTAAATGTTATGTTGTTGGTTGTTAAAATATGATTATTCATTTTCAGCTCAGTATAGCACATTAGCTCTTATTATTTTGAAATGTTTTATTTAACTTGAGATGTTTGAAATATTAAATTTCAGTTCAGTAAAGCACTTCACGCACTTTTATTTGGAGATGTTTTATTCTGCTTAATGTTTTAGCTTGAGTTTGTAAATTTTATTCAGTGAAGCAATTTAAACACTTTTTTTTCTCCAAATGGATAATTTAGCTTCAAATAAAAAGTTTTCTTTACATCTTATTCTTGTTTAAAAAAACATTTACATCATATTAAAGTTATGGACAGTGATAAAATGGTGACCTATGGTGTTAAAAGGGGACACTGAAAAATTTGGGTGCACCTAATTTTTGTGCTGGTGCACCTTAAAACATTTTTTGAGGTGCACCATTGCAACCAACTCAAAAAGTTAGTCGAGAGCCCTGTTAGCAGTCTTTTATTTTATTTTTGACTAAAAGTTCTGACTTTTGCAAAGAATTAAAGACAGTTGTAGTCATTGCACTTTATTTTTTATATTTTTATAGGCAATTTTATTGGTTTGAACAGCTTTAATATTGGATATATTTCTTTTAAGAAATGTGGATGTGCACTTTTGATTTGCCTACAGTGGACACAGAACTTCAAAGGACACTATTTTTCAGTTTTTTATACCTTTTTTGTACTTTTCAGTTGTGAACTTTTGATTCCAATTTGAGATAACAGACGTTGCACTAAGGTAACCCATGGACATATTTTCTAGTAATCTTTCTACTATTTTATTACAGTGTTTTGTTTTAATAAAAGAGATTTGATTGTTTTGCACAATTACTGTTGATTTTTTTTGATGCAGATGTTAAAAAAATATAGATATTAACTTTTTTTAACCCCCCATGGGCCCCAATCCAATCTTGCTTGGGGCCCCAGGGGACCCTTGCTACGCCACTGCTCCCGCGTCTATGCCTGTCTGAGGGTCGCTTTGCCATCAATCAGATCAGAGAGGCACCTCGGGGCCCCTTCTGTGTCCGCGGCTGGGGCAGTCATGCCTTCGTCCCCCTAAGTGCAGACGTTCGGGATGCCCGGTGGGGTTGTCATTTGCTCGGGTCTGTCAGGACCCCCGCCCCTCCTTTCCCCCGCCCCCAGTGGTTTTGTGCAGTGTCTCTACTCCTCAGCCCCACGTGAATCCCTCTCTCCCATCCCTCTCCTGGGCTTCGGTCTCGGAGAGGGGCGCCCTGTCGCAGCCCCAACACGTATGATTCGGGCGTGGCTGCCGGTGGACAGTCTCTGTCCCTCCGAGCTGCCCGCGTGTTGGGGACGGTGTGAGGCCAGTAACGGCCCCTGTCGCGCCGGAGTTGGGTTGTTTGGGAATGCAGCCCAAAGTGGGTGGTAAACTCCATCTAAGGCTAAATACCGGCATGAGACCGATAGTCGACAAGTACCTTAAAAATATCACATTTTTGCCATATTTCCTGTTTCTAAAATCATGGTTTTCAATGACTAAAAAGCCATAACACATAAAAATAACTAAAAAATTACATGAAACTTCATATTTTTAGTTAGGTCTGAAGTTGTTGAAAAGATTTCATCCATATGGATTTATTATTTTTTTTAGCTTTATAATAAGGGCAGCCATTTGTGTCCACAAACAGTAAAGTAGTGTGTTAATTTTAAAAATCCTCCTTGTGCAAAAACAAGGAATGCATTAAAGCCGATATTTCTATCAATTATTGAGATGGTCAAAGCTGTTATTTATTTGTTAGAAAAATTCCACTCTGCACTCTTTTTTGAAAAAATCACAAATTTCCTGATTTTCCTGTTTAAAAAAAGCGGGTTTCCGCATACAAAAAGGCCAAAAAAACATAAAAGATATATAAATATTATTAAAATTTTTATATCTATGGAAAGCTCTGAAGCTGCTGAAAAGATTTGATGCAGTGAAAGTTCAAAAAATATGGATTCATTATTTTTTTATAGCTTTATAATATGGGCGGACATTTGTGTCCACGAACAGTAAAGTTGTGGGTTAATTTTAAAAATCCTCCTAGTGCCAAAAGTAAAGATGCATTTAAATCCATATTGTTATAAAATATTGACACAGTCAAGGCTGTTATATATTCATCAAAATAATTCCAGTCTGCACCTTCTTTTTAAAAATATCACATTTTTGCCATATTTCCTGTTTCTAAAATCATGGTATTCAATGACTAAAAAGCCATAATACATAAAAATAACTAAAAAATTATATGAAACTTCATATTTTTAGATAGGTCTGAAGTTGTTGAAAAAATTTCATGCAGTGAAATTTTGAAAAAATGTTTTTAAAATTTTTTTTAGCATTATAATAAGGGAGGCCATTTGTGTCCACGAACAGTAAAGTTGTGTGTTAATTTTAAAAATCCTCCTTGTGCAAAAACAAAGAATGCATTACAGCTAATATTTCTATCAATTATTGACATGGTCAAGGCTGTTATTTATTTTTTAGAAAAATTCCACTCTGCACCTTATTTTTGAAATAATCACAAATTTCCTGATTTTCCTGTTTAAAAAAAGCGGATTTCCGCTTACAAAAAGGCCAAAAAAACATAAAAGATATATAAATATTATTAAAATTTTTATATCTATGGAAAGCTCTGAAGCTGCTGAAAAGATTTGATGCAGTGAAAATTCAAAAAATATGGATTTATTATTTTTTTTCTAGCTTTATAATATGGGCGGCCATTTGTGTCCACGAACAGTAAAGTTGTGGGTTGATTTTAAACAGCACACGAGGGTTAAGGAAGAAATGTTCTTTACTACATGATATATTTTGTTAAGCTTGGATCCCAGATGGGAGAGCAAAATTGAAAAAGTTTGCAAACTCCTGCTTTAACCAACAGTTAGCTCTCGGGCTGCTCTATTATTATAAAGATGATTATTGTGATTATATTCGTATTCTGAAAATTTAGAGCTTTTACATTTAATGTAATTACATTCAATTTTCTCTTTGATTAATTTGTCCTCTCTCGTGGTAGAGTGTTTATCTGGACCTGAGACTCTGAAGAACCAACTGACTGGTATGTATTTCATGACCCCTGGTATGTATTTCATGTCTCTTTTTGCCTGTTTTTTTAATCAGATTTTGTCCATTTTTATTCCTTCATACTAAAACACATTACAGCTTGATCTGATCACTGATTGGTTTAGATTTGCATGTTGTCTTAATGATAACTGTTACAAACACCTTTATTCTCCAGTTTTTAATGTTGTCAGTTTTTACATTTTGCCAAGTTTTGTAATTTGTCCTATAAATAAATGCAGTAGTCACTTTGTTAGGTACACCTTTTCCTCTGGCAATCACATGGCAACAGCTCAGTGCATCAAGACAGCAGGGCTGCAGTTGGAGCTGGGAGCTGCATACTTGGATTTTCACACACAGCCATCTCTATGGTTAAAAGTGTACAAGGACTGCAGATAAACATTCCTGAACACAACATGTTGAATCTAGGAACAGATGGGCCACAGCAGCAGAGGACCACACTGGGTGCCTCTCCTGATAGCTACAATATAGGAAACTGAGTCTACAGTTCACACAGACTCATCAAACTGGACCACAGCAGACTGTAAAAGTGTCTCCTGGTCTGATGAGTCTGGATCTCTGCTCCACATTCAAAGTTTGTTGTGAACATCATCAAGCATGGATCCATCCTGCCTCACAATGATTTATTCACTCTAGAGACCTCCACAGTCACCAGATCTCAGTCCAATAGAGGCTTTTTATGATGTGGTAGAGCAGGAGATTCTCATCATGGATGTTAAGCACCTGTTTTACCCCTTTTCCACCAAGCTGGTTCCAGGGCTGGTGCTCGTGCTGGTGCTAGTGCCGGTTCACAATTGGTTCAAGTGTGAACCGGTTAAGAACCATTTGCTTTTCCACAAACGGGTGCCGGCCAGAGAGCTACGTCAGCACGTCAATGTATACGTCTGTATACGTCACGCCAGTTTCCCATAACAACTGGCGAACAACAATAAACAAAACAGTAAACTTACCAGGAGGTTAGCTCCATGGTTGTGTCCTCCTACATAGACTCCAGCATGGCTGTGGCTGAATCCAATGCCCCGGTAGCGCTGCACACCGGTCGGTCCCTGAGAACAGCATCGAGCATTTTGTAATGCGGGCTGTTAAAACGTGGCCGTCCGACCATTGCAACTATGGCCCAGCTCAGTCTTCTGGTCCCTATATTCTTTCTTTATATATTCTTTATAGATATATATTCTTTTCAATCTGTTTTTCGCTTACTCCAACCTTGTCTTTTTAAAAATGCCTCTCTTCCGTGTTTTGACTCTGCTAATCCCGCCCCCACCCCCTGACGTCAGCGCATAGCCCCCGGCGTAACCTGGTTCTTTCTGCTGGCCCAGCAAAGAGTTGGTGCTTGCCAAGCACCGGTTTTGAGAGCCAGCAACCGGTGCTTAGTCTGTGGAAAACCAAAGAACGGGTGCTAAGTCTGTCTCTAGCTCCGAACCAGCCCTGGAACCAGTTTGGTGGAAAAGGGGTATTTGATGCTGTCATGGAGACATGGACTAACATCTCTGAGGGATGTTTCAGCTCCTTGTTGAATCTATGACACCAAGAATTAAGGAGCTCTGAAGGTGAAGGAGGACCAAACTGATATAGAGATGTACCTAATAAATTTGCCTCTATTAATTTAGTAAGCGGGATAATTAACTACAGTTCCTGCAGTTCTTGCAGTTTAAAAATACTTTAATGTTTATTTAAATGGTTCCCTGTCCTCTGATCTAGATCAAAGATGGACTCCAAACCCATCCAGATGGCAGCCCTTGGACAACCATTCACCCTGGGGATGCTGTACGACTGCCGCAAGGATTCACTCATTCCTGGTAAGAATTCACTGGTAGATTACTGCAGCAAAAGAGAGGCAGTACACCAGAGGCCAGAGATGTACTTTATGATGGCCGTCTCACACCCTCTTTTTTGGATCAGTGGGTGCATCTTTAAGCTCCAAAGTTCCATCCTTGCCTCCTCCACTTGCGTCGTTCACTTACGTCTTAGTCCGGCCCATCAGAGATGCATGCCAGAGACGCGAGGAAACGACGAGAGGAGACGAGGAGATTCATTTTAAGAGCATTGAGACGTCCTCTCCTCTGGAGGGTCACATGAGGCGACGTCTTTTAGTGATGACAGCGTCACAGCTGGATATGCCGGTCCGGTCCAGGAGAAACTGAATTAAGGAAATAATGTGAACTCCATGGCACTCAACCACGGTAAATTCATATTCACTTTGACATCAGTTTAACATGAATATGTTCATGAATGAAAAAGAAAAATGTCGTTTTCCCAGGCGGCCCAGAATGCTAGAAGTTCTTAATTGTTATATTGCGGCCACTTTGTTCATAATTAAAGTGTTTATTCTGCACTAAGCACTTAGACCCCCCTCCGTGCGCATTTATACAGAAAAAAAATGTAAAGGCCTCAGATAACAATGTACAATTCGCTACTTTCTCTCCTTGTGTATGCTTGGTTATATCAGGAACTACATAAAACATGCTTTTTGTTAATGTGCATTATAATCTGCCTGACCATGGGGTCTATTGGGTGCTGATATGCGTCAATAAGCATCTCTTTTTTTCATTTATTATTGTCCATGTTTGCTGTTTGTAAATGTATGTATTTTCTGGGTAGACTATAAAAACTGAATTGCCCTTTGGGATAAATAAAGCTGTCTGACCTAAAATGTGTTTTCCTGAACAGACCTGTCTACTGTAGCAGCCTCACAGTTACAGACACAAACACAAACAACACAGATAAATCAGGATAGACAACAGCTGGAACACCTGGAAGAACTGCCCCATGATAGTGTTCAATATTTTCTGATATCAATATGACCACCTTAAATTTCTTTTAAATGATTAGTCAAATATTTCTTTGCACAGTGAGGAAAATAAAAAAAGAGATAAAAGAGACACTGAAATTTAGTACCTGCTTACATTCTGAGGGAACATTAGGACTACGTAATGACTGCTTTGTGTGAAATGTGGGTATACTCATTACAATGACTCCCAAGAAGTTGATAAATACACTTGAACACTTTATCTTGCTCCATGGTGTATAAATTTCTAACATGTGGCAGCTGACGCTTACAGCCGGGTGCTGATCGTCACAAGGGGCATGTCTGTCAGTGAAAAGACTTCCGCGAAGCCTGCACTTGTGTTTCCTCAATTATCCCTCTCCAGATCAGTCTCCTGTCTCCTCTGAGCGCATTTGGCGCTTTGTAACGACCTTCAATATGGCTGCTCACAAAGTACTTCCGGTATCGCGGAGGAGAGAGGAGACTGCATTTTGGCACATTGGGATGCACCCAGTGTGTCAGTTGTGTGCATTGTCTTGAGTTAAGCGAGCTGCAGCCAACACATCACAGGGAAAGTCAGTGTGGAGGCAGCAGGGATCAGAACTCACTCAGAAATCACTTTACTGTTATTGTATCTAAATACAATGAAAGGAGTATGACCATGAGTCAGGGTATTTCCCTTATAGTTTAGGTTAAGAAAACACATTTTAAAAACAACACACAGGACAAGAATGAAAGTAAATACTTAAAAAAAAAAGATGAAAGTGGTTTATTATCATAAGGTGCCATTGTGGCTGGTAAATCAAAAAATGTTCTTTGTCCAGTGTGTTGACTGCTGCGAGATAAGTGTCTCGTAGTCTGGATGTGCACGTTTTAGCTGCCTGAAGGCAACAGTTCAAAGAAGCTGTGACCAGGATGAGATGGGTCCTTAGTTTCTGTTTTTAGCGTGATTTAACAGGAGGTGGCCAGTTCTTCCAGGGTAGGGAGGGGGCAGTTTGTGATTTTCTCTGCAGAGCCTTGTTGTCTGCAGCCATGCTGCCTGCATACCACACGGATGCACACACTCTCAATTGTAGCCCTGTAAAACCCACCAACAGCTCAGACACGGTTTCAAGAAGGACCCAGAAGCGAAAAAGCAGTTGTGCACCACACTTAATTGAAAGATCTTGAAATCAACACAGTTCTGAGCTGGGATCAAACCCGCAAGCCTTGTATTGCCAGTCCAATGCTCTATCCACTTGGCCACACTGGAGGAGATCAGCCAACAGGAGGATTCAGTTTTTACAGATGAACAGCAGAGGTGAGAGCGGGGATCGAACCCACGGGCCTTTGAACAGGAGACCAACAGGAAGACCACTCAGCCACACTGACGACACTCTCACACTAGGCGAACAGAGGCTTTCAGGAAAACCAGAACTGGACATGCAGACCTCTAGGGCCACTGTAACGATGCAATGAAAACAAGCGGAAACAGATGAAAAAAAACAGTGGGCATGTGTACTTGCGGCAAAAGTTGTAAACAGAGATTTTGATAAAGTGCCGTAATGTGTCCTTGATAATTGTTTGTTCAACTCAACGGTGACTGAGAAGGAGATTTTGCTGCAACAGGGACAGTAGGGTCACAAGCTTCATCAGCACATATGCTTCACGTACGCCGCCACTGTTGTTATCATTGCCGTGGAGCGCATGCGTGTCAATGAGGATATGAAACTATGACGAAAGCGTATTTGAAAACTTGCGGAGAGCCAGTAATCATGGAGCTGCGTATGTAGCATTTCAAAATCTTTCCACTCTAGAACCTGGTTTCAGAAATGATCGTTTACGGACCCCAAAACGCTGTCTTTGTATGGATGATACGCAGACTCTGCAAAAAACGTAAGCGTTTAAACCTCGGTTTGACTTCGTGTGGATGGGCATGAGACTGTGACACCTCCGCAATGTCTCTCCTGAGCACCTGAAGGAAATGTAGCTTCTGCTGAGCCTTTTTGATTGAGAGGGGTCCAGCTTCTGACCTCCACTCTCAGCCGGCCAACTCCTCCAATGTGAGACGGAAGCCACCTCGAATGTGTGACGGACGTGACATAAATATAATCAAGAAGTATATAGCCTCCTTCAGTCAGACACGGGGCAATGCGCCACCTCCAGTTGTTTTAATGCGGGAAGCGGTTTTAACCGCGGCGGTAGTCAAATAATAACTATTACACAGATTTAAACAAATGATGGTTGCCGCCCACGTGAACGCACACAGATTTTGTTGTAGAAATTATATACATATATATAATGGACTTTGCCCTGCCTCGCTAAAACTTTCTAGCAGCAGCCTCCTGGCAGCAGCCAATCACATCAAAGGAGGGGGAGAAACCGGAAATAATAGGCTTCGCGGGTCTAAACAAACATTAAATGAACTCTACCAAAAGGCTCTACCTTCATCTAAATTATAAAGATAATAATCAGAAAAACTTGGCATGAGACAGCATTTCACTTAAGAGTGTTTGGGCAGGGAGTGTAGTGAAGGGCTCTGCTGTGATGTTCACTGAAACACCTCTCTGTCACTGCCGCCTTGGACTCTGTGCTAGTACTGTGGCAGCAGCAGACGCTATAAAAAACGCTTTGCATTTGAGGGACTCGTCTGGCAGGGAGGCTGTTTTTAGGGCATTTACCGCGGCTTGTAAAATCATGAAGGAAGAGAAAAGAGAGGGACAGAAAGGAGCAAGTCCACAGAAAAAATGGCAGAGAGTGTCCCAAGTGTGTGGTCACTCCAAGAAGGGACGAAAAGAAAGCACAGTGCAGTGTATCTGATGTCAAACGAAGTGAGCACGTAGCTCAGCATGATAGCATGTTGTTAGGGCTGCAACTATTACTATTAGAGCATTTTAAATATGCTCATCACAGACATGCCTCCTCTTTCCATGGTGGAGGACACAGGATTTAAGAACATGATCAGGGATTTCAATGCAAACTACACAATGCCCTCCAGAACACACTTCACAAATATAATTGCAGAATTATATTACTGCCTTTTCAATCAGTATTGTATTGGCTTTGTTTTAAGCCAGTACTGGTTTAAACTTTGAAAGTTGTTCAAATAAAGAACCTTTTCTGAGGAATAAACAGCATTTGGTTGCTCATTTTGAAAGCCCTAACATGTTGCATTGTATACAATTGATTTATTTTTTTAAAAACCAAAAAAGTATATTTTGTAACAGTACTCGATTACTTGAACAAATAATTGACAGAATACTCAATTCCAAAAATACTTGATAGTTGCAGCTCTAAATAAAACCTTATATTGATGCTGCCTTTATCCCGTGTTACAGTTAAAACGGCAGTTACTGTAAACACAGAGGCTGTGATAGGACTGTCAAGCAAATGAAGCAATTTTGTCTCCCTCTAGGAAATGAAATCACTCGAGATAATTACTCTAAATGGTGCCCACAAACTTACAGTGGGAGGAAAAAGTAAGTACACCCTTTGTAATTTTGTACATTTCTGCCAAAATTGGTCATAAAATGTGGTCTGTTCTTAACTCAAATCACAAGAATGAGTAAACAGTGTCTGCTTAAACTAATGCCACCCAAACAATTACATGTTATCATCTTTTTATTGGCCTTAAGATGTAAACATTCACAAGACAGGGAGGAAAAGGTAAGTACACCCTTGGATTCAATAGCTGGTTGACCCTCCTTTGGCAGCAGTAACTTCAACTAGACGTTTCCTGTAGCTGCAGATTAGGCGCACACAACGATCAGGATGAATCTTACACCATTCCTCTTCATAAAACTGCTGCAGTTCTGTAAGATTCTTGGGATGTCTGGTGTGAACAGCTTTCTTGAGGTCATGCCACAGCATCTCAATTGGGTTTAGGTCAGGACTTTGACTGGGCCATTCCAGAACATTTATTTCATTCTTCTGAAACCATTCTAAAGTTGATTTGCTTCTGTGCTTTGGGTCGTTGTCCTGTTGCAGCACCCATCCTCTTCTGAACTTCACCTGTTTAACAGATTGTTTCAGGTTTTTCTGCAAAATATCTTGGTAAACTTGTGAGTTCATTTTTCCATTGATGATGGCGAGCTGTCCAGGCCCTGAGGCAGCAAAGCAGCACCAAACCATAATGCTCCCTCCACCATACTTAATAGTTGTGATGAGGTTTTGATGTGCTGTTCCATTTTTCCTCCACACATGACATTGTGTGTTCCCACCAAACAAACCAACTTTGGTTTCATAACTCCACAGAATATTTTCCCAGTTGCATTGTGAAGCATCTAAATGCTTTTTTGCAAACTTCAAACGTGCAGCAATGTTCTTTTTAGACAGCAATGGCTTTCTGCGTGTTGTTCTCCCATGAAACCCATTTTTGTTTAATGTTTTTTGTATTGTAGATGTGTTAACAGAGATGTTGGCATGTTCCAGTGATTTCTGTAAATGTATGTAATTTTCCTGTTGGACACAGGTCTCTCTTGCAAATGAGACGCGAGTCTCAAGAGACTAACCTGTATAAATAAAAGATAAATAAATAAATAATTTCTGTAAGTCTTTTGCTGACACTCTAGGGTTCTTTTTTACCTCATTGAGGATCCTGCGCTGTGCCCTTGGAGTCATCTTTACAGGGCGACCACTCATTGGAAGAGAAGCAACAGTGCCGAACTGTCTCCATTTGTAGACAATTTTTCTCACCGTGGATTTGTGAACATCAAGACTTTTAGAGATGGTTTTGTAACCTTTTCCAGCTTTACACAAATCAACAATTCTTGATCTTAGGCCTTCAGAGAGTTCTTTTGAGCGAGGCGTGGTGCACATCAGACAGTGCCCCTCATCAAGAGACAACTCTTAACTGGTGTGTGTTTTCCAGTGGGCAGGGCAGCTTTAAGACACACCTCAGTAATTGAACTTCAGGTTTGCTCACACCTGACTCATAAATTTGACGAACTAGCTCTTGGAGGATCCTTAGCCAGGGGGGTGTACTTACTTATTCCTCCCTGTCTTGTGAATGTTAACATCTTATCGCCAATAAAAATATGATAACATGTATATGTTTGAGTGGTATTAGTTTAAGCAGACACCGTTTACTCATTCTTGTGATTTGAGTTAAGATCAGACCACATTTTATAACTAATTTTGGCGGAAATGTACAAAATTACAGAGGGTGTACTTACTTTTTCCTTCCACTGTATGTTACTCTATGATGACCTGCATTTTAAACTTTGTGTTTTTTAATGTAACACCACTGAGAAATCAAGTTAACCAAGATAATCAAAACGCAGAAAAACCTAAGTGTCTGCCCAACGTAGCTTTGGAGACAATGATCTCTATTTTATTTTGTAGTATTTTATTTCGGAATCATAACACCATTTCCTTCTGACAATGGAGAAGTGGAGCCTCTTACTTTGTAGTATCATAACGTCACTTCTTTCTGACGTTGGAGGTGTAGAGTCTCCAAGACAGACTCCACTCGGCTGAGAGTGGAGGTCTGCAGCTGGACTGTCTTGTTTTGATCAGCTCCCTGATGTTGGGTGACCATGAGAGGTCATCAGGACAAAACAGCTCAACCAGGACAAAACAGAAGTTTTAGTCATTGGCCCTGAAGGCCAGAGAGAGAAACTTTTACCAAAACTCCAAGATCTTAAACCAACAAATTTTGTAAAAAACCTGGGTGTGATTTTTGACTCTGAGCTTTCTTTTATTCCACACATCAAGAACATAACTAAGATCGGTTTTTATCATCTCAAAAATATAGCCAGAGTCCGCCCGTTTCTCTCTCAGGCCAGCACGGAGGTGTTAATGCATGCTTTTATCTCTTCTCGTTTAGATTATTGTAATGCCCTGCTCTCTGGTCTTCCCAAAAAGACAATTTCCAACCTACAATTACTACAAAATTCAGCCGCACGAGTGCTGACGAGGACCAGAGGGCGGGAACATATAACTCCAGTTTTAAAATAGCTGCATTGGCTCCCTGTGCGTTTCAGGATCAATTTTAAGGTTCTTTTACTGGTTTATAAATGTTTTTACGGCCTCGGGCCTTCTTATTTATCTGACCTGTTTTTACCGTATCAGCCCTCGCAGACCCTGAGGTCCTCTGGCACTGGCCTTTTAACCATACCAAAAGTTAGAACTAAGACACACGGGGAGGCGGCTTTTAGTTATTATGGCCCCCGATTGTGGAACAGTCTGCCGGAGAATCTCAGGGCCGCAGAGTCTGTTGATACTTTTAAAAAGAGGCTTAAAACCCATCTTTTTAATCAAGCTTTTAATTGATTTGATCAAGTTATCTATTCCTTTATTATTTATTGTTTTATCGTATTACTGTATATCTTATTTATTCTTTTAGTCAAAATACTTATATTTAATTCTTAACTTTTTATATTATTTCACTTATCAATTTTATGTTATTTTATCGCTCTTCTTACATTTTTACTATTGTTTTACCGGACCACTGTGAGGATTATTTTGTCACTTTCGTCAGTCCGGCTCTGACTCCAATTCACTTCCCGCCATTGAGCTAAGCTAACTATGAAGCTAACAGCTGGGAGCCAGCCACTGAACGCAGAGACACAAAAAAGTATTTTTGAGCTTGTCTCACTTTGTCAATGATAGGGAAAGGGCATGGGTTCAAAATCTTCGGAGTATTCCTTTAAGTCCGAGTCTCTGTGTTAGGCTGTTAGTTTGCTGTTTCTCTGTGTTAGTGCGCCATGTTGGATTGGTATATGTGTGTTTTACCTGTTAATGCGGCCTGTATTTTTCTGTTGAGAATAAGGCTGATGAAGTTTTTCAAATAATTTACGTCATTTTTCCTACTGCGCTGCAACACCATATTTTAGGACTCCCCCACCTATCAAATCCCATTTTAACCACTGTCTATGACCCACCATGTTTGAAATTTGTATGACTGCGTTTATATAGCTGAACATGATCTGTACTTCTTATTTTTCATACATCCTCCCAGCTCCCACCCCCATCCCCCACCTTGCATGAAAAAATTACGGGCACCAGATTTTTTACAGCTTCAAGCCCTGTAGATACTTTTAAGACAGTATTGAGCAACTTGGAGGCAAACACATCTGGCTGCAGATGTCTTGACTAATGCACTTTCTTTCCCCCATGAACAATCAAAGTAAAATAAACTGTCTGAATTGTGACTTCTCTTTCTTAATTTTTTGAATTCTTGTTTAATGTGTTTGATGACTGCATTTGTTTGTGTAAAACTGTTGAATTTGCTGCTGTCTTGGCCAGGACATTCTTGTGAAAGAGATATTTAATCTCATTGAGGTTTTAATGGTTAAATAAATGTTAAATATAAAAAATTGAACTCTCCTCTGTCAGTAGCCAAAGGAAGGTCATTTTTTACCTTGAGAAGGGCTGTTTCTGTGCTATGGAAAGCTCTAAAACATGACGGACATTTCTCAAAGATAGGGAGGAAAAGGGGGGGGGGGGATTTCTCAAATATGTTTTGATTCATTACATCTAAAACCTGTGTTAAATCTACTTTCTTGAAAGCTTTTGGTAAAATGGTAGTTTAGAAATTTGCCTAAAATTACTAAGAATAGAGGGGTTAAGGTTAGATTTCTTTAAAAGAAGTTTGACCACAGGAAGTATATTTTTATATGTATGTTGATATGACCGATTTTTCACAAAAGCATAAACAACTATGAAATCTTCAAAACAAACTGATGGATCAAGTCAACAATCATCGAAAGAATGATTTGTTATTAAGATTGAACAGACACTGATAGTTTAACTGACAACAAGAAAAAATGTCAACGTTGCCCCCTTGAGCAGTTCTGTAAGCCAATCAAGGCAATGGACTGGATCCATGTCAGAAAGGGAGCCCTAAAGAAGCAGCTCCCCAGACAGACTGAATGGAGGTGGATGAGGCAAACTACCTTTAAAAAAGAACTTGAAGTTTTATGAACATCAGTGACAATAAACATTCATTAGGAGTCATCAAAAAATGTTTAAGATAACCTAGAGAAGCTGCTGTTTTCTGGATAAAATGATTTATATTGACAAAAAGCTCGTTTTGATGAAATACTTTTTAATGATTTGAATTAGGGCAGGAATTAAAACAACAAATGTGATTAATCTCCAACTTTTCATAACAATAAAAGTGTTGACAGTATCAAATAATATTACACTTATTTGTGCACTACTTTAAAAACAGCTTTAAAATTCTTGATGGCTAAGTAAAATTAGGTTGCATTTACTTGCATTTGTATAACCTATGTTCTTTTTATTTATTATGATTGAATGCAAGTTGATAAAGTACAGCAAACAAAACTATATTTGCTATTTATTTTATTATAATTATTATTTTGTGATAAGTCATTTCTTGTGTCTTTTATTTTTATTAATTTTGTTAAAAATATTAGTATTTACAAATGTGTTTTTGTATACTTTTTTTTTGATAAATCATTTTTTGAGATGCTATCCACAGGTTAATCTGTGTTGCACATTTCAAGAATGCACAATTTACAAGCTTTACCTTGTCATGAAGGAGACTACAGTGCCGTGAAAAAGTATTTGCCCCCTTCCTGGTTTCTGTGTTTTTTGCATATTTTTCACTCGAAAAGGTTTCAGATCATCAAACCAATTTTAATATCACACAGAGACAACCCAAGGAAATACAAAATGCAGTTTATAGATGATGATTCAGTTTATTGAGGCACAAACAAAATCCAAACTTGTCTGGTCCTATGTGAAAAACTAATTGCCCCTGAACCTAATATCGTGTTGTGCCTCCTTTGGCAGCAATAGCTGAAATCAAGCATTAATGATTATTGATGATAAGTCTTTCATATCACTGTGGAGGAATTTTGGCCCACTCTTCTTTGCGAATTGTTTTGATTCTGCCATATTAGAGGGTTTTCTAACATGACCTGCCCATTTAAGGTCACACTACAGCATCTCAATTGGATTTATATCCTGACTTTGATTTGGCCACTCCAAAATCTTAATTATTTTTTTTTTTAAGCCATTCAGAGGTGGATTTGCTGGTGTGTTTCGGATCGTTGCCCTGCTGCATGATCCAAGAGCGCTCGAGTCTGAGGACATTAACTAATGGCCGGACGCTCTCCTTCAGGATCTTTTGGTAAACTGCAGAATTCATTTTCTCTCAGTCACAGCAAGTTGTCCTGGTCCTGAGGCAGCAAAGCAGCCCCAGACCATCACACTGCCACCACCGTACTTTACTGTTGGCATCATGTTCTTTTTATCAAACGCTGTGCCATTTTTATGCCAGATGTAATTTGATGCACATCTTCCAAAAAGTTTATTTTTGGACTCATCAGTCCACAGAATGTTTCTCCAAGTCTTGAGGATTATCAAGATGCTTTTTGGCAAATGTGTGACAAGCCTTTGTGTTCTTTTGTAACAGCAGTGGTTTTCGCCTAGGAACTCTCCCATGGATGCCATTTTTGGCCAGTGTCTTTCTTATAGTAGAGTCGTGAACACTGACCTTAACTGAGGTCAGCAAGACCTGCAGGTCTTTAGATGCTTTTCTAGGCTCTTTTGTGACCTCCTGGATGAGTTGTCATCGCACTCTTGGAGTAATCTTAGTTGGTTGACCACTCCTGGGAAGGTTTGCCACTGTTCCCAGTTTTCTCCATTTGTGAATAATGGCTCTGACAGTGGTTCTCTGTAGCCCCACAGCCTTGGAAATGGCTTTGTAACCTTTTCCAGACTGATAGATTTCAATCACTTTTTTTCTCATTTCTTCTTGAATTTCTTTGGATTGTGGCATGATGCGTTTGTTCTTGAGATTTTGTAGCCTACTTTACTTTGTCTAACAGATTTTATTTAAGTGATCTCTTGATTCAACAAAGGTGGTGACAATCAGGTTTGGGTGTTGTCTGTGAAATTGAACTCAGCTGTCCCAAAACTGTGGTTAGACACAGTTACTTTGTGATTTAACAAGGGGGGGGGGGGGGGGGGGGTTACTTTTTCACATATGGTCAGATAGGTTTTTATTTTTTTCCCCCTTGGTAAATAAAATCATCATCTAGAAACTGCATTTTGTATTTCCTTGGGTTGTCTCTGTGTTATATTGAAATGTGTTTGATGATCTGAAACCTTTTCATGTGATGAATGTGCAAAACACACAGAAATCAGGAAGGGGGCAAATACTTTTTCACGGCACTGTACTGAGGGTTCACAATGACAGAAGACACAACACCAGTTGGTATTAAATTGGATCAATGACTGACCAAAAACAGAAAAAAAAGAAAACATCGACAAAAATCTTTTGAATACACACAAACACGTGCTAAGAGCGCCAAATCCCCCGGCAATCTAAGCCTATTAAAGCTTAAATAACTTTATTTGAAGACACAGCAGAAAAATGCTAGCCTTGCAGAGCAGACAAACCTGCCTGATTCTGAAATCCTGCAGCTCTGGTCTTGCCAGCCTCCGTTGTCCAATGAATTCACGCGGCTGAATTTTTTAACGGCCCAATCAGAGAAGAGAGGCGGGAGCTGTAGAATGCGGACGTGATGACAACTGGAAGTTGAAAACCGGAAGTTGAGAACGGACATGCCAATTAGCCTATTGTCCTCATAGATACTGAGTAAAACTTGGCGAAATCTGCCCTCCTCAAAATTTACTTGTAGGGATTGTCTTTGACGAGGTTCATGTCACATATCATGTCACAAAAGAAAAAACAAAATGACAAATTCAATAAAAACATTTCTTCATTATATGAGGCAACCCTGCTTTATATGGATTGGTCTGTGATGAATGTGACGAGCAGGAAGATTATCCAATCACAAGCTTGTGTTTTTTTTTTTTTTAATGTTCTGCCCCTGAAAAGAAATTTCAAGGGCTCCTACCCAGATGGACTAGTGAAATATTTCTGTGGCAGATATATGGAGCTGTCCATCTGGCTTGACAGGTTAGAAAGATGCTCCAGATTGTGGGTGTCTTGAGTCACGATGTTCTGATCAAGTGACTGCTGTTTGACATGCATGTAACTGTTTTTCTGTGTGATGTGTTTTTAGTTTTGTAAGGATTCATGTGTGTATTAGGTAGAACAAATAAGTACTCCTCAAAAAGAAGTCATGAGTGTTTCTTCAGTATTTGATTTTTCTTATGTTTGTCTAAGGCAGTTTTAATTCTTGTCTGTTGTAGGTCTGAGTCTGTGGGACTGCAGTGACTTTGAAAAACACATAAGAGAAAGACCACAGAACTACAACCACTTTGAGATTGTTGCCTCAGAGTCAATTCAGGATAAATCCTCAGCACTTGGTGTTGAAGCATCACTGAAGGCGAGTTTCTTTTAGTGGACTTGTACAGGTCGATGGATCAGCCAAATATCTGAACAACAACAGGACTTCCAAAAACCAAGCCCGTGTGACTCTGAAGTACCAAGTGACAACAAAGGTCAAAGAACTGTCAATGAATCATCTCAGAGAAGGAAATATGAAAAACTCAGATGTTTTTGACAAAGGATTGGCAACACATGTGGTCACTCAAGTTCTGTATGGCGCACAAGCCTTCTTCGTCTTTGACCAAGAGGTCTCCCAACAAGAGGATCACCAAGACATTGAGGGAAACCTGAAGGTGATGATCAAAAAGATACCTGATTTTGCTATAGAGGGTGAAGGTTCCCTGAAAATGGAAGACAAGGACAAAGCAAATGTTGACAAGTTCTCCTGCAGTTTCTTTGGAGACTTTAACCTCCAGAAAATGTCCACATCCTATCAGGATGCCATACAAGTCTACCAAAGTCTACCCCAGCTGCTGGGAACAAATGGAGAAAATGCAGTACCCATGAAAGTCTGGCTTCTGCCATTGACCGCTTTAGATTCCTCTGCAGCTAAACTTGTTCGTCAGATAAGTGTCAGTCTAGTTCAAGAATCACAGAGCATTCTGGAGGACTTCAACGAACTGGAAATAAGGTGCAACGATGCTCTGAAAACCACCACAGCACAGCAGTTCCCACAGATTGGTGAAAAGATCAAAACTTTTAAAGAGATGTGCTCTGAGTTCAAACTGGACTTCCAAGAAAAGTTGGCAAAGAAACTCCCATCAATCAGAGGAGGAGGAGAGGAGGAGGCTGTGCTCGCAGAGATCCTGAAGAAGAGACACTCTTCTCCTTTTAGCAGCAAAAACCTGAATGAATGGATGGACTGTAAAGAGCAGGAGATCTGGTTTTTAAAATCCCTCACCAACCTGATGAAAAACACCAAGGTTGTTGAGGCCAAAGATCGTCACCGGGAAATTTTCAGTGCAGAACACTTACTGTGTTTTGTTTTTACCTCAGTAGGAGATGATGAACCTTTTCTCTCAGATTTATCAAACTACTTAAGACAAACACCAGAACAAGAAACCCCCCAAGATCCACACACTCACGATGTGGAGAAGGAACAGTTGTGCTTTTCAGAAGAGGTGGCTAAATCAGTGAGGGCAAAAGCAAAGCTTTTCAGTGACTTTGCAGAGGCCAACCAGCAGAACAACAACATCAAGTTCGTGACAGTTGGAATAACAAATAAGACTCAGAAAGGTTCGAGCATCTACCTTTATGAAGATGGCTTCCCTGTCTCTGAGAACTTTGAGCCACCCTCACAGCCTAAAGCAGTCACAGTAGGAGACGTCAGCCACAACAGTGTGATGCTGAAGATTGATCCACCACAGTTTGGATCAGAGAACATCACCTCCTACTCTGTTGAGTTCTGTGTCAGAGGAGAGGAACAATGGAAACAGCAGGAAACATCCAAACCGGAAGAGGTCACAGTGGGTGACCTGAGTCCAGACACAGAGTACATGTTCAGGTGCAGAGCAGTGACCTCTGTAGGTGTTGGACCTGCCAATCAAGTCAGCAGTCATGTTAAAACCTTAGCATGGAACCCTCCAGGAAAACTTCAGGTGGAGTCAAACTCAAGTGAGATTTCAGTCAGCTGGGAGAAACCTGCAGAGATTGGAGGAAATGTCAGAGATCTGAGCTACATCGTGGAGTACGCCAAAACAGATGAGAGAGCAGACACAGAGGAGGATCTCCAGTGGAGTCAGAAAGTGACAAAAACTGAGCAAGCAGTCATTTCAGGGGTCCAGCAGGAGACAGAATATGCTGTCCGGGTCAGATGTGATTATGGTTCAGCTGGCAGAAGTAAGGAGAGCATCACTGTGAAAGTCTGCACAACAAAAAACATTCCTCCTAAAGATTCACACAACACAAAGATCATAAGGTAAGACTCAGCATCACCGTCATTTTACAAAGTGCCCCTAAAACAAAGAGTTCATGAACATAGATGGTGTTAGAGGTTTTGCTTGGTGTTAAAAGCCTGAAACAAAACTGTGCAAATATTATCCTGGGAGAAAACGGTCAAGGAAAGTTAACTCTGATCAATAGGCATATTGCCACAGTCTTTTAAAGTGGCTGTAATCAAACTTTTTCTTAAAAAAACTACCAGGCACTTTAGCTAAGTAAAAAAACACATGGAGAGTGCAGACCTCCGCCACCACCACAGTCCTCTCTCATATTGTGATTTTCTCCACAAATATGAGTTCTACCTTGATTTCGTCTCAATATTTATATTCATTGACCATGAAAACATACCATTTGCAATTGGTTTCTCAATGATATCTATTTTAGTTCAGAATATATTCACGAAAATTGCATTTTTTTTGTCATGGCGGATCCAGACGGTGATCTGGATCTACACCAAAGTTGAATCAGTTCTTCCTTTTCCAATGCTGAACATTTCCTGAAAATTTCATCAGAATCCATCCATAGCATTTGAGTTATTTAATTCACAGACAGACAGACTCTCCTGAAAACATAACCTCCTGGCGAAGGTAACTACAGGCCTATATCAGTCCTTGAGAAAGTAATTGCTTATTAGCGGTGTGATTTCCTTCAATATAACAGCCTTCTTTTAAAACTCAGGATTTAGAGCTCATCACAGCACAGAGGCTGCTCTAGTTAAATTTACTAACAATCAGCCCTCAGCTTCAGATGAAGGATTTCTCTGAGTACTTGAACTGCTGGATCTCAGTGCAGCCTTTACCGCCATAGAGCATAATGTTCTTCTGCAGAGAATAGACAAATGACTCAAGTTTACAGGGTGTCATGGAATGACTCCTGATGAATTAATGTTAGACCCAAAAGCTTAAAGACGAAGGCAGGTACAATTTGACAGTCTTTTTATTGATCAGCACAGTCCAAACAGAGGAGTAAAGGGGAAGTCCAGTGTTTGTGTGGGATTTCAGTAAAAATGTTGAGTATTCAGAGGTGGTTGGGGTGCTCAGGGCTCAATGAAGAAAGGGATCAGAGATAAGGTAAGTGCATCAGCGATAAACTGAGGTAACAAGTCACAACAACACTCAGAGGCAACAAACTTCTGTCTGGAGGTACAAAAAGGCTTATAGCCAGCAAATACGTTAAAGAGCGAGGAAAATGCAGCCAAATCAAACCACAGTAGTAATGGAAATCCACCGGCCTTGCAGAGATGTCAAGGAGCCGGTTAAGTAGGGAGCAGTGATCAGGAGCAGGTGTAAGGCTGCAGCAGAGAGAGATTTAGCTCAAATTTTCAGGAGATGTTGGGAATGGCCGCAAACATAAAAAGGATAAAAATGTTCAGATTTTGGTGGGGATCCAGATAACTATGATTGGTGAATAGTTGATTTTGCATAATACTTATCTAACTAATAAATATATACAGTGGGAGGAAAAAGTCAGTACACCCTCTGTAATTTTGTACATTTCTGCCTAAATTGGTCTTAAAATGTGGTCTGATCTTAACTCAAATCACAAGAGTGAGTGAACAGTGTCTGCTTAAACTAATGCCACCCAAACAATTACATGTTATCTTTTTTTATTGGCCATAAGATGTAAACATTCACAAGACAGGGGGGAATAAGTAAGTACACCCTTTGATTCAATAGCTGGTTGACCCTCCTTTGGCAGCAATAACTTCAACTAGACGTTTCCTGTAGCTGCAGATTAGGCACGCACAACGATCAGGATGAATCTTGCACTATTCCTCTTCACAGTACTGCTGCAGTTCTGCAAGATTCTTGGGATGTCTGGTGTGAACAGCTTTCTCGAGGTCATGCCACACTATCTCACTTGGGTTTAGGTCAGGACTTTGACTGGGCCACTCCAGAACATTTATTTTATTCTTCTGAAACCATTCTAAAGTTGATTTGCTTCTGTGCTTTGGGTCGTTGTCCTGTTGCAGCACCCATCCTCTTTTAAGCCTCACCTGTTTAACAGATTGTCTCAGGTTTTTCTGCAAAATATCTTGGTAAACTTGTGAGTTCATTTTTCCATTGATGATGACGAGTTGTCCAGGCCCTGAGGCAGCAAAGCAGCCCCACACCATGATGCTCCCCCACCATACTTAACAGTGGGAATAAGGTTTTGATGATGGTGTGCTGTTCCATTTTTCCTCCGCACATGACGTTGTGTGTTTCCACCAAACAACTCAACTTTGGTTTCATCACTCCACAGAATATTTTCCCAGTTGAGCTGTGAAGCATCAAAATGCTTTTTTGCAAACTTTAAACGTGCAGCAATGTTCTTTTTAGACAGCAATGGCTTCCTGTGTGGTGTTCTCCCATGAAACCCATTTTTGTTTAATGTTTTACGTATTGTAGATGTGTCAACAGAGATGTTGGCATGTTTCAGTGATTTCTGTAAGTCTTTGGCTGACACTCTAGGGTTCTTTTTTACCTCATTGAGGATCCTGCGCTGTGCCCTTGGAGTCATCTTTACAGGGCGACCACTCCTTGGAAGAGAAGCAACAGTGCCGAACTGTGTCCATTTGTAGACAATTTTTTCTCACCGTGGATTTGTGAACATCAAGACTTTTAGAGATGGTTTTGTAACCTTTTCCAGCTTTCCACAAATCAACCATTCTTGATCTTAGGCCTTCAGAGAGTTCTTTTGAGCGAGGCGTGGTGCACATCAGACAGTGCCCCTCATCAAGAGACAACTCTTAACTGGTGTGTGTTTTCCAGTGGGCAGGGCAGCTTTAAGACACACCTCAGTAATTGAACTTCAGGTTGGCTCACACCTGACTCATAAATTTGACGAACTAGCTCTTGGAGGATCCTTAGCCAGGGGGGTGTACTTACTTATTCCTCCCTGTCTTGTGAATGTTTACATCTAATCACCAATAGAAATACGAAAACATGTCATTGTTTGGGTGGTATTAGTTTAAGCAGACACTGTTTACTCATTCTTGTGATTTGAGTTAAGATCAGACCACATTTTATGACCAATTTTGGCAGAAATGTACAAATTACAAAGGGTGTACTTAGTTTTTCCTCCCACTGTAAGCAGATTTTGTGAAAACGTGAGGAGTAAAATTGCAAATTCTTGCAGTTTTTCAGCTAGTGTTGTGATTCAGTCAGTAGTGTATGTTGGCATGAGCCAATTCGGATGTATTGGCAAATTGATTATGGACAAATTCCAGCCTCACAAATCAGTCATCATCATGAGGACAGCACTAAGAAACATATCTCAAGCCTCAAGTAAAATCAAATACATAAAGACAAACCCTTTAGGAGAATATAATTCATGATACCCTGGTCATAAATTATTCTTTTTCCTTTTCGAAACAGTCTGTATTAATGATGGTGGGAGCTTGCTCCTCTGGAGGATGCCTCAGCTGTTTTGAACCACTGAAGTGCAGTTTTATTGATCAAAGTTTCTGTTTCCTGTTTCTTACGTTCCGGCCTTATCACTGCAAAAATCGCATCATGGCCAGAAACCTGCTGAAGAATCCCAGTGGGAAAGGTAAGATGTTAAGTCAGGATCAAAAGCTAAATCAGACTCGGGTCTTCTTCCTGTTGTGCTCTATGTGTATCTTTATTCATTTTTATTCAATATAAAACAAGAAGGAAGCAGAAGAAAAATGTTTCCATTTCAGGGCCAATATTACGTTTTTTTTTAAGTATATAAGACTATGTACAGCTGTATGACCATGAAACGATTCAAAGGAAATGCTGTTTTTTCAACTTAATCAGAACAAAGCAACAAGCTTCAGGTGTGAATTGTGAATTTCTTCTTGATTTGCTGGTGATGTTGTTGTCGGCCAGTCAGCATTATGCTTGATCAAAAAGCCACCATTGAAAGATAAAACGGACTCCAACCAACAGATTTTTTCTTATAGTGGTGTTGCAGTTTACTCAACTGATAAAGAAATATTAACAGCTTGAGCATGTGCATTTCCAGAGCAGCTGAAGTTCTGGGACCTGACAGAGAACGGAGGAGATGAATGGAAGGTGGAGGACATGCCCGGAGACTGGGGCTTCAACCGCTACCCCAGAGGAGAGAGCAAATTCTTTGCCACCTCTTATATGTGAGTTGATCATAAGTGAGTCATTCAGTTCTTTCCATAGCTAACAAACTAAAATCCTCCACTTTCTGACAAACTATGTGTTCTAGGTTGTGCCTGAAGAGACAGGTGATTGACTTGTTAGCTGAGGGTTACTCTGAGGAACATCTGGATGCTCAGCCAGCCGTCACAGTGGAAGACTGGTAAGAATAAGCCAGACTGAGGTTCACATGAGCTCTGATGGTGGCTGATGTCTCTGATTAATGTGGCTCATCCTGCAGGTACTCTGGGAGGAGAGATTGTGGCTGTACTTATCAAGTAACTGTCTGTCTGCTGGATAATAACGCTAAGGTCATGCAGAAGTTCGAACCTGAGATGGTTACTCTCAACCCTGACTGTGATGACGGCTCATGGAAACAGGTACGATGAAACTCTAATCCAGGTCAAGAACATTTAGTAATTTTGAATCAAAAACATTCAGCATAGATGCCAGGTCTACTTATTATCAGAGACTTTGGGCTTCTTTTTTCAGAAGTTGTTTATTAATATTTGCAGTTGTGGTTTGTTTTTTTTTTTTTTTGGTCTTGTTCCTGAAGTGTAGTTGTTTATTTGGACTTGTTGTGCCCCCATACCCAGGAGGTCATGGCTATGCAGTGAAAGAACCACAATGACACATCGTTTGTTTCGGGTTATGTCCCAAAAACTCTTAAACTCTTAAAATTATACAGAGACGTAATATATAGCTCTAGTGCCTGTTCTGTCTGTATGGACCAGAGCTGATCTTCGTCTTCCTTTATTATATCAAGATTAGATTATTACAGCTCCTTGTATGTTGGCTTGGACCAGTCATCTATCAACTGTTTTCAGCTCATCCAAAATGCTGCTGCATGACCCCTCTCCAGCAAGAGACCAGTCACACCAGTTTAACTGTCCCTTCACTGGCTCCCAGTCCACTTTGGCATTGATTTTCATTTTAACAGTTTTTAAAGCCCTCAATGGTCTTCCCCACTTCCCAACCAGAGCTTTAATGTCCTTTGACAAGCTGCTGTTGGAGATCCCCAAAACTAGACCAAAGTCTAGAGGTGACAGGGCCTTCACAGCAGCTGCCCCTCGGCTATGGGACTGTCTCCTAATCTAATGTATATTAGACCCTTCAGACCCTAGAGACTTTTAAATCTTAACTAATTTCCATCCTTTTCCCTGGAACTACCCATATCCATCTACTTATGAACTTTGTGTGCAGCACTTTGTCTTCTTAAAGGGTGTTTAGAAATAAACTGGACTTGACTGTGGCTAATGTTCAATGTTGATCTTAATGTTGTATGTCATACAGCCCCAGTTAAAAAAAAATCCTGAACTGTCCCTTTAAATTCTGTTTTTTTTTAATCCAAACCCATAACATTTACAGCCTGCTCTCCACTTCATGACCTCATCAGATCCATTTTGGTTTTTAAAAGAAGCGCTATAACTAATTAACACAATGTTTTGGGAGGACGAGAGTGTGCCCTCTATATATATAAAGATTCCCCACAGTATCAGTGTGTAAGTCGCAACTTTGTCTTTATATTTGTTGATCTCTGTTTGAATTTTAGATCAGCCACACCTTTTCTAACTATGGCCCTGGGATGCGTTTCATCTCCTTCGAACATGGAGGACAAGACACCAAGTTCTGGGCCGGCTGGTATGGAGTGCGGGTCACTGGGAGCTCTGTCACCGTCGAGGTCTAATAAGGGTTCGAATAGTGAGAGTGAAGGCAGATAGGACGTGAGGAACTATGATGATAGTGAAGGAGAGGACAGTAAGGAATACAAATTGGCACAGCATAGTGTAAGTTTCAGGGTTTCTAGACGACCAGCTTTGCGTTATGCACAATCTGTTGATGCTTTGGGAGCTGCTCTGAAGTCCAAGGCGTGACTCAGTCAATCAAGATTTTTTTATATCACTGCATGTTTGCTTTACTAACGTTAGAGAACTTCAGCCTGTTAAAGTCATACATCACAATCTCTTTACTTCTACTTATTCACTTTGACGTGCCCTGCTGTGGAACTATATCATGTGTTTGGTGTGTGAGACTGCACATTCTGTTTTTTTTTTATTTTAAGCACAATATGAAAAAAGAAGAAAGAAAAAAAAAATTCTTAATATAATAATACATAGGGCAGCACGGTGGCGCAGCAGATAGTGCGCGTGCCTCACAACAAGAAGGAACCCAGTTCGATTCCCAGGTTGGGCAGGGGCCTTCCTGTGTGGAGTTTGCATGTTCTTCCTGTGCATGCATAGGTTCTCCAGGTACTTTGGCTTCCTCCCACAAACCAAAAACATGCTCAGTAGGTTAAATGATGACTCTAAATTGTCCTTAGATATGAGTGTGAGTGTGAATGGTTATTTGTCTCTCTATGTGGCCCTGTGATCAACTGGCCCAATGACAGCTGGGATAGGCTTCAGCCCCCCACACACCCCAAAAGGGATAAAGGGGTGTAGAAAATGAATGAATGAATGAATAATGCATAACTAAGCAAAGCAACAACAAAAAAGGAGATGTGCAGGAGGGGCTCAAAGAAAACACAAAGAGCTTGTCATGAACAAGAAAAAAACAGAATCTTCCAACAGTTAAAAAAAATGAAATTTGGTGGTTTGACCAATTATTTGTATGTATTTAATTATGTTTGACCATTATTCTGTTTGGCATTGTCCTCGATTGAGTGTTAGCAAAGAAAAGATGGAAGAAGAGTAGAAAAAAGCAGAAAAGGTGATAATGATTATGATGGTTTACTGATCCAGTAATAATTGAATGTTTTGTTTGTTGAATGATTTTAAACTGGTGACTGGCAATCAGGGTGGAGTTCAAATAAAAATGTTAAAATATTTCAAACCCAAACGTCTGAGTAAGTTTTTTTCAACTTTAACTCCAACTACAAAAGCACAGACCTCCACCAGCGCCACAGTCCTCACCCACATTGTGAATTTCAGCATAAATATTTGTCCTACCTTTATTTCATCTAAATATTTAGATTAATTAATCATGAAAACAAACCATTAGCAATTGGATTTAAAATGATATCTGTTTTAGCTCAGTAGTTATTCATGAAAATCACATTTTTTTCATCATGGCTGATCTGGATTATGATTTGGATAACTCCAAAAATCGAATCATTTGTTCCTCGTCCCAACCTGGACATTTCCTGAAAATTTAATTGAAATCTGTACATAACTTATTGTCTTGTGTGTGAATTATGTTCTACAAATAAACTTAACTTGCCTTGCATTGATTTATATGTGAATTAGTACAATGTTTTAACAGGCATAATGCCACGAAAATCACCTAACATTTTAATTTTAAAGGTATAAGTAATCTAAATAAATACAAACAAAATCAAAAATAATCAAATGTTGAACCTGCCTTTGATATATATGTAACTGTTGTAATGTTGCCCACAAACAGTGGAGCTCTTTTAAATAGGTCCCCTTTAAACAGACATTTAAAATGTACAAAATTAGGACCGAAACCCTTTAAAAAATGTTTCTGAACCTTGTCCTGAATTCAGAGCATCCATCTATATATGGCTGCAGGTCTGCAGCAGTTTTTATTCTGGCTCAGCTGAGTCACATTGTCTCCCCAGGACAACTAGTTTTAGTGCACAAATACTATTTTAATGACAGGCTTATCTCTGCACTTCCAAAAGTTGGAAATAATCGTTAAGTGCCTACATGAACCCCCCTGCAGTGTTTCCACGTACCCCTGGTTTGAAATTACTGAGTTACATCACATCTTAGGTGTTTATTAGGCAAGATTATTTTTATTGAAGTTGAATAAAAGAAAAGAAATATTTAATCTCTGTAGAGGATATGATGCAGCTCTTTTCCTTTCCCTTTGGAAATACACAGGCAGACTGGCTGCCCAAAGGGTCCCTTTCAAAACAGTCATGGCATCTTGCTGTGACATGAAGAAAACACACGTGGGTGGAGGCTGTGTAGTTATGACATCACAAACCCCAGGAAGTTAAGGACTGGGCGTTTTTAGGGACATTTTTTCAGAGGTGAGGAGCATTTCTGCATGAAGTGAGATGATTGAAAAGATGTCATGTTCATCTGTTCCCCTAGACCCCGCTGACATCATAAAAGCAGCAAAATCTGATTTGTAGTACATGGCAGGGAGGACAAAATATTCAGCCTTAGATTTAGATGAAGGAACACCAACTTCAACATAATAAGCGGAAGACTGATCTTAATTTCCTCCCTCGTCTGACAAGCTACTTTAGACTGTATTTAACCCTTTAACTGCCTGCTTAACTGTTTGGCAGAGGTCATTTAATAATTTCAAGGGTATTTAATGTTTAAAAAAAAAGGTAAAATAAGAAAAAACATTGTTTCATTCCATTTACATTTCAGGGAACAGAGAAAACTACAAATAAACATAAACATATTTTCTTGGTATGGGATTTAAGGGTTAAAAAGCTAGTGGTTGATAGCGTGATGACATAAAAATGCACAAAAATTTGGGACAAAATTAGAAAGGCAGACATGTTTGTAAATAACATATCAATCAGATTAACTTACAATAAATACTACTGAGTTTGACAAACGCACAAGAAATGTTTTTGATGAATAGCAGATTTTATAAGTACAAATCATATCAGTAAGTGCTTAAGTATTTAGAGTAAGAATAAAGGTTTTAATAATCGCAACTTTCAGCTTTTGAGCCTTTTAATCCCACACAAAAGAAATATCAGATCTTTTGGATTGTTTGACGGGTTTTTTTTCTGTATCCTAAAAATTTGACAGAAACAATCATGTGTCCCTTTTTTGAAAATAAATATTCCTTAATTTATTGACCTCTGCCAAACAATTGAGCTGGGAGTTAAAGGGTTAACCAAAGGGTTAGTATACTGAGTGTCAAATCCAGTGATGGAAAACAAGACAACCACATAAATAGGCCATTACATCCTAATTGCCCCAAGTCCCATTGCAACAGAATGGGTGATAGGGATTCCTGGCATTTACAAGGCCAAACAAAAAACTGACAATATTGTTATGTCAAAGAATCAAAGTCTGGACCACAGAGGCAGGTGACTGACAAAAAAAACAGTTTTAAAGTGTTTAATTAAACACAAGCAGGTTTACAGGAACCAAGAAGCACAAAATTGTCAAGAACCAAAACTGAAGAGGCAGAGGGCTGGCTGGAGACTGAAAGCTGGAGTTATCTGCAAAAAACCAGAGGCCTAAATGACGAAGCAGGATTAATGTCTTAGCGAGATAACTTCAGGGTTAACCCTGATTTATCGATAGCACGAAGCCGGTTCCTTTTTTATCAGAGTAGATAACCATGGTGACTTACTCTGAACGGCTATCCTGCTCCGGAGCAGGAGAAGTCGGAGGTTGAATCTGATCCTGCGAAATGACCCTTGCACTAACCAATCAGCTTCTCCACATCAACAGCCTGCCCTCTTGTCCTGAACCCGGTAGAAGGAGGCGCACAACTCTTGAGACAAGCATGATGATGAGAAAGAGTGTCACAATACCGATTTGACCCACAAGATCACCCTGACGACGCGCTATGAGACTTACATGTTCTTGCGGCCCATAATCATCTACCTGTGTGATATATTGGAGCCGTTTATTCCCCGTGCATCACCATGCAAAATAAACTTCACGTCTGTAGCACCTTTCATACATTCAAATGCACCACAAAGTGCTTGATAAATAAAAGGGATGTAATTCTTATGTGAAACAGCACAATCAGGTCCATCATGTCCCTCCTGCTCTTTAAGGGTTAAGGGTTTTTTCTTGCTGATTTTTAAATTGTTATTTTGGGTCAGAAATCAGATCAGTGTGTTTTTTTGTTTTCATTGAGGCGACGACTTAAATTTTAAATGTAGCTGATATGACATGAAACAGACCGACCTACTAGACACAGTTATGTTTTTGTAGTTTTATTTTCTGCTCCCACGACCTCCTCACTACAGAGGGATTACATCTGAGGATGATTATTGTCAGACATGCAACACACGTTCATAGTATGTTGCTTCATGAGATTCATGAGTGTGATCAGTGTCAGATTTAGCCAATGATGAGTAATTTGCACATTTTTTTACAGTCCGCCACACATTTTGTCTGTGACTGACAGCTGCTTGGTCTCTTTTCTCCATTATTCTGGCTTTTTCATCCTCATATTTTAACTCTAATAGACACCGCTCTTCACATGTGTAAAATAAAGCTCAGTCAGTGCATTACAGGCCGGCGCTTCTCAGCGTGGTTTCCACTCATGATCATGATTGGTCAGCTGCCTCTGGGCCCTCCCTTTATACGTGCGCGTTCACGGCTCTTGCTAAGACAATCCTGGATTGAGTTACTGTGTTGATAATCTGCGTCATGCTATCGATTATCCTGATTGTCATTGTGGTTTGTTACTCAATCCTTAGACGTGAGTTACCGGGGATAAGTTGACCGCGCTTCTTGCTCTAGCCCTCTGCTGTATACCTGGAGGAAAAACGATCCAAAAAGGCAGCAGTTAGTAACTGAGAATTCATCAAATTACCTGACACTAGAAAATACAAAATGTCTCTTTTAAGTTACACAAGAAAGGTCGACAGAAAGTTTGACACTACCGAACAGGACAGAATTATCTGGCAGAGTAGTCTTGAGAGTCTTGACCGGTCTTTCTAGGAGAGGTGATCACTGATTGGAAGCATGTGTGTCTCAGATGAGCCACAGGTGTGACTCTGCTGCACTACCAGGAGAGAGCACCAACCAGGCCCACCTTCTTCCTCACAGACTCCTGAGGGAGAAAAATAGGGAGGGGGAGAAAAACAGCACAGAACAAAAACATAAAGCAAAACACCCAGACCATAACAAATATATTAGTAAAACCAAAATATTTATATACAGATGTGGACAAAATTGTTGTTAGCCTTCCTTCAAAGAAAGAAAAACCTTCAACGTTCACTGAAATACCTTGAAACTGACAAAAGTTATAGTAATAAAGATTTACTGAAAATTAATTTATGAAACTCAGACATTGTTTTAGTACGACCGCATATTAGGGCCACTTGGAGAAATAAAAAAATAAATGAAAACTCGAAAATCTTGGAAAAAAAGATTGGAAATTGAATAACTTCACCATAATGTCTTCGAAATCACAGCACACATTAATAACTGTAGGTTGTTCAGAGTACATGTCATAGTTTTTTTTAAGAATTGTAAATTAAAATATTTCACAGGATTTTTTGGATTGAAAATAAAGCGATCAAAGTTCTGAAATCTACCAGGAAATGATTAGAAAACAAGAATGATGACCCCCTCTACCTTAAAGTACAGCTCTTACCTTAGAAAAAAAGCCTTTGATTTGATTTAAATTCTTTTTTATATATTGAACTGTGTGAATTCATATGTAGCCTAATGACAATAATTACTGTACTAACAGCTATCAACATGACTATATAAACTTTAATAACTGTGCTGTTGTTCACTGTAGAAACACCAAACCCAGCCTGATGATCCAGCATCTCTTCTAGTTAATACTACAGTACTTATTTAAGAGATACAAGTTTTAAGGTAATTTAGCCTATGTATTTTTTTTGTATTATTATTATTGACATAAATTCATTAACAGGCAATGACTACTGTAATAACTTTACTGTTGTTGACTGAAGTGGCACCAAAACCAAATAACACATCTATTGAAGTTTATACTACAGCTCTGATTTTAATAGAAATAGTTTCTAATCTAATCTATAACTATTACTTTTTAAAATAATGACTGTAAAAACTGTAATTACTGTACTATTGTTGACTGCAACTACAACTTTGTTGTAGTTAGTTGCAGTTTGATCATATATATGTATGTATGTATATATATATATATATATGTATGTATATATATATATATATATATATATATATATATATATATATATATATATATATATATATATATATATGATAGATAGATAGATAGATAGATAGATAGATAGATAGATAGATAGATAGATAGATAGATAGATAGATAGATAGATAGATAGATAGATAGATAGATAGATAGATAGATAGATAGATAGATAGATAGAAAAGTAAAAGAGATGTTTGATCACCAGGCTGGGTTTGGTGTTCCTACAGTCAACAACAGTAAAGTTACTACAGTTCTGATATTCATTACCTATTTATGAATCTACTTTTCTATATAAAAGCTATATGATTGAATTTAAACATATTTATCTCATGTAGAGCTGTATTATAAACTAGAAGATGTGTCTGATCATCAGGCTGGCTTTGGTGCCACTACAGTCAACAACAGTAAAGTTATTGCAGTTTTTCAAGTCATTGCCTATTAATAAATACACAGTACGGAATGTCAATAATAATAATAATAAAAAAAAGTAAATGACATTAAAACTAATTCTTAAATAACCTAAATCTTAAGAAACTATGACATGTACTATAAACAACCTATGGTCATTTATGTGTGCTGTGATTATGAAGATGTTATTTGTCCTTATGGTTAAGTTACTGAAGTCCCATTCACACTGTTACTCCAATATGGTAATTTGGCATCGGTCCCTAAACTGCCGAGCCAGCCATCATCGGCAGCTCATTGAGACAAAGTGAAGCTTTCTGGCTCAAAAGAGGCGCGTTTGGATGAAAACGAGGTTTGAGCTCACAGTCTTTGTCACACTGATTAAAATGAAGGGCCGGGTTGGGAACTACGTTTATTAATTGACCCGAAATATGAGTTTGTATCAAATTTTCGAGTTTATAAGGTCGCAAATGTGCAACTTTATAAAGTCACAAATGTACGACTTTTTTAAGTCTAAAATTTGTGACTTTATAAAGTCAAAAATTTCGAGTTTTTTCTCAAAGATTTTCGAGTTTTCATTTATTTTTTTTTATTTCTTCAAGTGGCCCTAATATGCCATCGTACTTTAGAGTTGAGGTTTAAAATAATCTTTTTAAAAAATAAAATATTTAAACTGGCTTGATCAAAAAAGTGCTGCAGCAGGTAGTGCTCATGTTTCACAGCAGGAAGGTTGCTGGTTCAATCCCCATGTCGGTTTTCCTGTGTGGAGTGCATCTTCTCCCTGTGCATGCACTGGTTCTCTCCGGGCACTCAAGCTTCCTCCCACAGACCAGCATGCTTTATAGATTAATTGGACTAATTGGAATAACTCCTGCCTCTTTGACCCAGAAAGTGATAAACAGTTTAGATCAGTGGTTCCCAACCTTTTTTGTCTTGTGTACCCCCTGAACCTTTCTTTCATGTCACGAGTACCCCATGACGAATACATGTTGACGATTCTTCTAAAGCAGAATGTAATCACAATTGATTAATACAGTAAAATGTTTTATGTTGATTTGAACATTTGAGTTCTCAGAAATTTTCATTTTAAGTCAAATTAAACATAAATAAAATACCGTCTTGAAAATAAATATGTAATCTTTACTAAATAGATACAAAATCCCAATAATCAACCTGCCTTTGTTTTATAGAACTGTTGTAATGTTTACCACAGAACACTTTTGAGCTCTTTTGAATAACATCCCTTTAAACAGGCATTTTAACTTTAAAAATCAGGATCAAAACACTCAAAATAGTTGCTCTGCAGTTCACTGAACCATCTTCTGAATCCAGAGCAACTGGATGTTCCAGTTATTTTTCCATAATTTCCCTGGCTGCTGGTTGGCAGCAATTTTCATTTTGTTTTGGCTCAGGTTATTATTTCTCTGGGAAAACTAGTTGTAGCTCAAAAATGCAATTCTATTGACAGGTTCAAAGTTGGAAATAAATTTGTAAATTTTTCCACGTACCCCCTGCAGTGTTCTTGCGTACCCCTTGGGGTACACGTACCCGTGGTTGGGAATCACTGGCTTTAGATGATGGATGGAGGCCACAGAGACACACCTGTCACCTGCTTTCTGTCTTTCAGCCAGCAGAGGGCGACAGCTCTGAGAATCTCTGAGAGAGTTTATGTCCTCCAGCTCTTTGTTCGAGTCTTTCTCTTTACACTGATGCTTATTTAAAAAGAGTTCATCAAGTGTTTGATATCCTCAAATAAAAGATTTCATGACAAAAATATATTTTACTGCTTGTATGATTTTTTTTTTATAAAGAGAAATATGAGATGATTAACCCTTTCATGCATAGTGTCCACTACAGTTGACAGATATTTGGAATAATTTTGATAACCTGGAGGTTGCAGTACCATGTCCAACCAAGTAAACCCTTTTCTTAAGTTTCATAAAAATAATATCTTTACACATTTTTAACATATTGCGATATTGCATCAGAAATGCAAAACTGCAAACACAGGGCAATGAGATGTTAAGCTTGTATTCAGATTTTACATATGTTTATTTTTTTATTTTTTTATTTGGATGCAATTGACAAGTGAATAATTTGATTATTCAGCAACAATTCATAAAGGCTACTTTCAGATTTTGCTTTTCTTTAATGTACTCTTAATAAATGTTTGTCAAAGTCGTGTTTGTGGACCTTTTTAAACCCCTTAAAGCCTGTTATCATATTTTATACATATTTTGTGATACCTCTGTCTAATCCATGTGATAAAAAAAAATCTGAATTCATACAGATTAGTGATACAAATGTCCTCAAGTGGATTATCAGTTGCAAGTAAAACCTAATGAGATACAAAAATATACATATTAAATTTTACATTTTTTTTATTTCATTAGAAAGTGAAATAAACATTTCAGCTCCAAAAGCTTAGAATTTTCTGGCTATTATTTTTTGTTTTCAGGCTTCGATTGATACATGATGTAATGGAAAGATGCAAAAAAGAGCATGATATTTAACTTGTTTGAAGCAAAACCAAACATTTTAGAAATGTTTTCCTTTGGGATTTGATAAATCATACATGAAAGGGTTAACATGTGGAAAGCCTGAAACAAGATTTACATGACAAAATATTTTTAAATTAAATCTGTACATTATTTAGTAAACAATTCAGCCTAAAATTCAATTTTAACCCCGTCTTTGTAATTTTATCAACAAATATGATTGCAGGAAATTCCACGCTCACACTGTGCATTATGTTGATGTCAGGATATTGGATGAGTTACTTTCACCACTGTTTATTAATGCTACAGAAAAGACATTTATTCTATATATTATTTGTATTTTATTTTATTTGCACCATAAATTAGAAATAGACACATTGGCATAGAAGAAAAAAAATCATAAAAGTCCTGGAGAGGTGAAAAAACCCAAAGTGGGCTTATCCGAGATACCTCCCCAAATAGAATTAATAAAAAAAAATATATGAAGATAAAGAAATAAAATGTAATTAACTCAAAATAAAGCAAACAACAAGCAAATGAATTATGAATGAGAACAAAAATAAGCTTTGGGATCTACATTTAGGATGTTACTGTGAAATTTACTTCAACCTTTTAACAGTGCAGGATATTTTTTTGTTGTTTATCTGTGTGAGACTGAAAAGTTTTCAACAGGAGGAGGAGGAGGAGGAGGTGATGGACCAGGATAAAGCCTGAGGGATCAGAGGGAGGAGAAGGAGGAGCATGAAGGAGCAGCAGGTAAAAAAGTGAAGCACAAAGGAGTAAAACGAGGAGGAGGAGAGGACAGAATGGCACAGGAGGAAGAGGAGCATGAGCAGGAGAAGCAGCAGGAGGAACATGACCGAGCCTGAAGGAGGAGGAGGAGAACAACAAGGAGGAGGAACATGACCGAGCCTGAAGGAGGAGGAGGAGAACAACAAGGAGGAGGAACATGGTGAAGGTGGAGGCAGCAGGAGGAGGAGGAGGAGGAGCAGAGTGTGATATGTGTTGGGTCATGTCGGCTGCAGCCTGCAGGAAGACGACTCGATGAGATACAAGTCCTCACAGGAATGTTGAAAACATGACATCAGGAACACTCAGATGAAAGATGGCCGACATGTCCTGCTCCACTCCCCGACCTGTGGCACTGATTCACTGCAGCAGGGCTCCTGTGTCTGCATGGAGCTTTAAGTGTCATTACTGAGACAGAAAATAGGATTATAACAACATCTGTGATGAAAACAGGAGGAATACTTTCTTACTATTATGTTTAAAAATAAGAGGAAAAACTTTACAAAGAGCAGATACGTTTAAAAACTTATTATAAAGAATTAAAACACAATTAAATGCTTTTTCAAAACTGTGTGAAGTTCAGTAACTCCCACTTGAATTTCAGAGAAAAATTCTGTTTTTAAATCAGAGAGTAAATGATGATGATGATCCTGATGGAGACAGTAATAAAAATTATCATTACAGTAATTTTATTTTTATTGTGTTTTATTATTTGTGGTCCATTGCAAGTTTATTTTGTGTCACAATAGAAATAATACCATTTTTTTTTTTTTTAACAAGGTAGCATCAGAAATGTAGAGTTCACCATGACATCAATGTCTTCATCTTAATGACAATAAATAATTATAATAGCAAAACTACCTCTTCTACAACTAATAATAAATAATAAAAATCCAAAGGTTCATAAATTAAAAAATTATGATTTTTATTAAAATTAAAGTTATTTTATAGACATACTAGATATGATTATATTCATTTTAATAAATAATAAATATAAAAATAATTATTAAATTATTAAATACGAGTTAAAGTAATAATAATAATTATTGACAATAAAACTACAGTTTATTTATTTATTATTTAGTTGATGTGGACACTACAATAACATTGGACAAACCAGGTGTACTGTTTAAGTGATTTAGCGCGGGTGTTAATTTACAACACTTGTCCACAGGAGGCTTTTATAAAATGATAGAATTAATAAATGAAGAAGGGAAAGAAAAAGTACAATGTACAACAAAATATGACATTTAAAAAGAAGCAGTTTTCAAATTAAATACATACATAAAATGAAACGCCAAGGTAACATGATCAGTTGTCAACCAATTAAAATTATTCCTGCAAACACTGTTGTTTTGATTTAAGCCATTTTTTAAGTCCTTTGTTAAAAGTGTTTGTTAAAAATGTTATTTGTCTCCATATAATATAATGATAATAATAAAATAATAATAATAAAATAATATAATAATAATAATAAAAATCTGTTGATACATATTTTAGTTTTATTTTATTTTTTTTAATCTTTGCTATTATGTTTATCTCCATTGTTGTTGTAAATGTATGTTTTTATTGCAGTTGCTGTGATTTTTTTTTTTTTTTTTTTATAATTCAGGATCTTCTCAAATTCTGTGCAATGTAAACTACTTGCACACAGATCCATAATAACAAATCATCTGACGTCCATTTCAGAGTCGTTCGTAACGTACGCGATGACGTCATTTACGTACGTACGTGGCCGTTGGCCCGCCTTTTCCCTGTAACCTTTGGCTCCTGTCGTAGTTTATGGGTGAGTTTGCTCCGCCGTCTTTGGCGTATGTGTGGAAATGAAAACGGTAAACTCCACGGAGGACACGGAGAGGGAGAAGAGGAGAGTTTGTTCGGATTTAGAAGACGACGGAGAGATATCCGGTCCACCGAGCTGCTTAGTGATGGCGTTAGCATCGTTAGCTGTCTGAAGCTAACGGCGCTAATCAGCTAATGTCAGTCAGAATGAGCAGCCGTTAGCATGACTTGCATTTTTCTGAGGTTAGCAAAACCTGCGCCGTTAAATCTTTATTTTATCACAGTTATCAAACCTGATGTGATTTTAGTGGGACACAGTTTAAGTTCTGTCATTATTTCATGCTCCCTGACATTAAAAATTAAGTTAAGTGACGTAATAGATTCTTAATTCAGTGATTAAATCTTTGGTCTGAATATTTTTACAATGTCAGCCCTCCACATTATTGTATTATTTAGGCTGTGAGCCAAAGTCTGCCAACAGCAGTTAATATTTTTAATCTTTCTTTAGTGTTCATTTCATTTACAATGGATGTTAACTGTAACTTAAGACATTATAAGGAGAGCTTAACTAATACTAATCAGACCTGTAGAAATGATTTTGGAGTTTTTAGCACAGCTTATATATCCTTTGTCGATCACACTTTTGGTCTCTTTTTACATCTTAGGGCTTAACAGGTGATATTGTGTAATTTAATGTTTTAATGCTCATGCTAATACCACAAAGTCCCTGGACTCTGACATCACTGTCCCTTTATTAAATGTACTAAAAGTATCTTGAAGTATATTTTCCACATTTTTCTTCTAAAAACCTTTAAATCCACTGTAGTCCTGATCATAAACAACAAGATTTCAGTCATTTTTACAGTCTTAATTCTATAAATGCAATTGTATGTGATGAAATCACCAGTATCCTTATATATATATATATATATATATATATATATATATATATATATATATATAATGCAAAGTGGAATTTTCTTGTTTGGATTATTAAAGTCTTGGACATGTCACAGATTACATGACAGTTTTGTTCTTTTATAGATTTGATTTTTTTTTCCTGCAATGTCAGCATTTAAAAAAATGAATTCTGCAAACTGGACATTTTTAATCCCTCTAAAACCTCAACAAAAACATGAGATTCATGTATTTTTGTTGTTTGGATATTACTTTAAAAAAATTTGAATGCACTTTATTCCTGATCATAACTATACAGATTTTAATAATTTTATTAAACTTTGAAATAACAGTGTATGTGATGACATTAATATTTTGTTTAAATATAAATTAATTTAAATTCAATATTTTCTATAAATTGAATGCAAGGTGGACCGTTACAGTCTTGAACATGTCATTGCTAACGAACTGTTCTTTTTTTTTTTTAATCTATTTATAGTTTTTTCTGCCATGTCAGGCTATGTTAGCATTAAAAAAACTCCTGATATCTAAAAGAGGACTTTAAAAACAACATTCAAGATTGTAATAACCCGCACAAGAAAATTCCACTTTGTATTTCAGTGTATTGACAATATTTCACTTTATTTTTATTTTTTTAATTTACAGAAGTTGCTGCTGTATTTACATGCACTGACATTTTAAGTGTTAAAATTGTTAAAAAAGAAAAAAAAAAAGTTGAAGTCCTTTTCGTTTTGATCAGGACTGAAGTGGATGGAAAGGTTTTTAAGAAAAAAAAGTGGAAAAAATATAGCAGTATACTTTTTGGATGTTAAAAAGGTGGCAGAAATGTCCCCTTTTCATAAATTAAGGACTTTGTGATATCAGGTATGACGGCATCCACTCTCAGGATTTTATTTTAGTTTCACACTCATGACTCTCCGTTACTTAAGTGGGTTAAAAATCATCTGTTCAGTAATTATTGTCTAAAATCTGCTTTAGTCTGGTAACATCAGCACTTCTACTGTCCACAAAGCTGAACAACGTCATGTTAGTCATTTGCAGATGTTCAGAACACCCTTAAAATCCAACTCTGTTAAACAAGAATTCTTAATAAATCAGATCTTTATGTCTTCAGTTTTTTTTCATAAAGTTCCTGTTTTTCTGATTCAGGTCTCTCTGAGCTGACCCCTCACCAGGTCTGATTGATGTGAGCATCAGCAGCTTGATGAGTTACCTGTCCAGGTGAGTGAACTGCTCCACATCCTCCACGCTGGCTCCAACCACAGACGCAGATCCAGTGGCAGCGTCCTGGAATACCTGCATACAGTACAGGTGAACACCTTAAATATCTTTTTTTTTTTTTTAGGTGAGGTGAGCTTATTGGTTTGACAGCTCTCAGCAACAAGGTAATTCACAGTGACAAAGAACCACTTAAGATTAAAAAAGAATAAACAGAGTTTAGAAAGAGAAAAATGTGGGGAGTTAAAATAAATTGAGTCTCAGATTTTTTTTATAAGCCTCTAATTTTCAAGTCACACAGCAGTTGTATTTATAAAAAACCCAAATGTATTGGTCAGCAAGAAAGTAAAGTTTGTGAAATTTCTCGTGAAGTTTTGTAATTAAATAATCAATATACTAAATAAGCTTTATTTAGTTGATCCAACTTAATTATAACTTAAATTTTTAAATTAAAATTAAGTCATGCTGTTTTCTGCCTTTCACCTTTATCCAAAAAGTTATGTCTGGACTGATTGTATTTTCTGAAGAAGTTTTAGTAATTTGAAAAACATAAATAAATTAAAAAAGTGCATAAATTAAACCAGTAAACCCTGGTTCAAACCCAATGTAGCCGCCTGGAGGCTAAGAAGAGGCTTCGCCTGACGCGCTCGATGACAAGAAAGGCAATAGTCAAAGTCAGGTGTCTTTGGTTTATTTGAGGTCCATATAAATCCAGAACGTATGATTGAAAAGGCGAACTCAATGTGCAAAATTACAACTCCAAAAGCGATCTCAACAGATGCAGAAAAGGCAAAACAAAATGCATATAATATAACTCAAATATGAAAAGGTAAATCCAAAATACTTCCAATACGAGCTCCGAAACGATGCGGTCAGAAAAAAGTAGGACCTCTACTCTCACCCTCCTTCCACCCAGTGATTCAAACCTGTACCGGTAAAATAATGTAAAGACCTCCCACCACACCATGTGACACACGCCCCGGAAGTGACAAAACAAATTCATTCAAAAAACCCGTCACCTACAAATACTAATAGGTGTTTAAAATTACAATCATAAATCAATTTTTGTGGAGAAAAAAAAACAGGGATTTGATTTTTTTGGCTGTAATGCCTATCCATATCATCACCATTGATAGTCTGTTTTTTGTACCAGTTTTGATTTAGGAAAAAAATAGGTACAAATAAAGCCACAAAAATGACACACACAGGTTTGTGTTGCACGTATTCATAAAAATATTTTTAAACTAAAAATGAATAGTTCTTCTTCAGGCTGTTTTCAGTCATTCTCCCTCAGAAATAAGGGCACCGAGTTCTATGAGCTTATTCACCAACATAATATGAACTGTGTTTTATATCAAAAACAAAATTCTGTAGAAAACTACAAAACAAGAAAAACTAGAAAACACTGTTTAATGAATTGTCACTCTCCAAAATTAACTTCAAACTTTAAAGTGACTAATAATGAATGTTTTAGTATGGGAATACTTGACGCCACAAGTGTTTTTCTTAAAGTGCAAAATCACAATGATAATTATTGTAATAACAATTATGTGAATATTTTGGTTTGAATAAATAATATAAGATTTTTTACGCCTTTAAAAGTGAGTTCAGTCCCTGTCGCCCGTCCTGCAGCCACATGGTTCAGTTCAGCAGATATCTGCCTCCTTCTTTCTTCAGCTGTCGTGTTTTCCATCTCTGAGTTTGACTCAAACTTGTTCTCGTGGTTGATTGTTGGCTCACAGGTGGGTTTCCATTTAGGGCTGTGTATTTCCAGCAGCCCTACGATACGATATGATAGGATAGGATATGTATTCTGATACTGAGGCCACAATACTATACGTATCCTGATTCACATAACTTGTGAACATTGATTGGGTTTTTAACAGAATTCCCAGCAACTTTTGTTTTTTATTAGAAGAAGAAAAAGAACAAGGATGAGTTTTAAATGGCTCTATAATGTAAGAACTTAAATTCAGGTCCCCAAAGATGGTAGACACCTTAGTTTAAATTTGGAACATGTGCTTCATGATGTAGTTTGGCTTCTACTTTGAACTGATCTATTGTCAACATTACCAAAGGAGTATTTACAACAACTGTCCAAACATGGAGGCCGTATTGATTCATGTATCCCCAAAGTGTACATGACGATATTTTGTTGTATAGATATCTTGAGCACAGGCCTGTTTCCCACCATCCTCTAGTTGATGATCCCCGTCTTAAAGATGCTGAAGCTTTAAACTAAACTTGAATTAAATGTTGAATCTGCCCCACAGCAGCAGCTGAAGAGTCCTGACTGACTTTTTCTGACACACTTTAGGAGATGAGTCCTAACATGACATCAGATCAGAGCCGCGGGCTGAAAACCTGAAAAAGTCAGTCCTGCTGCTCTTCATTAAAAACATGAAACATTCATCAGAGCTTCCTGATTGGCTGTCTTACCTGAGCAGGAGAACAGCCCGTCCAATCAGGGTCTGCGTGGAGTTTAAACCTGCAGGTTCACCTCAGTTTGAGTTCGTCTCAGTGCTGTCGACCAATCGAAGCCTCTGATTGTTTTAATTCAGTGGAGTTTTTATCCTGTAAGGGTGGATTTAACCTTTTAAAGTCCTTAAATTTAATCATCTGTTTCATGCTGTTTTTCATATCAGTTCTTTATATAATATCTCTAATTTTTACATTAATGTAGATGTTTACAAAATCTGATAATTTCCAATATTTAATAGCACTAAAATACAGTAAAAACAGGATATTATGCCAGTTTAATATGTAAAGTCTTTACACTTTGCTTTCATCAAACTGAAAATAATAATTATATTGTTTAAGACATTTGTGTTGTAAATATACTGACAGAGTTTAAAATTATGAAAATAAATTCACATTTGCTTTACATGTGGAGGACTGGTATTTAATTACCATAAATTCTTTTTTGTAATATTTGTGAATATGAAAAAAAACTAAAAAGGTTTTTAGAGGGAGAGAGTTTTTTTTATAAAGGACGCCCTGATGTGGCAAAAGTGTCACTGAACAGCTGGTGTCAGTCTTTCATTTTTAAGCAAAATATTTGAACTTTAAGTCCAAAATGTTCCACAGGCTTTCTCTTAACATGCAGCAAATCTTTAGTAATAATTTATTTTAATTTGCTAATAATTAATTTGAGCTATGTTTCTGTTTCACACTTCAATAATAGTTGATTTTAATGTTTGTATTTTTTCTTTTTTATTGTTTCTTTTTGGTTGATTCACTTTGTATTGTGATCAGGGATGTAAATTAACCTTTTTTCTTAAGACTTTTACATCAGTGGTAGTTGGATTTAAATATCTACCAGACTTAGTTTTTACCTGCCATTTTAAAAACATTTAGTCCACTGTTTTCACTTTTCATTTCATGTATGTTGTTATTTTTGCAGCAAAAGTCTGAAAGCATGATGAGACCCTCACATATTTTCATAGGGCAACAAAACAGTAGGGCAAAAAAGGACAAAGCTGTTTTTTAAAGATTTTATTGTAGGTTTTGGGATGAAGAACATTTTCTTCTGTTTGTTGTTTGTGTCTGCAGACTCTGTGAATGTTTTCTGTCCTCTGAGGCTTTGCTGCCACCATGTGTTCAAACTAAGAGCTGCATGGATGGAGTCGGCTCAGTTACATATTTACTTTGAGCTTTATAAATGTTTAGAATAATTATAACAATATAAAGCTTTAAATATATTCAAATATAGCTTTAAAAATTGCTTTGACAAACAGACATTAATACACAGAAAACAAAGCTGAAGAACATCAGAAAAAGGCAGAATTTAGAGGAACAAACCCTGATAAATCTTCACAAAGAGCAGAATAAATGCAGCAGCAGACCTCAGAACAGAACTCAGACAAGACGAGAATCCAGCAGCACATAAAGACACCAAGAGGAAACATTTTTATTTTATTTTGTGTCTGTTTGAAGGGTTTTACAGATGTGAAAATATTTCTTGAGCTTGTTTAAAAGATTTCATTTTGCAAACTTTCAACGACATTTTGTGGTTTTATAAACTTTTTTGAAAGTCTGCAAAATGTTTTAAAACTTTTCCTAAAACAAAAACCTTTCATGTTTAGGAGGACGAATTTAACAGTGCTCTGTTGTTGTAAGAAGAAGAGCCAATCAGAACCCCTCTGTGTTAGCGTCTTTCAACCAATCAGATGGAAGGAGACCTTTGACCCAAACAACCCTGATAAAGTTGACTCTTTTTTTTTTTTTTTATACTTTATTGTGTCAGTTGGAATCATAATTACATTGGTACATGTCTTAATATTTCCACAACAGTATTGACACAGTTTTTCTCTTGTCATATATATATATATATTTTTTTTTTGTTCACCACCACCCAAACAGAGTAAAACATACACAAAACAACTGATAATAATAATACCATAATATCATAATAATGGAAAAATAATACAATTCCAAGTTCATTATACACTAAGGCAGTGCAGCGACTTTCCATGTATATCCTTAATATCGGTTTACATTCAAGGTGTATATTTCCATTATTTATGTATCACTAAAAGTATACCACAATAATTAAATTAGCGGTCAAAGAGAAAAAAAAAAAAAAAAAAAAAAAAAAACTGACAATTGTATATAGGCTACATACAGAGAAAAGGATAATGGAGAAAAAAAATAAAAAATAAAAGTAAATAAATAAATATATAGATACAAATAAATAAGTAAATAGATTGGCTTTCTATAGCTTATAGATAATTCATATTTAGGCTACACACTAAAAATAAGAAACTCACTTCATCAGATTTTATTCCACCTTTACTTTGTCAGTTTTATACTTCATATGAAAGGGGGCCCATCTTCTGTTAAACAGCCCTTCTTTTCTATTTATTTTATAGGTTATTTCTTCCATTCTATAAAAGCTGTGCACTGTTTCTAACCACTTTTTCAAGTTAGGGGGTTCAGTCTTTTTCCAGTTTCTTGTGATTTGTTTTAGTGCTGTTAATCTTAGGATCCAGTAAAGGTCCAGTTCGTTTTTTAAATTTCTGGGACGTAATCCTATTAAAAGAGTGTGTCTTTCTGTGCATCTGACTTTACCTAACATTTGTTCAATTTCATTTAGGACATCTGACCAAAATGCTTGTAATTTTTTACATGTAAGAAAAATATGTAGGTAGTCTGCATTATCTTCCCCACATTCTCTCCAACAATGAGCACTATTCTGTGTATACTTGGACAAACCAGTTGGAGTCCTGAAATACCTTACCATTATCTTCCAAGCATATTCCTGCCAATATGGTGACTTTATGTATCGGTAGATGTCTTTGAAACTTTGATTCCACTCATTGTCTTTCAATATTATGCCTAACTCCTTTTCCCATTTCACTTTAATATTTCCTAAATTATCAGATTTAATTTCCTGCAATATTTGGTTTGTTTGTCTTACAACACTTTTGAGCTCATGACTTTGATTTGTCTTTATCATGTATCTCAAAAGGGGATGGAGATCTTCTAAGGTTCTAATTTGTACTTTTTCTTTTAAGTAGTTCCTCACTTGCAAGTATCGATAAAAATGGTTGTTACTCAGTCCATATTGTCGAGCAATATTTTCAAAAGAGTCAAATCCTTCCTTATTATACATCTGGTAAAATCTTGTGAGTCCTTTATTCTCCCATGTTTTAAAAACGTTGTCATGAGTGTTGGGAGTAAAATCTGGGTCCCTTGCTATTTCTCTTAAGCACACAGTCTGTTGATATTTGATCTTGTTTACTTTACATAAGCTTCTCCATAATCTAAAAGTATCTCTTATAGAGTCATTGTATTGCTTGATTTTTAATTTATTATGACTTGAAAAAACTAATGTACTTAACAGAATTCACCAGTTTGGACTCTACTAGCTTCCATTTAGGTAGCACATCTTTGCTCATCCAAGTTAAAATGGATTTTACTTGAGCTGCATAATAATAATGAATTAAAGTAGGTAAAGATAGTCCCCCCTCCTCTTTCTTCCGCTGCAGAATTTTAAGTTTTACTCTTGGCTTTTTTTCGTCCCATATAAATTTCCTCATTAAACTCTCCCATACTTTGAAATGTGTGGGTGCTATGTAAAGTGGCAAGTTCTGGAATAAAAATAAAAAACGTGGCAAAATATTCATTTTAATGACTTGTATCTTCTCTAATAGAGTAAGTGACAATATCTTCCACCTATTTAAGTCCTCTCTAAGCAATCTTTCCAATTTTCCATAATTGCACTGATATAGTTCATTCAGATTACTCGGTATATTTACCCCAAGGTATCGGACTGTTTTCCTATCCCATTTAAAGTCAAAGTCTTTTTTAAAAACGTCCTTCAAACACACCCCAATCTCCATAGCTTCTGTTTTATTTAAGTTTAATTTATAGCCAGATAAAGCTCCATAACTCTTAATCTCACGTAATAATACAGGTAATGAATTATATATATCTGAAAGGTATACAATAATATCATCTGCGTATAAAGCAAGTTTATGTTCATCCTCCTTTATTGACAGCCCTTTTATTCTCTCATTTTTCCTAATACATTCAGCTAATGGTTCTATAGTTAATGCAAATATTTGTGGTGATAACGGATCTCCTTGTTTTGTTCCTCTTTCAATTGCAAATATTCTAGAGAGGGTGCCATTTACTCTTACTCTTGCATTTGGTTCTTTATATATGCCCTGAATCAATTTAATAAATGATTGATGAAATCCATACTTCTTACAAACTTCAAACAGGAAAGGCCATGATACCATATCAAAAGCCTTTTCCGCATCTAATGTCAATATCAGCATTTGATTATTTGTTTTTATTGCATAGTCAATTATATTAAGTGTACGGCGCACATTATCTCCCAAAAGTCTATCTTTAACAAAACCTGTTTGATCCATGTTGATAATATTAGGCAATATATCTGACAGTCGGTTAGCAATAATGGATGTAAATAATTTTTGATCCGCATTAAGCAGGGATATTGGTCTGTATGACGAACATTCAACTGGATCTTTTCCTTCCTTGTACATTACGCTTATTATTGATGAGTTCCATGTGTCTGGCCAATTTCCTGTTTGCATGATTACATTGAAGACTCTACACAATATGGGACAGATGAGGTATTTGAACTCCTTGTAAAATTCATAGGTAAATCCATCACTGCCAGGGCTCTTTCCAGTTTTGGTTTTATGAATAGCATTTAATATTTCAACTTCTGTTATTGGTCCTACTAATTCATTATTTTGTTTATTAGTCACAGTAGGAAGGTTTAAATGTTCCAAGTACTCTCTAATTCTATAGTTATCTGCTTCTGGACTATCTGAAGTGTACAGCTTCTCATAGTAATTCCTGAAACATTGTGTTATTTCCAAGTTTCCCCTTTTATGTATACCATCTTCATCTTTGATTGCAAGTATTGTAGCTTTTTCTCTTTGTTTTTTTAATTTAATTGCTAAATTCTTGATTGCTTTTGGACTATTGTCACAATAAGTTTGCCTACAGAACATAATTTGTTTTTCCAGCTCTTGAGTTTCTATTGTTTCTAGCAGTTTTTTAGCTGCTTTGAGCTGAATCTGTGTATCCGTTCCTTTTACTTGTTCTTCCTGGAATATTCTTATTTTGTTTTCCAGTGCTATTTTTTCCCTTTGTCTTTGCTTTTTTTTCCATGATGAATATGCTATTATTTCTCCTCTTATTGTTGACTTTGCGGCTTCCCAAAGTAATATAGGTGTCACTTCTCCATTGTCGTTTATCTTAAGATATCCGTTTATATTGCTTTTTATTTTTTCTTTAAAAAACTGGTCTCCTAGTAAGGAATTATTAAATCTCCATAAAGTTTCTCCTCTTTCTCTCTTTAAGTTTAATTCCAGTGTGAGTGGGGCATGGTCTGTCGCAACAATGGGTAAAATTTCACACCTTGTAACCACTGAGATATCATTTTTGAACATAAAAAAATAATCTAGTCTTGAAAAAACTTTATGTGCCTCAGAGTAAAAAGTAAAGGTCTTTTCTTGAGGGTGCAAGTTTCGCCAGACATCTACTAATCCTAGTTCTGTTTGAGCCTTCCTCAATAGTCCCGCAGCCTGTACCGATTTATGCTTCCTAGTACTTTGAGTATCTACCTTCTGATTCATCACTAAGTTAAAATCACCCCCTATTATCATTATTCCTTTTGCCTCAGTCATTATTAGTAGTAGTATTTTTTTCACAAGGTCTGTATCTTTACCCGGTGGATTATACAAATTAATTAGAGTTATGCAATGCTGTTCTAGTTCCCCAATGATGAACACAAACCTTCCTTCCTTATCTCTGATGCATTTTTCTTTTGTAAATGAAAGACTATTTTTAATAAGGACTACTAGACCTCTCCTAGCTGATGTATAAGAGGAAGAGAACACTTGTGCTGATGCTAATTTTCCAAGTTTTGCATGTTCTACTTGGCTCAAATGTGTTTCCTGAAGAAATATGATCTCTCCTCCTTCTATCTTAAGTTTTGAAAGTACTCGCTTTCTTTTTATAGGATTATTTAAACCGTTTGTATTTAGTGAGATTAATTTAAGCTTTCCCATTACCCCTTATTTGAGGAACTTTCTTCCATTTTATATGTGTGTATTAAGCCTTTAGATAAAATAAAAAACATGCCATTCGGATTTGTATCTAAAAGTAAAAAAGCTAACTTAAACCAAACACCAAGACGTGAACTTCCACTTATTGCAACCTCTAAATGGTTACGAGAAAACTCCCACATTGTTGACAGTATGTGGGGAAAGGGGCTGTCCTTAATTGTCTCTTGCCACAAAATTGTCTTGTGTGGCGATTTTTATTGGGCAATTAATTAACCCTAAGTTTGTGGTGCACTGCATACAAATATTACAACTAAAGAAAATATAAGACAGAAAACCTCCAATTGTCTCTTAATTTAAATTCATCCAGACATGTCGCGTAAATTTTTCCTCTTCGTTCTCCCATTCTATTTAAATAAAAATTTCATATTATAACCTATAACCTTACTAATTTCATAATATATAGTAACATAAAATGATGATGATAATCATAGGGATTATGATAGTAATCATGATAACCATAATAGTCATTAAGATGTGGATATAACAAATGTTTAAATATAACAAAGGGAATATATATACAAAAAATATTTAAGAAAAAGAAAAAAAAAAAAAAAAAGCAAAGTGAGTAAAAATTTTCATCTTTGTTCCTTTCTTGACCTATACAAAATTATTATCTGTGTTAATATCTGTATTGGGAGGGGAATAAAAATCTTGAAGTTAAATATTCATTACAATCACCATCTAAAACCCCAAATTAAAAATTATATCTTCTCCCTCCACTACATCTAATCAAGGTATTTGGCAACCGCAGTGCATGCCCAAGGTCATGCCCTTTTTTTCCACATTTAGATAAGAACTAGATAATTCAAAGAAACAATAACGATGATAATAAATGACTTTGAGGGAGAGGGGAGGGAGGAATATCCCTGGAATATGTCACTCGTCAGTCATACCTTCAGATCTCTCCTTAGATCATTCACCTTCATCTTTTCAAACATCCTTCTGTCCTTTAGCCCTCTGAAACGGGCTGCTGTGCGTTTCTGTGTTGCGCTCCGAATCATGCTGGGATATTCTCCGCTCTGTGTCCATAATTATTCCCAGCTCCTGTAACTTCGCCTCAGCCTCTTCTGGTGTTTTAAACACTTTGTAACCTCCTTCTACAAAAACTTTAAGTTTAGCTGGGTGAAGTATATGTGATTTAACGTTTTTTACTCTTAGCAGGTTTCTTATTGGGGCATACCTGCTCCTCTCCTTCTGTATCTTACTTGAGTAGTCCTGGGCGAAAAAAATTCGGTCATCTCCAATCGTGACTTCTCTTCTTGACCAGGCTGCTTGTAAAACTTTCTGCTTGGTATTCCACTGCAGGAAACGGACGACGAAAGAGCGAGGAGTCGCGTTGTCCCCAGCCGGCCTCTGAGCTTGTTTAAAAGATTTCATTTTGCAAACTTTCAACGACATTTTGTGGTTTTATAAACTTTTTTGAAAGTCTGCAAAATGTTTTAAAACTTTTCCTAAAACAAAAACCTTTCATGTTTAGGAGGACGAATTTAACAGTGCTCTGTTGTTGTAAGAAGAAGAGCCAATCAGAACCCCTCTGTGTTAGCGTCTTTCAACCAATCAGATGGAAGGAGGCCTTTGACCCAAACAACCCTGTTAAAGTCGACTCTTAGTTTGACGTGGACGTGGCTCGACTTGTTTTAACCACTGAAGAGAAGCTGTGATGGACTTCTGAGCGGATGGAAACAGTCACGGTGATATTACGGTGAGTAAATTCATCAGAACATGACAGTGATTACAGTGATCGATGCTCTGGTAAAGAAAATAAAGAGTTTAACAGCTACATGAAGCTAAAGATGTGTTTAGTCCATCATCAGAGACCATTTAGCTCTTCATGATCAGACACTTGGATGATGGTGTATTTATGAGTATATTTAAGATGATTTCTGCAGGGATGGGAATCACGAGTACCTCGCGATAACGATATAACTACAATGCAGTAATTCTGTGATAATGGATATTCTTATAGAAAATAATGTAACAATAAGTCACAATAATCAATTCATTCTGTTCCTTCAATGTTGTCAGACTGAAGTGTATCCATACTTTGGATTTAGAAGTGTCGTGAGCATCTTTCTGTGACCTTTTCTTCATGCTGATGTCCTCTCTGTAAACTTTGTCCTCTTCAGCTGGGAGGTTTCAGTCATTCAAGTGTGTAGCGCCCCCTTGAGGAGTCATTAAGTAGTGTTTCCTGGAGATAAAGCAGCAGAGACGTGCAGCATGTTCAGAGCACCATGATTGATTAATCAAAATGCTGTTGCTGTTTGGTGCCAGCATGTTGATAATCATGTCACTGGAGGAAGGATAATAATAGTTGTTAGAGGTGGGCAACATTACCTAATCTCAATATCACGATCAATTGAAGCTCTTACCTCGATTACAATTAATGAATGATTTTTTTATGCAATGCTGGAACACATTAGTGGTGATACTGACAGTCATCGTCATGGTCTTCCTGTAGTATTCACACTTAACTTCTTTGTGCTCAATGTCCTCTGCACAGAATCCATAATGTGGCTAAACAAAGGAGACGATAAGTTTCTTGGCTACAAGTTCCTCTGATAGATTGACACTTGTCTCCTCCATGTTGGTGGTGCGTCCTTCACTCTTGGAGAAACACAGACTGTCTGGAGAAGGTGTGGTCACATGACTTACAGAGAGAAAATGATCAGAATAATCGACATGAATAAAACTACTTAGATTAGAGGGTCTAAATGTTGATTATGATTATTTTTGGATTAATTGCCCAGCCCGAAAAGTCGCCACATCTTCTGTTTTTGTGCCATCCCAGATTTCTGCTGAGTTGACAGTCTACCTCTGCTCTTTAAACCAAAACAAAATAAGATAGAAGAAAGAGATGGGCAAGGAAAACATGTCGCCCTCCGCTGGAGAAAAGTGGTAACTCTTTTTCCTGTCTGGATTTTTAACACAGACTTAAATGAAGGACTTAAATTTTGATAGAAGAATATATATTTCAGCAAAAAATGATCAAAAAATTGTCAAATAAAAAATCCAGATTCTTATGTGAATCATTTTTTTTCTCCCACCCCTATGCATACATAATTGGCATTATGATAACAGCTTTTCTGCTGTTCAGGGTTTGCAGTTTCCCGATTTATCACAAAGCTCGGAAGACGCTGGCAGCACTTTTGGCAGTTGAGAAGCTGCTCGTCACTGCTGTAGGACTGCACAGGGCTGTCAGCACTCAGACTCATGGGATATGTGAGCTTAATTGTAGCATTGTTGCGATAATTGAACTCGTTCACAAGTTGAATAACACCATGAAAAAGTTGACAGCTCAGCTCTGTCGAATGTGTCTAACAGTTCAGATATTTGGAAAACGCCATCAGAGAACCATTACAGTTGGCCTGACCCCACACATTTTATCTTTATTGGCTCCCCTGTACTGGCCTTGAAGGCTGTTCTCTCCCCACTCTCCTCGGATGTTTATGCAGACAGAAGCTTGACCCCGATATCATTTATTGCACCTGTATAGTTTTTAAAACCATTACCATTGATATAAAAATGATTTTATTATTGTATTTTTCATTTTTTTGTTTTAAAAATGTGTGTATTCTGTATCTGAAGATTGATTTTTCTTTAGGGACCCAGGAATAATCATTGCTTCAGTGGTTCAACTCATAGGCATCCAGTTTATATTAAATAAGTAAATAAATATATTTCACAGAAATTTTAAAGACATTAAAAGTTCTACCATAATAAACAATTTAACAAGTTGATCTTGTTAAAATATTGCAAAATAATCAAAATTATATTAAAACTGGGAGTATATCTTTGACTACTTTTGTAGCCCAGAATTCATAATGCACTATTAAAGATACAAAGACTAAAAATATAAACCTAAAAGCTGCACTATAATCATTTCCACATTTACAAAATAATCACATATGAGAATATTGCATGTTGTTGGGAGTACTGCACATTTTGATGGTAAATATGTGTGGTCCACTGGGAGCAGTCTGACCGATAAGATAAGGATTTTTTTTTCTGTGGTGTTTTGTTTCTGATATCTGTCCCTCACCTCTCTTTCAGTTCGTCTTAGAGCGAACCAAAGACACAAAGAATCGATGAGAGTGACGGACAGAATGGACCAAGTCATGAGAAGCTGCCAAGCTCTTTGTCCTCATGGTGGGAGCACTACAGTTCAGTTCAGTCTTTGTCCACATGATGGCGGCACAGCTGAAGATTCAGGGATCAGTCACCTGCAGGAAAAACACGAGGAGGGAAATCTTCAGGTTTGTTACCCAAAGTTGATGGTTTTCTTTAACCACATTTTATTGAAAGCTGAGTTCAGTTTCACTGACCACATGCAGACCTGATTACTGTCAGACCTGTTGAATTAAGAAATCACAAAATAGAACCTGTCAAAGTGAAGTGGCTGCAAGATCTCAAAGAAAAACATCATGCCACAATCCAATGAAATTCAAGAACAATCTAGAAAAGCGCTCAAACAGCGCACACCTCCGCCAGCGCCACAGTCCTCACCCAAATTGTTATTTTCATCATAAATATTAGTCCTACCTTTATTTTATCTAATTATTTAGATTCCTTGACCATGAAAGCACACCATTAGCAACTGGATTCATAATGATATGTGTTTTAGTTCAGTAGTTATTCAGGAAAATCACATTTTCCGTCATGGTGAACCAGACGGTGATCCAGATCATTCCCAAAATCTAATCTTTTGTTCTTTGTCCAAATCTGGACATTTTCTGAAAATTTCATCAAAATCCATCCATAACTTTTTGAGCTATGTTGCTAACAGAGAAACAAACAAACAGACACCGGCAATAACATAACCTCCTTGGTGGAGGTAATAAGAAACAAAATGATTGAAACCTATAAGTCTGAAAATGGTAACAAAAACATTTTTAAGGCTTTATGTCTCCAGTGAACCACCGTCTGAGCCATTTTCAACAAATGGAGAAAACGGGTTACAGGTGCGAGCCTGACCAAGAGAGGTGGACCTACCAAATTACACCAAGAGCACGACGACTCATTCAGGAGGTCAGAGAAGAACCCAGAACAACATCTTAAGAACCACAGGCCTCACCTTCCACTTAAAGGGACAGTTCAGTATTTTTGAAGTGGGGTTGTATGAGCTCCATATGGTCACTAAGGACATTAGATACTGTAGAAAGTTCTGTCCTCTCCACCAGAAAGCCACAGCCTGTGACCATAGGTGACGAAGAAAAGACGCTAATAGAAAAGTACCGTACCGGAGTTAAAGGCTATTTTCTCTGCCTACAAGAACTCAAATCAAAAAGTAATACCACAGTTTAAGAGTACGCTACATGGACAATTTTTGAAGTGCATTAATCTCCGCCGTAGTTAACTAGCTGCTTTTAATGGCTGTTTTAGACTAATTAAAAGCACATTATAAGACAAATATTGCTGAGATGGATTTTTGTGATGCTTCCCTTGATTCAGAAACAGATGTGCATCATGGAGAACTCAGCTTTCACCGTATTCCTCTGCGTAACAATGGCTTTCGGTTACACAGTATAGTGAATGCATCTCTGTTACCTGTTAGCTGACAGATTGTTATGATAAACAAACAGCCTCCTCTGCTCTGCTTATTTGTCTCTGACAGATCATTATTACTTACTTTGAACAGAAAAAGTCATTAGGTCATTCGGGTCTGGGATGTTTTTCCAGTTTATCTTTGGGAGGTGAAAGTATGTCCACAAAACTTCGGGAAAGGAAAATCCGTTTGCAAGTAATACCGCCGTCCATCTCACATATTCCCAGGTCAAACAATTGACCCCACTGTTTATTTACGTCTCTATCTTGATGTCCAGACTCCATATGTTTCCTCTATGTTCCTCTTTAGCGACTCGTCCTCTGTAAAGTCCGGTTCAGGTATCCTCTTGACTCCAAACTGAATGAGACTTCATCTGCGCTGTCATAATAATCCCTTTTTTAATTTCCTGCATTGTCTCTTCCTCACGCCGCTGACAGTCAAAACAGAAGAGTTATGATACTTGATAAAAGTTATACGAAGCATCAGCAGCTGTTAGCGTGCTAATGTTTTGGTCAGCTGGGAGGGGGGGACTGATTTAGCGGAGGGACACTCCGCCCCTTCCTCTCTCAGCCGCTAAATCAGTCCCCCCCTCTCAGCTGACCAAAACAAAGAACTTTTAGGAAGAAGTGCGTCTCGTTACATCTGGCGTAAAAACAACACACCATTTGATAAAAGGAACATGGTGGTGTGATGGTCTGGGGCTGCTTTGCTACTTCAGGACCTGAACAACTGGCTGTGATTGATGGAACCATGAATTACGCTTTCTACCAGAAAATCCTCAAGAACATTCGTCCATCAATTTGTGACCTCAAGCTCAAGGGCACTTGGGTTATGCAACAAGACAGCATCCTGAATTACCCTAGCAAGAAAGGCTCGTCACCAGTTATCGCTTGGTTGCAGTTATAAGGTTCAGGGGGAACTACTTTTTCACTAAGGGTCATGCAGGTTTGGAAAGCTTTTTCCCTTAATAATTAAAATCAACTGAATTTGAATTTACTCAGGTTATCTTTGTCTAATATTAAAATTTGTGTGATGATCTGACACATCAAAGTGTGACAAATATGCAAGGAATGAGAAATCAGGTAGGGGCAAACACTTTCATAGCACTGTATTTATGAATATATATGTTGCTCTGTTTCACTTCATCAGAATCAAACTTGGCAAAGGTAATGTTCACATATTTTGCTATTGATTTTTAGAGATTTAAAACTTGAACTGCATCATTCCAAAGGGATTTTCACTCTAAAAAGGTAGTTTTTAATTGGCAGAAATGGAAGCCTTCACTTATGCTGTGTGCCAGTAACAGTGATACTTACACTTTTGAACAAATCTAACAAGTGTTCCCCTTATTAAAACACCATAATAATTTATATCGTCCTTGCAGTTGCAGATAAACTCTTTTCTTTATGGGCGTGTAATTATAGAGCAGAAGGTCTGACCTTTGCAACATGACAGTTTTAAAAGTTCTGCAGTTATACATTTTCTCTTGATTACTGTTTCTCCAACTTCTATTGTTGCACTCTGCAGGTCACAGCGTTTCTGGGAAATCAGACTGATTCTCCAAAGCACCGCCTCATGTAGGTTAATAAACAATTAGGGGCGTTTCTTTCGCACAGATTAAATAACAGGTGAAACCTCAGTACAGCTACAGAGGACTTCATCTGTTTCTCCTGTAAGTAAACATTTAAACTCTTCATTTATTTCTTAAAAGCTGCAAACAAATCCGTTCCTTGTCTTTGTGGTTGAATCAGCATCTGTTCCTTTGACCAGTTTCAGATGGAATAACTTCCCTGTAATAAGCTCTTCTAATTATGATTTTTATATTTTGTCAAGATTTGTTGACATTATGGTGAGAAATGAAACTCTTTACTAGTTTAAACTTGTTAATGACTGCTTAATTATTTCATTACAGTAAGAACTTTAAAACCTGATTATCTGTGGGTAACCTCAAAAACAACCTAGAAGAACCTCAGCAGTTTTTTTTCAAGAGATTTAATGCTTTATTTAATGTTCATAATAAACATTTCTAATTAACTTATTTTGAGTACTTGCCTCTGCTGAATGTTAGGGCTTTGAAACAGTTGTGTTTATTTAAGAAAGACTACTGTTACATGTTTGTTTAATTAGTTTTAAAAACAAACTCATAACATGACTGCACTGAACTTATCAGGTTACAGAACGAAAGATGAAGAGGCATACAAAGGTCACAATAAAAGCAATAAAGTGCTGTGTCAGGTAAAATCTTATGAAGATTAACTACATGTAGCAATAAAGTACAGAGTGTCAGGAACAATCTTATCTAAATAAACTAAAAGTCAAAGGGAGACAAAGAAATAAAAAGGTGTGTCTGACATGTTTGTGAAGACAGTGTGGGGGCCTTTCTGCAGTGAGCTCCTCAGATCACTGTGAAGATGAACTAATGATGGTTTCCAAATGTCATAAAAATATGTGATTTCCCTTTAAATTGACACTGATATATTTTTCCAATCCCTGGATATTAGGGGACACACATTGATAGTAGGTTCTTACCTTTTTACATTTTACACAGAAGGGAGAGGTCGGTGGATTATGTTCAGATTGTTTGATGTTTGTTACACTCTGTAACTTTATGTTGACTCTATATGGATCTAATATATGTATATAGTTTCTTTGCAGCCATCCTTTGGCATTAAGTTCATCTATATCCATGTCTTTGTTAGAATGAGATTTTAGCTTAAAATTCAGTAAAAGCTTTTAATTAATCTCAACAGTGGTTGGTGGGATGGAATAATAAGACCAGAATTTACAAAATGCCTGACTTGAAGAAAACCCAAAAAGTGGCTGTTGTTTTGTGTTTAGTTTGAGGCTGACTGAATGACCTAAATTGCACCTTTGAAATACATAAACTACAAATGTTAGATTCTTTGAATACCAATCATTAAAGCATATTTTCCGCCACACCAGTAGTACGTTTTTCCTTGGAGTTAAAGGTTGTAATGCTGAAGAGAAACCTCTGTGGCCGTGTGTCTGGTGATGTCTCTGTATTTTTTGTTTTTAATCAGTTGATTTAGATGATTTAATTAATACACGGAGCTCACTAATAACAGTAAAGAGTAGGCTGAAAAGAGACAAAGGGGCATCCTTTGTGTATAGGGTTAGGGTTAGGTTAGGTTAGGTTTAACTAGCTTGATATTATTTGAATATGAAAAGGCCAATTATAATTGTGCTGTGCCAAATAAAGTTTGAAAGTGATATTTTAATGTCCAAAATAATTTTGTTTATCTTCAGTGGCAGTATTTGCATTTGGTACAAAACAAGCACTTTTATTTTAATCAGATTTATCCAACCCATTCGTGATGGTGGGAGATCAAACCATTGGATAAGATGGGACGAAATGTAATTCATACAATTCTTTTATATGTTCAGCAACTTTTATTCCTAAATAGGGGAAGCCTGAGACTGTCCTGGTCCTCAGAGCTACCCAATGGTAGGGCCTCTGATTTGTCATAGTTGATTTATGAGATGACCTTTGGATATTTATTTCCTGAAAGATCAATGTTTGCATACCTAACACAATACTGTAAAGGTATTAAGATCCATTAAATCCAAAGTAAATAACTTCCTGTCAGTGTTTGGTACAGACAGGGGCCTGTACTACGAAGCTGGATTAAGTCATCCAGGATAACTCTGCGACAACTCGCTGAACTTCACCGGATCTCCGCCTTCCAGATCTGCTGTACAGTACTACGAGGCTCGTTATCAACTCGATAAGTGAATCCGGCTGGGATCTGTTCACGCACAGAAGTAAACATCCTCGGATCAAACGTTATCACTGACATTGAGAAATAATGTCAATCAAGTGGATTACTTCGGTCACGATAAAAACGCTCCCGACGAAGCACTCCTCTTACAATTCGCGTACAGACATTAACCGGTTCCGACAGAAATGGGCAAGCCAATTTCCAAGAGAGGAAATTGGTGACTGTGCGGTCTTTTGTGCCCGCCCGAGAGAACCGATTGGTCAGTGGGCGGTCTGTCACACCCCGTGAGCTCTTATCCTGGAACTTAACCTGCTCTGGACCAGGTTTGGCATTCAGCATCAGTTACCGGGGCAACGTGTCTGGATAAAACGAGATCCACATTCGTAGTGCGGAAAATCCGAAACTTAACCAGGAAGTTATCTCTCTAAGAGCTAATCCAGCTTCGTAGTACAGGCCCCAGATCTCTATACACAGACAGAAACGGTAACAGTTCTTGTCTCTGAGGGACAGAGGGGTAAATGACTGTCTGCTGCCACCTAGTGGAACGAAAGCTGAACTACCAAACAGCCATCCTAGTCCGTACTGTCTGACCTTCAGGGGTCATGGGGGGCAGGACCCTTCCTCAACGGAGGCCTACTGAATTTAATGTCACCCAAGAGCTTGATATAATTTTCACATCAAATAACTTAACAATGAAAACAATGTCATTGATGCCCTGGTGGAGGTTTTTGCTGTCGGAGCACTTCTCATTCTTTATATTCTTTTCTTGTCAAATAATAACTATTACACAGATTTAAACAGTACACCACAACACACTGATTAAAAAAGCCTGTCCCTGGCTGTGTGTTAGAAATTATTTCTCATAATTTAAAATCCTGCTGTTTGGTAATTAACTAAGATGTAGTCTAATTAGAGGATAGAAAAAAAGGAGTCATGATGTGTTTGTGTTCTTTCATTTAAGGAACAAATGTTCTTTGCTACATGATATATTTTGTTAAGCTTGGATCCCAGATGGGAGAGCAAAATTGAAAAAGTTTACAAACTCCTGCTTTAACCAACAGTTAGCTCTAGGGCTGCTCTGTTATTACAACAGTGGTTATAGTGATTATATTTGTATTCTGAAAATTTTGAGCTTTTACATTTAATGTTAATACATTCAATTTTCACTCTGATTTAGTTTGTCCTCTCTAGTGGAAGAGAGTGTTTGTCCAGACCTGGTATGTATTTCATGTCTCTTTTTGCCTGTTCTTTTTTTATAATCAGACTTTTTCCATTTTTATTCCCTCATACTAAAAAACATTACAGCTTGTTCTGATCACTGATTGGTTTAGATATACATGTTGTCTTAATGATAACTGTTACAAACACCTTTTTTCTCCAGGTTTAACATTTTGCCAAATTTTGTAATTCTGTCCTATAAATAAATGCAAAAGTCACTTTATTTGGTAACCTGTACCTCTGGCAATCACATGACAGCAACTCAGTGCATCAAGATAGCATGGCGCCAAGTGGAGCTGGAAGCTGCATACTTGGATTTACACACACAGCCGTCTCTAGGGTTGAAAGTGTGCATCCAGTGAGCAGCAGTTCTTTGAGTGAAGATGTCAGAGGTCAGAAGAAAATGGTACAACAAGCACTCCAATAACTCATCACCTCTTATTACAACAAAGGTCTGCAGATGAACGTTTATGAACCCAACAGAAGAGGACACACTGGGTGCCTCTCCTGTTAGCTACGATATAGGAAACTGAGACTACAGTTCACACAGACTCACCAAACTGGACCACAGCAGACTGTAAAGTGTCTCCTAGTCTGATGAGTCTGGATCTCTGCTCCACATTCAGAGTTTGGTGTGAACATCATAAACATGGATCCATCCTGCCTTGGATCAGCAGTTTAGGTTGCTGCTGGTGGTCCCTCCGTCCCACCTGAGCATGGTTCAGACCCCACGGTCCACCTGAGGATTGTTGCTGACCATGTCCATCTCTTTATGACCACAGCGGACCATCGTCTGATGGAGACTTCAGCAGCTCCATGTCTCAGAGCTCAGATCAGCTCACACTGCTTTATTCACTCCAGTGGCCTCCACAGTCACCAGATCTCAATCCAATAGAGGCCCTTTGTGATGTGGTGGAGCAGGAGATTCTCATCATGGATGTTGAGCACCTTTTTGATGCTGTCATGGAGATATGGACCAACATCTCTGAGGGATGTTTCAGCTCCTTGTTGATTGTGTGACACCAAGAATTAAGGAGCTCTGAAGGTGAAGGAGGTCCAAGCTGGTATAGAGGTGTACCTAATAATGTGCCTCTATCAATTTAGTAAGCAGGATGCAATACAGTTCTTGCTGCTTAAAAACAGTTTAATTTATATTAACATGTTCCCTTTCCTCTGGTCTAGATCAACGATGGACTCTGAATCCATCCAGATGACAGCCCTTGGACGACCATTCGCCGTGGGGATGCTGTACGACTGTCGCAGGGATTCACTCATTCCTGGTAAGAATTCACTGGTAGATTACTGCAGTAGAAGAGAGGCAATACACCAGAGGGCAGAGATGTACTTGATGATGGCTGTCACACACCCTCTGTTTTGGATCAGTGTGTCAGTTGTGTGTGTTGTCTTGAGTTAAATGATCTGCAGTCTACACATCACAGGGAGGGTCAGTGTGGAGGCGGCAGGGATCAGAACTCACTCAGAAATCACTTTTCTGTCATTGTATCTAAATACAATGAAAGGAGTATGACCATCAGTCAGGGTATTTCCCTTATAGCTTAGGTTAAGAAAATGCATTATAAAAAAAGACACATGGAGCAGATGGAGGGGGGGAGGCCTAAGTTTAGCAGTTTCACCGCTAGTATGTTTGGAATGATTGTGTTAAATGCTGAGCTGAAGTTGATGAAGAGCATCCTGACGCAGCTGTTTTGATGCTGAAAAAGACTCAGTACAGTGTGGATTGTGATTGCTATTGCATCTTCAGTTGACATGCTGGCACTATAAGCAAGCTGGTGTGGACCGAGAGAGGGTGGGAGATTGGATTTGATGTAGTGAAGGACCAGTCCTTCAAAAAACTTCATTGCAACAGGAGTGAATGCAACAGGTCTGTAGTCACTTAGGTCAGTCATGATTGCCTTTTTTGTGATGGGGATGATGGTAGCTGCCATCAAGCACAGCGAGTGGTAACTTGTGCTAGGGAGATGAGATCCTTGTTAGGACCCCAGCGAGCTGGTAGGCACATGCCTGAAGTACTTTGCTAGGTACTCCATCAGGTGCAGCAGCTAATGAGGGTTGACCTCAGGACACGTCTCTCCTCCTGTTCCTGCAGTTCGAGTGGTGGGATATGTCAGTGAGACGGGGAGGCCCATGAATGTGGACACTGATCCGCTGACCTCAAACCTGACAAAAAAAAAACAAAAACGTTCAGTTCCTCAGCCACATCACAGTCAGTAGGAGCAGAGGTGTGTTTGTTTCAATTGTAGTTTGCTGCAGTCTTTGCCACACCCTTCATGGATCATTTTGTTTCAGGTAGGCTTCGATCTTGTCATTGTAGGCTATCATTTTCAGTCCACCTCTGGAAGCACGGTGTCCCCAGATCTAAAGGCTGTGTTATGATGTTTGATGAGCTTTTGGATGTTTGTGGAGCTGCTGATGAGCTGACAATGAACTGTTGTCATTCATATACAAATTCTGCCTGATACATCACACCATACATCAACACAGAAAAAAAAAAAAATACATCAAACTATAAAGTCAAAAGCCGCTGCTTAAGTGACTGCTGTTTGACATACACGTAACTGTTTTGTGTGGTGTGTTTTTAGCATTGTAAGGATTCATGTGTGTATTAGGGAGAACAAGTAAGTCCTCCTCAAAATGAAGCCACAAGTGTTTCTTCAGCATTTGATTTTTCTATGTTTGTCTAATGCAGTTTTACTTCTTTTCTGTTGTAGGCCTGACTCTATGGGACCGCAGTGGCCTAGAAAAACACATTGGAGAGAGACCACAGAACTACAACAACTTTGAGATTGTTGCCTCAGAGTCAATTCAGGATAAATCATCAGCACTTGAAGTTGAAGCATCACTAAAGGCGAGTTTCTTGGGTGGACTTGTTCAGGTTGATGGATCAGCCAAATATCTGAACAACAACAGGACCTCCAAAAACCAAGCCCGTGTGACACTGAAGTTCAAAGCCACCACAAAAGTCAAAGAACTGTCAATGGATCATCTTGGAAGAGGAAATGTGAAGCACCCATATGTTTTTGATGAAGGACTGGCAACACATGTGGTCACCGCTGTTCTTTATGGGGCACAAGCCTTCTTCGTCTTTGACCGAGAGGTCTCTCAACAAGAAAATCACCAAGACATTGAAGGAAACCTGAAGGTGATGATCAAAAAGATACCTGGTTTAGCTATAGAAGGTGACGGTTCCCTGAAAATGGAAGACAAGGACAAAGCAAATGTTGACAAGTTCTCCTGCAGTTTCTTTGGAGACTTTGCCCTCCAGAAAATGCCCACATCCTATCAGGAGGCCATAGAAGTGTACCAAAGTCTACCCCAGCTGCTGGGGACAAATGGAGAAAATGCAGTACCCATGAAAGTCTGGCTTCTGCCATTGACCACGTTAGATTCCTCTGCAGCCAAACTTGTTCGTCAGATAAGTGTCAGTCTAGTTCAAGAATCACAGAGAGTTCTGGAGGACTTCAACAAACTGGAAATGAGGTGCAACGATGTTCTGAAAACCACCACAGCACAGCAGTTCCCACAGATTGGCAGAAAGATCAAAACTTTTAAAGAGATGTGCTCTGAGTTCAAACTGGACTTCCAACAAAAGTTGGCAAAGAAACTCCCATCAATCCGAGGAGGAGGAGAGGAGGAGGCTGTGCTCGCAGAGATCCTGAAGAAGAGACACTCTTCTCCTTTCAGCACCAACAACCTGAATGAATGGATGGACTGTAAAGAGAAGGAGATCTGTTTCTTGAAGTCCATCACCAACCTGCTAAAAACACCAAGATTGTTGGTGTTTGAAGAAATTTTCAGTGCAGAACACTCACTGTGTTTTGTTTTTACCTCACTGGGAGATGAAGAACCTTTTCTCTCAGATTTATCAAACTACTTAAGACAAACACCAGAACAAGAAAACACTCAAGATCTACGCACTCATGATGTGGAGAAGGAACAGTGGTTCACCTCAAGAGAGATGGGCAAATCAGTGAGGACAAAAACAAAGCTCTTCAGTGATTTTGCAGAGGCCAATCTGGAGAATGATAACATCAAGTTCTTCACAGTCGGAATAACAAATCAGAATCAGAAAGGTTCGAGCATCTACCTTTATGAAGGCGGCTTCTCTGTCTCTGAGAACTTTGAGCCACCCTCACGGCCTAAAGCAGTCACAGTAGGAGACGTCAGCCCCAACAGTGTGACGCTGAAGATTGATCCACCACAGTTTGGATCAGAGAACATCACCTCCTACTCTGTTGAGTTCTGTGTCAAAGGAGAGGAACAATGGAAACAGCAGGAAACATCCAAACCTGAAGAGGAACATCAGAAACAGCAGGAAACATCCAAACCTGAAGAGCTCACAGTAGGTGACCTGTGTCCAGACACAGAGTACATGTTCAAGTGCAGAGCAGTGACCTCTGTAGGTGTTGGACCTGCCAATCAAGTCAGCCGTCCTGTTAAAACCTTACCATGCAGCCCTCCAGGAAAACTTCAGGTGGAATCAAACTCAAGTGAGATTTCAGTCAGCTGGGAGAAACCTGCTGAGATTGGAGGAAATGTCAGTGATCTGAGCTACATGGTGGAGTACGCCAAAACAGACGACAAAGCAGACACAGAGGAGGATCTCCAGTGGAATAAGAAAATGACAAACACTGAGGCAGCAATCATTTCAGGGCTCCAGCAGGGGACAGAATATGCTGTCAGGGTCAGATGTGATTGTGGTTCAGCTGGAAGAAGTAAGGAGAGCATCACTGAGAAAATCACAACAACAAAACATATTCCTCTCATAGAATCACTCAGAAGGAGGAGCACAAGGTTAAACTCAGCATCACCCTCAGTTTACAAAGTGCCTCTGAAAAAAGAGGATATGAACATAGATGGATGTCAGAGGTTTAACTTTGGTAAAGAAAGTCTGAAACAAAACCGCACAATAATGCTCCTGGGAGCAACTGGATCAGGAAAGTCCACTCTAATCAACGGGATGATCAACTACATTGTTGGAGTGAACTGGGAGGATGATTTCAGATTTATATTAACAGAAGAAAATGAGTCCAGATCTCAAGCTGAAAGCCAGACCTCTGAGGTCACCGTGTACAAAATCAATCACCAAGCTGAATTCAAAGTTCCCTTCTCTCTGACCATCATTGACACTCCAGGGTTTGGAAATACCAGAGGTATAGAGAGAGACAGACAGATCACAGAATATCTGAGAAATCTCTTCTCTTCTATGTCAGGTGTTAGTGAAATTGACGCTGTCTGTTTTGTAGTTCAGGCCTCTTTAGCTCGACTCACACCAACACAGAAGTATGTGTTTGACTCTGTGCTCTCAATCTTTGGCAAAGACATCGCAGAAAACATCAGGATTCTGGTCACATTTGCAGACGGCCAACGTCCACCAGTTCTTGAAGCAATTAAAGCTGCAGATGTCCCGTGTCCAAAAACAGATGACGGGCTGCCAGTTCACTTCAAATTCAATAATTCATCAGTTTTTGCAGGAAACAAAACATCTGCAGCAGGAAACAAGAGTGGCAGGAAGGCAAGAAACTTTGATGAGATGTTTTGGGACATGGGAGCAGAAAGTATGGAGATCTTCTTTGATGCTCTGAAGCTGATGAAAACCAGAAGCTTGACACTGACACAGGAGGTCCTCAGAGAAAGAAGGCAGCTCGAGATTTCAATTGAAAAGTTGCAGGAGCAGGTTAAAGTTGGGTTAGAAAAGCTCAAGGAGATTAAAGAAACAGCAGAGAAACTGAAAGAGCACGAGGCAGAGATCAACAGGAACAAGGACTTCAAGATTGAAGTCACTGTCACAAAGCCTTTCAAGGAGGATATTTCTGGCACTGGGAAGTTCATCACCAACTGTCAGCAGTGTCATGTCACCTGCCATGATCACTGTCCCTATGGAAATGATTCAGACAAAATAAAGTGTCCTGCATTTGGACCAGACGGATACTGCACTGTGTGTCCACGCAAATGCATCTGGAGTGTGCATTCTAATATGAAGTACAGATGGGTGTACAAGGAAGTCAAAGAAACTAAAACTATCTCAGAGCTGAAACAGAAGTATGACATTGCAACAAAGGCCAAGTCACCTGTTGAGGAACTGATCAGGAAGCTGAAGGATGAATATGATGCTGTGGAGGCTGAGGTGGAGGAGCTGATGGCCAAGTCTACCAAGTGTCTAAATAGACTTAAAGAGATCGCACTGAAGCCAGATCCTCTCTCCACTCCAGAGTACATCGACATGCTCATTGAGGCAGAAAAGTCTGAGGGGAAACCAGGCTGGAAGAACAGAGTCCAGTCTCTGACAGACTTGAAACAACATGCTATTTACATGGATAAAGTGAGCAGAGGAGAGAAACTACTTCAGCCAGGATTCAACAGAAAACTCACATATGCTGAGAGGTTCTGGAACAGGTTCCCCAGGTCATATCACATCTGAGTCTGTTTGACCATGTAAAGGGGAAATTATGAACATTTATTATGACTAATTTAACTAATCATGTTAGCTGCTGACGTACAGGATCAAAATTTTTCATGCAAGAGACTAAAAATGTCTCTGATGACAGGATGAATTAAGATGTTTTTGAACTGTTCAAATGGCTTGTAACCCGTGTATTTAATTGATCGTTAAATTTGTGTCTGAGTGACCCTCTAAACCCCCAGGATTTTAGTTCATTTATTTCAGTTTAATTTGTTTTTGATTTAGTTTGATTGTTTATTATTTAGAGACTTTTAGAAACACACAGGGAGCAACATCTCCTGTTTGTGGCATCAAATTATCTCAAATGAGCTTTTGTTATGTTTTAAACATACTTTACTAGTTCCGATTCTGTTTCAATCATTTTGTCATCTGCTGTTTATGCAGCACACAGCATGTGATTTTTACAGATTGGTTTGTGTTTTGCAAGAGAACTGATTTGATCTTTTTTTTTTTACCTCTTTTATATGTGTTTTTTTCTTTTGAATAAACCTGATTAAATCAAATAACAATGAAATGTTACCCCAGTGAGCTGATCCAGTGTTTAACCCTTTCACTCTGATTTTCATCAACAGAAAAAAATGAACAGTATTTTCCCCAAGAGAAAAAAGATCAGAACAGTTCACTCCAATTTTCTTAAAAGGACTTATTTATGTTTTTGTTTGTATCTGACTGTTTGAACCATATTCTATGTAAATATATTTTAGTTATAATAAAATTCAAATTTGAACTTATTTTTTTTAGTAATTTCAAACATTTATTTGAGTTTCAAGACAGACCCAAGTTTATTTAATGAAGTGTTTTTCCCTTTAATCAAATTTTGTTGTGTTCAAAGGTGCTATGAGGAGACTCTATTTCTGGCGACATAAAGACTCTGCTACCCATGAGCACGCACGGCGACTGTCGTAATGCTGCGTTCCAGTAACCTCGGAAATGGGAGTGACATCATGTCTGACTTATTGGTGTTCCAGTTGAAGTCGGAAAAAACATGCTGATCTACCAGGCTATTGTTAGCTGTTGTTAGCACGCCCTGCATTATTGTATGAAGAATGTGATTATCACTATGGCAGCATTTTTGTAAATATAAGTCTAACAATACTATGTATACAGCTGATCTAGAGCGACACACCCCAGTCAGAAGTACAAATAAATGGATTATTACAGGAGCTAAATAACTGTTCACAGTGGGGGCATCCATCTTCCATTGTCAACTCGGGGGTGTATCTTGATCAGGCATATATCTAAAAGTGAGACTTTTTTGAAATTACTTAGAAAGTTCTTTAACGAACACTTGTTACTTCTTGGGATTATTTTTATTTCCTCAATAAAATCAAAGTTTAATGAAAGACTCATTTTACTTGAACTGACTGTTTAACTGACATTTCAGCTTGATCTAAAACTTTATTTAATTTACATTTTGTTAAAGGTAAATATTTTTGATTTACCTCAATTGAAATTAACTTCCTTGATTTCATTTATTTACTTTGACATAATTTTAATTTCCTTTAATGGATTAAGGTGTTTTGAACGAGCTCAAAGTTGAAATAAGGCGACACACACACCTGTCAAAAAAAGATCCGATTATATTATTAAACATTTTAAATATATTCAATGTAATTTTGACAAAACAATTATAGTCTACAGCTGTTTGAGAGAATCATACATGAGTGACAGTGATAAAAAAAATAACTGTAAACTAGAAAACACTCAGAGAGCGCAGACCTCTGCCAGCACCACAGTCCTCAGCCATATTGTGATTTTCACCATAAATATTAGTCCTACGTTTATTTCATCTAAATATTTAGATTTCTTGACCATGAAAACATACCATTAGCAACTGGATTCATAATGATATTTAATTTTAGTTCAGTAGTTATTCTTAAAATCACATTTTTCATCATGGCGGCCAGACACTGATCCAGATCAACACCAAAATTGAATCAGTTCTTCTTTTTCCCATGCTGAACATTTCCTGAAAATTTCATCAAAATCCATCCATAACTTTTTGAGTTATTTTGTTCACAGATAGACAAACTCCCGAAAACATAACCTCCTTGGGAGAGGTAACTAATCCCAGGCCCAAAGAGTAAGCACATCTCCTGTGTATAACTAAAAATAGGTCACATCAAAACCAGGGAGAGAAACTTAATATATTAAACCTTCCATAAATGAAATAAAAATATAACCCCAAATACTTTAATGTCCACTTTTATGTCACTGTTAAAAATTTTCCTGTAAAATTACGGTAATCATCTGGCAGCAGGGTTGCCATTATCTTACCGTAAAATTAACATTATCTTACTGTCACTATCTTTTACAGTTTTTTTACCATTAATAAAATTACAGTATGGGCCAGTTTTTTTTATTGCTTTTCCTGTTAATAAACAGTAAACAACTGTCTGGATTTACATTATTTTTGTTAAGGAATTGTTCCAAAGACTTTTAAGCAGGACCCAACAGCTTCAAGGAGGAGGCAGGTAAAGGTTGACAGTGACTTTTAATTAGAGGAATCCAAACACAAGGTGCAAACAATTGTGATCCGGTGGTGAAGGTGAGTCTATGTACAGTGACGGCGGTGATGGGGGCTCGTGGAGATCACTGGAAAAACAGGAGCAGAAAACACAAGTTAGATTCCAGTCCTCAACCAAACGTGTTCAAAAAAGTAGCAATAGCTCTAGAGTTGAGTACATAAAATTTAGCTCAAGCAGGGCAATTAACTTTAAAGACAACAATGAGAAGTGGCCTGAACAAACCACAGGGAGTGGAATCCACCGGCGTCTGTGAGGAGTCTCAGAGCCAGCTAAATAGAGTGCGTTGATGAGCTCTCACAGGTTTCAGGTGTGTAGCTGCAGAGGAGAGCTGCTGCACACCACGCCTCCAGAGCAGCAGAGAGCAGAGAAGCAGTGAGGGAGGGGGAGGAGTGAGGACAGAGGGAAGGAATCCTCACAATTTTTCTGTAAAATTAACAGTATTTAACTGGTACTAAAATTCATGCTTTTGCACTGTTCACTTAAAATATAGAATTAACTGATTTTAATTACTTTACAGCATTTAACAAATGACTGACTATAATGTTATATCTTTTTACATATATTATGATAAACTGTTTTTTTCATCAGAATTTGTACTGGCTGTACAGGAAATGCACATAGGAATAGTTACTCTATAATTAAAGGTACTTTCATTAGGAATAATTGCTATGTTAGCCCTTACTGGTAATCAGTCTTTACAAAGTCATTGTCCAAAGCTGGCTTAAAAGACACAGAATGCAAACCACAACAGAATGTATGAACTGAATGAAGAAGATAGCTATATCACTGATTTTTCAGTAGTATGTTTAGAAATGTCATAGAAAAAAAATCCACAGCTTCAGCACTTTACTTTTTATTTTTGATGTCAGGTAAACTTCATATGCAGAACAATTGTACATATAACAAGATTAACAAAAACCTGAGACAGTCATTCTTTCTCAAAATGCCCTTAGCTTTTTAATGAAAATTGTGTAATACAAGAGGCAAAATTACCAATCAATCAATCAGTCTTTATTTATATAGTTCATAACATAACAGGTGTTATCTGAAGGCACTTTACAACAGAGCAGGCTCAAGAAAAACTATTAATTTTATAGATACACATATACTGTATATGCATGTACACAAGTACATATACAGTACATATTCATAAATACACTTACAGAACTTACCTGTACAAACTGTACAAGTATTAAACCAAAGTGTTTTGTCTATCTGTCAAAAAAGAGTTCAAATAAAAGTCAAAGTATAATGAACACCACCAGACATGTTACATCATAATCAAATATAAACTTTACATTTAGGCTTAGAGTACAGGAATAAGAATATAAGGCACAAGTCCAAAGTGGGCACTGGGTGATGACAATGGTTAATGAATTACTTATTACTTACTGGAATACATGGAACAGGCTTTCATTTGACATGAGTATTTATCCACTTAAAAGTGAATGTCTTAACTGAAGTTATCATTAGAAATGGACAAATCAAACAAAACTAACCATTTATGTGAGTGTGTGTGGCTAAGAGGTTTGGACAATTTACTCCTCATGTTAATAATAATTATGTCCACGTAAAAAAAAAAAATGGTGATGACTTTTATTCAACATTCAGGTTTTAAACATAACTCAATCACAAGTATGTATCTTATTCTTATTTATTCTTCTTATTACTTATGTTATTCATAATTTTACGTGGCAACTGTTACTTACAATTGTGAGTCTTTCCTCCGCCATTTCCAAGTGTATCTGTCTGCGGCCCGCAAGATGGAGGCGTGTCATGTAGTGGGCGTGTCATGTAGTGGGTTCTGTCGCGTAGTGGGCGTGTCGTGTAGGTTAAGGGTTAGCAGATGGGTGACGTTAGGTTTTATTTGTGTAAGAGAAGCCACAGACCAAACGTTCTTTTCCCTCTTATTTTTCGTCGTTTCTGTCACTACCCAATCCGTACGGCTACCCGATTTGTACTGCGCATGCGCGAAAACTGCGTCACTTCCTCTCGAGCCGTTACAGCGATATAAATAATATAGTGACAAGCCAACGATAGTCAATGACTGTTAGCCGTTAGCCGCTAACTTAGCTTACAGCTAACGGCCTTATACTATTGTCTTACACTAAATTGTACCACACAGATGATTCATGTAATTCTTATCTGTAACATGAACCTCGTCAAAGACAATCCCTGCGAGTAAACTTCTGAGGAGGGCAGATTTCGCCAAGTTTTTACTGAGTATCTATGACTGGAGTCACTCCCCGATCCGAACGTATTTCTATGTCTGAATCCATCGCGTATATATCTATATCACTGTCACGGCTCGAGAGGAAGTGACGCAGTTTTCGCGCATGCGCAGTACAAATCGGGTAGCCGTATGGATCGGGTAGTGACCATAGATATCTATAGAACACCTAGAAGATGCCTAGTGTTCTATAGATATCTATGCTAGTGACAGTTTCCCTCTTATTTTTCGTCTTCGTCCTTTTTATAAACTTATAACAGTGTCTCGCGTGGTTTTCCGTGATTGCTGTCTTAGCTAGTGGGCGTGTCGTGTAGTAATTACGTCATTACACGACATGCCCACTACATGACACGCCTCCATCTTGCGGGCCGCAGACAGACCCTTCTCGCCATTTCTGCTCCTTCGTGGCCGAATGGGCGAATTGCATTGTGGGATTGGAGCAGTGAAAAGTCCGCTCAAGTTACGTTCGGAAGCAGACTTGGTAATAGGGGCGGGGCAAGTCCACATCCGGGTACGTGAACCGAACTTGTCTTGATGCGGACTTAGAATTGGAACAGGACTTCGGCTGTGATTGATGATGTATCACGAGTCCGCAAGTCCAGAAGTACGCTGAAGTACACATATTGAGAAACACCCAGAAACTTTTTCGGCGTATGCGCTGGGTGAGCAACTCCAGTAGGAATGAACGGGCGCCATTTTTCCGTCCGGCATCCAGTTAAAATGGCATCCTTGGCTCGGACCGGCAGATCCAGCTGTGACGCGTCATCATTGAAAGACGTTGCTTCATGTGACGCTCCGGAGGAGAGGACGTCTCAATGCTCTTAAAATGAACCTCCTCGTCTCCTCTCTCCTCTCTTCGTTTCCTCGCGTCTCTGGCATGCATCTCTGGTGGGCGGTAGTAAGACGCAAGTGAACGACGCAAGTGAAGGAGGCGAGGATGGAACTTTGGAGCTTTGAGATGCACCCCATGTTTTAGCTCTGAGTGACTGAACCTCTGCAAAGGCAGACACCAGCAGGGGGCGCCACCTGTCCTCAGCTCCACAGAGCAGCTGCCATCATCACAGAGAGAGATTTAAAGAAAAGAAAAACTCTTTTGGGATTGAAACTTTGATTTCTCTGCTGCGTTACAGAGCTTAACACATATTGTTGTCTTTTGTTTAAATTATTCCCACTGCTGATTTTTTTGTGTTTTAATTTTAATGCCCTTATTCTGCTGATGAATCAATTTCCCCTTGATTGTATTTAATGTGACACTCAGACTGATCAGACAATTAATGTCATGGGAAATAAATTTTTAAAAAAGCCAATATTTTATTGTATTGCGTTTTTTTATTTTAAGTAGCCATTTTTATTTTGTTCTATTTTTAATACGTGTTATTTATTTTATTTTTTAATAATTGGTTTTATCTGTATTTTTGTGTATATCTGCCTTTTTATTCTATATTTATCTTCCTTTTATAACTGCTTTTGGAATTCTGATTTTCCTGAGTGGTTTTCCAAAGGGATTAATAAAGTACCATCTAGTATAATCTAATCTAATAATTTTCCAAATTAAAGTCATATTAATTTAGTTATTCCATCAACTGCTGCTGGTGAAATCTTCAGACTTGATTATTTTTAATTCTTTAATTAAATGAGTTTTTGTGATCAGATTTCTTAATGAAGCCAACAAGCATAAAAACAGGACCTGTTGCTCTGAGCTCACAGTCACTGAAGATATCAGAGTCATTTTGTGAACTGCTTCAATTCAATCTTCTTTTTCCTTTAGAATAAAAAAGGAGGAAGTGTGATTGATGGTCACAAAGCTGCAGTACGGCTCCATTGTCTTTCTAACAGCAGCTGATGATCCACTCTGCCCATGGGGAACATTATCAAAGAACAAAAAGAAACCAACTTGAAGCTTTTCAGGTCAATGAAAGTGTTTGAATGTTTTCTTCCCTCCAGCTGCTGTTGTCAGTCTGTGCTTTTTGCACTCATGAGCTGACATCCCCTCTATACTGCAGAACACACCTGCAGTCACTTTGTGCCCAGTAGGAGGAGATGTGCTTTCACATTTAGTCCAAGCAGCTACTGATCATTAAACCTGATAATAATGGGCAGAATTATGACTGTAAGTACAGATATTATATAGATATACTCTTCAGTGTTATTAGAGTTGACTAAAAAAATATGAATAACAACAATCAGTAACAAAGCAGATAAAAAGGTACAAAGATGGATATAAACAGAAATATATATAAACAAATATAAACAAAATAAATAAAAATATTATTAAATATAATGGAGTTAGATGATGTAAATAAATACCTGAAGGAATACAATTTGGCTACTGGCAACTGCTATTAATATTGAAATATAAAATTAAATATATATATATATATATATATATACATCTTCCTCTTAATTATTGTCTTCTTAATAGTTAAAGTGAAAATTATAATGATTGAATTGAATTGAATTGCTATTATTTTATTTTTTATTTATTTATTTATTTATTTTTTATTCTAACTGAGGATCTTGTCAAAGTTTTGTCCACAGAAAAACACCAACAGAAGAAAAACAGATGGACTCATAATAACTGATCATCACGAGCGAACGTCAAGGCGTCCGTGTTGTCCGTAACGTACGCGATGACGTCACTGGACGTGCGGATAATGGCCGTTGGCCCGCCTTTCCCCGTTAACCTTTGGCTCCTGTAGCAGTTAGCCGGTTAGCTCGCTCCGTTTCTTCCGTGTCTGTGTGAGAAGAAACCTTCGTGATGAATCTGCGCATGTCTGCAGTGAGCTGAAACACCTGACGGTCCAGAGGGGCGGGGTTTGTGTCGTTGTTACCTGAGAGGACGACGGAAACATCCGCCAGACTGCTTAATGACGGACGTTAGCATCGTTAGCTGGACTGAAGCTACACAGAGCTATCAGCTAATGTTAGTCAATATTAGCAACCGTTAGCCGTGGTGACGTTGCACTTTTCAAAGCTGTGTTAGCTATAGCTGCTGTTCCATCATTCAGTTTATCTCAGTTATTGAGGCTGTGGGACTTTAGCTGTCATAGTTTAGCTTTTATTCTTATTTCATGGCCTCCTTAACATCAAAAATACAAGTTCAGTGACTTAATGGCTGGTTTCTTTATTCAGTGATTCCATTTTCAGTCTGAATCTTTGAACAATCACAGCCTGTGCCGTTGTTTTAGCATCAATGAGGCTGTGAGTTTGACAACAGCAGTTGATTTTGACTCTTTCTTATTTCTAGGATTATCTTCTATGAATGAGTTGAACCTGTAGAAATGATTTTGAAGCTTCTGGCAGAGCTTCCATAACCTTTGTCACTCCCTCATTTGGTCTCCTTTTCCATCTTGTTGCAGATTTAAAGATGGTGGAGTGATTTATTCTCTTAAAAAGGTGAAGACATGCAAACAAGATGAGCAGTCACACAGGTAAGGATTGGATTGAGCCATTTCATTTCATTTATATATTTGTATATATATGTATATGTGTATTTTATATGTATATATGTATCTATGCATATATGTGTATCCATAAAATGAAGAGTTCTTGCTCTATTGTAAAGTGTCTTGAGATAACACTTGTTATGATATACAAATAAAGATTGATTGATTGATTGATTTCAGGTCCACTTCATTTCAGCTGGACGGCTTCTCCAACATGGAATTAAGACTTTAACTCCACATCAAAAAGTCAGGAATATTTAATGGATTAAAGGTACAGTGTGTAGTTTTTAGCGGCATCTAAAGGTGAGGTTTGAGATTGCAGCACTCCGGCGATCCCCCCTCCCTGTCGGAGAACCTCCGGAGCTACGGTGGCCTTCCAAGGACAAAAAGTGTTTTTAGCTCAGTTATCAGCCTATGTTTTGTCTTACTGCCACAGAAAATGAATAAATCGTGGAGTTTTAGCACAACGTTGTCTCCCTATTGTCTTTCAGTCTTGCTAACGCTCACACCGGTCATTTGGAAGAGACAATCATTTCAAAATGCTTGTGGCTGTGAAATAAGCCTCTCATAGCAGATACATTCTCTGCGTCTTACTCCGACTTCTCCCGAAAGTAAACAAATAAATTCGGCTCCATATAAGAGTACAATTTGACACTTAGTCTTACCTGTCCAGCAAAAAACAGGCAACTTCTGCGTCTGTCTACAAACTTATCCTTCAGGGACTTCCATCTGGGAAAGGCAGCGCCGATGTTGACCCTGTTTTTTTTGTTTTTCTGTCCCGATTGCGTTTGGCTTTGTCATGTTTTCGTTTCTTTGACAAAGATTCACGCTCCACTGATGGTAAATTGTACGTGTGGTCCTCCATGTTTGTTTGTATTAGCACAGCTGCTTGGTAACCACTCTCTTCTTCTTCGTCTATTTCACAACTGTGCATTTACGGTAGGCATCAACAAAAAAACGTGAAAGCGTTTAGTTTGTCCTTCTGAGTTACGGTAGAAAAGATGGCAACGCAAGATGGAAGCCACCACAAGAGACGACCCGCTCCTATGTAGATATAAATGACTTATTCTAAGGTGTCGAAAACAGAACATTAATTATTTTAGGCTGATAAGAAACTAATTTAAATATAATTTTAAGTAATCTATTCCATTTTTTACCAAGTCTGTTGTTTTAGATAGCATTTAATAATACACACTGTACCTTTAAAAACACTGAACACGTCATTTTTTATTTCTGTCAGTGTTTTGGATACAAAAAAGCTTCAAACCAATTAAAAGAACATAATTTCTAAACATTTTTTGTCAGACTTCCTATAGTCTATATTATTATTATTATTTTTTGATTGCTTTTTTACATAACATTGGTCATGTCTCTGTCTTTTCTGATTTTTCACTCAAATATTTGTGCATTTTTATGTCAACATGTAATCAGTCTGTTAGCTTTTTAAACCTTTAAATCCCTCATCAAGAAAATATCTGTTTTTAGTTTTTTTCCCCCCTGAATTGTTCAGAATCAAACATTAATTTGATTTGATTTTTTGTTATTCTAACATTAAATATTCTTTAAGTTATTGACGCCCTCTGCCAAACAGTTGATGTGGTAGTTAAAGGGTTAATGAACATTGAAGTGAAATAAGGTGTAGTGGGCCGTTCTAATAGGCTTTGTAAGTCCGTTTTCTTTCTCTAAGAGCCATTTTGTGAAGCTCCCACTGTCATTTCCAACAGAAAGACTTTGTGGGCTCCTCAAGGCGTCCACACTCATCTGACAGACTCTGTGACATTTTAGTTTCACTTTAATGACTCTGCGTTACTTCAGGGGGTTCAAAAGCATCTGTGCAGTAGTTGTTGTCTAAAATGTGTTGTAGTGTGTTAACAGCAGTGACGTCATGTTAGTCACGTGTCCAAATGTTGAGCACAGCCTTCAAATCCAACTGTGTTAAACAGGTTAAAGAATTCTTAATGAAAAGAAAATAAAAATATTAAAATTTTCAGTGCAGTGTTTCACTGATGATAAACTGTTTAAGCTTTAATTAGTTCACCTAAATTAATTTTAATCTGAAAAGGTTAAGTCATTCTAATTTTGGCCTAAAATTAGGTCAAGACTGAAAATCCAAACCTGTGAACCCTAATATCATTTTCTGGGGTATTCTCTATTTTGGGGTATTCTCTGTTTATCAGTATTAGGTCTTATTTCTATTTTTATCCTTGTACTAGTTAGTCACTTTTACATTAAAAAAATGTGAGTATCACCCAGCCCTACCATCACCCTTGATGAGTTTGTTGTCCTGTTCCAGTTCTGCTTTAAAGGTCCAGTGTGTATTATTAAATGCTAAATGAAAAAAAATATAAAATAACAGACTTGGTAAAAATGGAATATATTATTTTAAAGTATATTTAAAGTAGTTTCTTATCAGCCTTAAATAATTAATGTTTTGTTTTCGTTACCTTAGAAAAAGTCATTTATATCAATCTAGGAGTGGGTCGCCCGTTTATGGGGGCCTCCATCTTGCGTCGCCATCTTACGCTTTCGCGTTTTTTTCCCACCCCTACTGGAAATGCACAGTTGTGAAATAGACGAAGAAGAAGAGAGTGATTACCAAGCAGCTGTGCTAATACAAACAAACATGGAGGACCACACGTACAATTTGCCAGCAGAGGAGCATGAAACTTTGTCAAAGAAACGAAAACGGGATCAAGCCAAACGCAATCTGGACAGGCTGAGACATAAAAAACAGGGTCAACACCGGCGCTGCCTTTCCCAGATGGAAGTCCCTGAAGGATAAGTTTGCAGACAGACGCAGAAGTTGCCTGTTTTTTGCTGGACAGGTAAGACTAAGTGTCAAATTGTACTCTTATATGGAGCCGAATTTATTTGTTTACTTTCGGGAGAAGTCGGAGTAAGACGCAGAGAATGTATCTGCTATGAGAGGCTTATTTCACAGCCACAAGTAACTTTCTGTGGACAGAAAACATAGGCTGATAACTGAGCTATATAGCACTGTTGATGAGACAAAGATAAAGATTTTCACCGTACTCCTTGATTTTATTGTTTGCTCCTAATTTGTTATTTAGTAGCACATGTACACATTGGTAAGGTGAACCCCCTCAAAAAAACCTCCGTCAGATAATACGGCCTCAGGCTTCAAAATGAAAGTCATCAGACAAAACCCTGGAAAAACAGACTCAAATAAAAAACAGAGTCAGGTCGTAACAATATCAGAATCATCATATCATTCATGTCAAGTCGTCTTGAGACGGCATTCAGCTAAAAAATCAGCTACTAGCAAACTTCCCATTTTCAAAATAAAAGCATTCTTCATTATCTCCTATTAGTTCTTTAACGCTTTTGTAAATTACGCTCTTGTTTTGGAGCCGACCGGAAGTTTCTTCGATAGCATAATGACACGCATAACAGAATGTCCGAAATACCGAAATGAAATTTGTATCTGTGCGTTTTATGGCTCAAATGACCACATTTTGGTACTCTACATGGTGACGTTCTCGCCTAAAATGCTCTCTGAACTTTCAAATGTGGTGAATCAACAGAGATATTTGATAGCCTGGTAGCTGGAAACACTCGTTGACGACGCCATGTTGAAAAACACTTTCAGTGCTTGGAGGGCCACCGTAGCTCAGCGCTTCTCCCAAAGGGAGGGGGGATTGCCGGAGTGCTGCAGTCTCAAACCTCACCTTTAGATGTCGCTAAAAACTACACACTGGACTTTTAAGACAAAAACAAATTTCCTTACATTAAATCACCAAAGACACACAGACAAAGGCTTATGTTACAATGATTAATACAAAGGTTTTACATCTAAAAAAAATTGTAATTTGAAAATGAGCTTTTTCTTTAAAAATTGATTTGAACTTTATTTTGGAGAGTACCATTTTATTCAAGTTTTTTTTTGTCCAAAGGTTGTGAGGACACTTGTACCAAAGTTGATTTAATAGTTTTTCTGATGTGGATGGAAATTAACTTTTAGAATAGGTTCCCTCTCGTCCTGGAAAACTGTGAAAATGACTGAACAATTTTTCAGTCATTGAAAACATGGAAAATGAGGAAAAAGCAAAATGTCCTGGAAAATAATTTATCTTCCTTCTGCCTTGTTATTGACCAAAAATTAAACATACTGGTAGGTAATGACGCAACAATGCACTTGTTGATGAATGCACACTTAGCCACAAAGTCTTAGTAGATAAAATAATTAAAGATAAGCAATACAATAAGAAAACTCAGAACAATGGCGGCAAAAAATGCAAGCTAAAACTTAGGCTTCTTTACAGTAAATCAACAAAATGTATGTATCAAAAAGCTCCATAAACTCCATAAAGCCAGAGTAAAAAGCCAGCTAGCAGACAATGTTCATGCCTGAGAGTCAGAAATCAGAACATTTTAAGGGGGTGAAAACATCCTGGAAAAGTCCTGGAAAATTATTTTTAGAAAAGTTAGATTTCTAAATCAGTGTCAGCTGGATTAAAAATCTACCAGACTCTGTTTTTACCAGCAGTTTTTAATCTATTTAATCCACTGTGTTCAGTTTTTCATTCTGTTGTTATTTTTCCACCAAAAGTCTGTAAGCGTGATGAGAGCGTAACATTTTTTTATGTGTCAGAAAAACAGCAGAGCGCTGAAGGATGAGCCTGATTTTGAAAGATTTTATTGTAGGTTTTTGGATGAAGAATATTTTCTTCTGTTTGTTGTTTGTGTCTGCAGACTCTGTGAATGTTTTCTGTCCTCTGAGGCTTTGCTGCCACCATGTGTTCAAACTAAGAGCTGCATGGATGGAGTCGGCTCAGCTTCAGATTTACTTTAAGCTTTAAAAAGTTTATAAGAATAATAACATTAAAAATCTTTATGTGTTTAGCACTTTTACAAAGAAATATTTACAAAGTGCTTTAACAGACATAAACATATATAAAACAAAGCTCAAGAACATCAGAAAAAGGCAGAGTTTAGAGGAGCAAACCCTGATAAATATTCACAAAGAGCAGAATAAATGCAGCAGCAGACCTCAGAGCAGAACTCAGACAAGAAGCATGCAAAAATGTTTTAAAACTTTTTTATCAAACTGTGATACTCGAAACAAAAACCTCTCATCATGTTTAGGATCACGAATTTTAACAGTGTTCTGCTGTCGTAACAAGAAGAGCCAATCAGAACCCCTCTGTGTAAGTGTTGTTCAACCAATCAGATGGAAGGAGGCCGTTTGACCCAAACAACCCTGATAAAGTCGACTCTTAGTTTGATGTGGACGTGGCTCGACTTGTTTCACTCTTTCTAACCACTGAAGAGAAGCTGTGATGGACTTCTGACCGGATCGAAACAGTCACGGTGATATTACGGTGAGTAAATTTATTAGAACATGACAGTGATTACAGTGATCGATGCTCTGGTAAAGAAAATAAAGAGTTTAACAGCTACATGAAGCTAAAGATGTGTTTAGTCCATCATCAGGCTGATACCTGGCTGATACTTGTCATTGGCCCGAGAGCGGTGTCTCAGTCCAGCAGTACCTGCTCTCTTTGTCCCTGCCGGCACGGGGTGGATCACCGCAGCTTGCAACCTCCAAGTCGGGCTCCCAGGACAGCGACCGTATCGGCCCGGCCGGTTCCAGTCAGGATTGACCTGGTAGATGCTAGATCGCTAGCGAACAAGACTTTTGTCCTAAAGGATTTCTTCACATCGCGAGGGCTGGATTTCCTCTGTGTAACAGAGACTTGGCTGAGTGTTGGTGAGTCCAGCTCTTTCACTGAGCTTTTACCTCCTGATTGCTGCTATTTCAATTCCCCGCGGACGTCGGGCTGAGGAGGAGGGATAGCAACAGTCTACAAGAGTCAGTTTAAATGTAGGCAGCTGTCTCTGTCATCTTCTTTCACCAGCTTTGAGCTGAGCGTTTTTGAGCTGGGTCACTCTCACACAGTAATGTGCGCTGTGGTCTATTGGCCTCCTAAGTATAATGAGGACTTTTAAAATGACTTTTCTGAGTTCTTGGCTGAAATCATGCCAAAATATGACCGTGTTCTGATTGTTGGGGATTTTAATGTGCATGTGTGTTGTCCTGATAAGCCGATGGCTAAAGACTTTTTGAATCTGATTGAATCTTTTCATCTTGTGCAGTCTGTGTCTGGTCCCACACAAGAATATGAACACACACTTGATCTTGTCTTATCATATGGTTTGTCTGTTTTTAACCTTGAGATTTGTGATGCAGTGTTTTCCGACCATATGCCTGTATTATTTGAGGCTGCTGTTGCCTGCAACACAGTTAAAGCTCCCGCGGCTCCTTGGCGCTGCCGTATTACTAACCCCTCCACTGCTGGTCATTTCTCTGCAGCTTTCGATCAGAACTGTGTCATACCTGAGCCTGTGTGTAATACGGAGTAACGACTCGTGCTGTCAGACGCGAGTGCCGTAGAGCTGAGCGGAAGTGGAAAAAGGACAAACTGCATGTGTCTTTTTAAATATTAAAGGACTGTTGGCGTCGTTATCAGATAACTGTGAAGGATGCTAAAATAAGACATTTTTCTGATATTATTGTGTCAAACTGTCACAAACCCCGTGTTTTATTCTTCTTATTCGTGTTATATTCGTGTTCTGCACCCTCACACACCCTCCCGTTGTCTCAGGTCAGTCGATCAGCTTCTCCTGAAGGTCCCTAAGACCAAACAGAAGCTCAGAGGGGACCATGCTTTTGCTGTTGCAGCCCCAAAACTTTGGAACGGGTTGCCTCAAAATATTAAACAGGCCTCGTCTCTGCCTTTTTTTTAAATCCCTCCTTAAGACCCATCTTTTCTCCCTGGCCTTTGATGCACAGTAGGGTTTTTATCCTTTTTAATTGGTTTTGTGTCTTTTAAACTGTTCCTTGTTTTGAAAATTCATTTTACTTATGTTTTATGTCTATTCTTTTATCTTTTATCTCGTGTTTTTATTTATTCTCCTGTACAGCACTTTGTTTCAACTATGGTTGGTTTTTTAAAGTGCTTAACAAATAAAGTTGGATTGGATTTGATTGACCAGTTCACAACAGTAATAATAATCTAACGTTTATCAACCACAGTTGAAAATTTCCAGATTTGGCAAAAAAGTCTAATAAAACTTCCACTGAGCCTGTTAGCATCGTTTTTTTTAATGTTAGTTATTTATCATACACAGATATAGAAACATAATGCACATATAAACATATTTAATAAAGCGTGTGTGAGTGGTAGGAGCCTGCAAATGGCTTGTAAGTCACACCCCAGGGACAATGGAAGGTAATACTTTACAACCAAAATAAATTTCAAGCTTCAAATAAAAAGAACAACAACGTCACATGAAGACGGTGCTTGGGAACAATAAAAGACGTTTTTATAGGGACGTGGTCACTGCTCCAGTTCATGTTGAGGTCATTAAAATTTCCTTTGTCTGTTTTTGTATACGGGCAATGACTCAGTGCAGACATTCAAGTATTAGATAGTATTTGTTCTACAAGATAACTTCCAGATTTGTAATTGAAAATTGGCAGATATGTTTTACTTCAAGGAACACAAAGTTTATTTACTTTCCTAATTGAATAGTTATGACATTTTTAATTACTGACAAAATCATTTTGTAAACTAAGAAATCTGAGTTTTGATGCAAGACTTTAAATACAGAAATGCATGTTTGAAAATATTGATGTTGAAAATAGTCAACAATTTGAGTTTTTGAAAAGAAGATGCACTTGGTGCTACAGATTTAGAGAAGGTGGCTAATTCAATGAATTGTTTCTGTAGTATTTTTATGAAGCTATGTGGGAAATGTGCTGACCCAAACAACCTCACAGAGATGATCAGATGCTGCTGTCTTTGGGGTTCTTATTTATCATTCTCTGAATTTGTGAATTCTGATTGAATTAATACCAGTCGCTGTTGCTTCACGGCTATGCCTTTATTTTAAAGCTCCAAATGTTCCAAACTGTCCACAGAGAGCATCATTAAGCACTTAAAGAAAATCGACTGAAGACTTTACAGCTGAATTAGGGCCTGCTTACATGGCAGCATTTTCACCAGAAACTTAAAGGTTTTTCCTTAACATTTTCAAACAAGCATTGCATTTTTTTTAGCTGTGGTCTTAAACTTTTGCTCAGCTGATGAACAGCCTATTTCTGTTTAATTGTTGTTTGCTATTAATTTCCTTTTCAATTTTTGTTTGTCTCACTTTCATTTCTTCTTTTTGCATTTTGAAGTTTTACTTAGAAACTTCTTAAGATCCAACAGGCCAAAATGTGTATTCTTGCAATTTTTAAACTGGTCTTAAGTTGTTGATCAGGAGTGAATTTGTGGAATTCCAGCAGGACAGACTTCAGCTTGGAGTGATTAAAGTCCCCCGCCACTATAACCACGCTTTTCAGTTGAGCCGTTAGGTGTTAGCTTGAGTCTTTAATGGTGAAGTTACTGCACCAACCATTGTCAGTGTAAAGACAAAGGCCTCCACCTCTACCCTTTCCTGAGTCTGTGGTCCTGTATGAGGCCTGTTAGCTCGATGCTCAATGTCCGAGATGTTTTTATCCAGCTTTTGAGATGTAATCTGCACTCGTAGGTCGTTCATCTTGTTGAGCGACAGCGAGCTGGCTAGAAAGAGACTTGGAATGACAAGTTTTAAGGGGTTAGCTTTTAGCTTAGCTGCTAGCCCACCTCTCTTGTGCTGTTTCAGTGGTGGGGGAGTAAAGGTCGCTCCCGCGAGGTAGCACTGTCTCTTGAAGGACAGAATCCCAGTCACTGTGGTCTGAGTGACTTTGAGCGTCGACATATATTGCAAGCTTGTCAGCTTTGCTGTACTGTTGGCCCGTAGACTGGTAAATACACACAGAATTCTAAAAATACAGATTAGCTGCCATAACCTGAGGAGCTCAGGGCAGCTGCAACTGATGACAAAGCCATCTTGAATCCACCATCTTTGTAGTGGAGGAGATGTAATGTCCAGCTAGCAGTCCTGACCCACCACTGAAGTCCTGATCCCTCACTGAACACCTGAGGGATCAGCATTGGCGTGATGTTCATACCAGAGTGACCATCAAAGCACATTGCATAAGTTTAGACAGATGCAGGTTAAATAAAGGGATGCCATCCCACAGCAGAGTGAGCAGGCTGGTGCCTAGCCTTAGAAAGAGGTGCCAGGTTGTTGATGTGGTGGATGGTTCTACTGTTTGAGGCTCCTGTTAAATGAAGATTTGTTAAATTGCTGAAATGGTTTGTCTGTAGACTTCAATTATTGAGTTCACCAGACAACACCAAATAAGAGTCAACATGTCAAGATTTTATTTGACAAGTTAAACAAGCCAATTGCCAAAATTTCCCTGAGGAATGTTTTCCAAGGGTCATTACTATCTTAGTACCTATCCAAGTATTATCTAGTCTCTGATTTAATGTAACAGCTGGTTTGTCATTGGCAGAAAGGAAAACGCATGTTCTTTACAAATGTGGCACAATTTAAAAGTCAAATGAAAATGCTCTCCATGGTACTGGATTTGTAATCAAAAAATCACCAACATAAGTTTCCTTACTTTTTGTGCTCAGTTTAATTTAAAAAAACATTATATGCACCGGTTTCTGTTTGGGCTGGGTTAAAAAAATAAATTTAATCAAGTTTAAACGGTTTCCCTTTAAATGGTTCATAATCGATCCATCAAAATCCAAAGTTCAGTCTTTTAACTTGGGTAGTTTTTTCTTCATTGGACAGTCTGAGAAGCAGCCTGTGGTATCAATTCTGCTAGTCTCCTGTTTAGCTCTGCTTTCCACTGAACAAGATCTCTGAGATGTTACTGAAAACAGTCAACAAAACATGGTGGAAGGGTGTAGCACTATATGGACACCACCAGAGAGTTTCAAAGTTGTTGTTTGAACTAATTTTAGATTGAACAAGCATGAAAGAAAAGACCGGTTGGACAGAAAACAAGTAACTTGCAGAATGTACATTAATGGATATCATTAATATGTGATTAATGTAACTGCTTTGGGTTCAGTTCTTAATTTCAAAACAGTTTTAATAATGTACCAGCTCAAAAAGTCATTTACAGCATTATTTTTACTGAGATAACCCAGACTGAAGAAATTTCAAATCGTGAATTGAGTCAATTTGAGACCTCTTAATATCAAATCAAATCGATCCAGAAAATCTGAATCAATACCCAGCCCTAATTTCTGTACAGTTTAGAGGTTAACCTTTCTTATCTTTACTTGGTGCTTGGAGCCATGACAAAACAAACACACCCCGTAAATCTGAAAGTAAAAGAAATGTTATTGCTTGTATAAGCTTCTTAGTGTTCTGACCCTTCTGTGACCTCATTACTATCATGTTCCACACCCTGGTTGAAGTTCATCGTAAGATAAGTGTTTATACATAGACTTGTTCTATAAAGTAAGACCAGGTCAACTTCAATGTCCTTTCTTTTTTGTTGTGGGTAATCCCATGATTTTAGAATACGGTCAGCTATAGTAAGTCATCAAATAAAAATCACTTGTTTTTACCTATTATTACTAAACTTATTATGTATATAATGGCGTTACATTACATTGTAGTCAGATCATGTGCCCATCAAGACCGTGCTTTGCTCGTTCACATTGATGTGAAGCATGATGGGAAATGACACTACTGCTCATGCTCTATGGGCCCAATAACGCGGAAGTAACCCGTACGCCAGAAACTTTGTCGGCATATGCGCTGGGTGAACGACTCCAATAGAATTGAATGGGCGTCATTTTTGGTCTGGTTTCCAGTTCTTATACATCCATGCTAAATACACACAGATTTCTATAAATACAGAATATCTGCTATAACCTGAGGAGCTCGGGGTAGCTGCAACTGATGACAAAGCCATCTTGAATCCACCATCTTTGTAGTGGAGGAGATGTAATGTCCAGCTAGCAGTCCTGACCCACCACTGAAGTCCTGATCCCTCACTGAACACCTGAGGGATCAGCATTGGCGTGATGTTCATACCAGAGTGACCATCAAACCACATTGCATAAGTTTAGTCAAATGCAGGTTAAATAAGAGGATGCCATCCCACAGCAGAGTGAGCAGGCTGGTGCCTAGCCTTAGAAAGAGGTGAAACGGTTCCTCAAATAATCACGATTATTCGATTACAAAATATTTTCGAGGAAAATTGTGTGCCTCGAAGCCTCGTTTAATATATAATTATACATAAAAAATATATATCAGGACTACCATACAGTGCACGGTGTTTGACACGGACGGTCATTTCTGTGGCACAATGCGCCTGCTACCTCCGCTGCTGCGCGGCTTGTAAAATCATGAAGGAAGAGAAAAGAGAGGGACAGAAAGGAGAGAGTCCGCAGAAGAAAAGGCAGAGAGTGTCCCAAGTGTGTGGTCACTGCAAGAAGGGACGAAAAGAAAACACAGTGCAATGTGTCTGATGTCAAACGGAGTTAGCTTAGCACGTAGCTTAGCGTGATGGCAGCAACAGTAAACATCCGGTCTGTTCATTGTTAGTGCAACACAACAGGATGACACTCATGATACATCAACAGAAGCAGCTAATGTGATCAATAACTGAGATATGGGCTAGTAAATAACCTTTTTTGATTATGGCTCCGTGTAAAGGCTGGATCAGAACGTAAATCAATGCGGAGGCTACTTGCCCAGAATCATGTGTATTTTGTTCACATACTTTTCACATCCAATAACTTTACATTTAATTTGACTGCAGAGAGTAGAAGGGGAAACACTGACAGTGAGTAGAGGAAGCAGGTGGAGGGAATGCTTTCATATGTTATAGAAATGTACATTAGCTAGTTAAATGATCTTAGTATCCGAGTATGAGATTATTTGGTCCTAGAAATAAAGTAAGCAATATAAGATCATCAATATGGTACAGTAGTAAAGGCAATAATTTAGCAAAAAAGAGACATGCATGAATACAAATAAAATAAAAATAACCAAACTTGAAAAAAAAAAAACTGAAAAAAGCAAGATATGAGCCTGAGTAGAGGTAAGATCGGGCCTAAAAATCCAGCCTGACCCAACCCAGGCCCGTGGGTATTAAAGCCCGACCCGGCCCGAGCCCGATCAATAAACTCGATTTGCAGGCCCGAGCCCGAAACAAACCCAAAATTTAATATTTTATTTGTGAGGACTCAGGAGGAGGAGGAAAGGGAGGGGATGCGTTAGTCAGTCCCCGACAGAGCACTGCTCCGGGAAAAGGGACAGGTTGCGATATGATTAGATTAGATTAGATTAGATTTATTGTCCCCAAGGGGAAATTCATTTTCACAGCATTGCACAATTTAAACAACAACAGAGACAGCAACAAATTACACCACAACAACACATATACGTTCAGCGTGGCCTATCATTCAGAGTAGCAATGGCTGCAGGGATCAGGCTCTTCCCAAGGCGAGCCTTATTGCACCTTATTGTCCTGTACCTGCGCCCCGAAGGCAGTGGAGTTAGGTACTGGTTGAGTGGGTGTGTAATGTCCTGCTCTATTGTGGTTGCGATGCGATGGATGGCCTTGCTGTTAAGTGCAGACAGACTGGGTGTGGGGAGACCAATAACTCTGGCAGCGATGTTGGTGATGCGAGTGAGTTTGGCCCGGTTCGTGACAGTAAGAAGGTTGAAAAAACAGGAGGAGCAGTATATGAGGATGGGCTGGATGATGGTCTGGTAAAGTCGCAATAGGAGATGGGGGGAAACAGAGAGTCCTTTGAGTTTGCGGATGACGGATAGTCTTTGTTGGCTCTTTTTGAAAATGTTGGTGGTGTGTTGATGGAAGCTGAGTTTGTTGTCCAGTGTCACACCAAGGTATTTAAAACTGTCCACTACTTCAACAGTTTGGTTATTGATGGTGATGGGGTGCTGGGGTGTGGGGGGGAACAGGATGAGTTCTTTTGTTTTTGTGACGTTGAGGTGGAGGTGGTTATCTTCACTCCACTTGGTGAAGTGCAAGACAGTGCTGTGGTAGTCCAGGATGGAGTTATTGTCTGTAAGCAGGGCTAGAATGGCTGTGTCATCTGAGTATTTGAGGTAAGTGGTGAAGGGTGAAGGGCTGGTGCAGTCGTTTGTGTAGAGCGTGAATAGAAATGGGCTCAGCACGCAGCCCTGTGGTGCTCCAGTGTTTATTGTGAGCATAGATGACATGGTGTTACTCACCCGCACCGCTTGCAGTCTGTCACTGAGGAAGTTGTGCAGAAGATGGATCAGGCGTGAGGGGATGTTGAGGTGTTGCAGTTTCTGGATCAACAGGTGCCTCTGGATGGTATTAAAGGCACTGCTGAAGTCCACAAAGAGGATCCTGGCAAAGGTGCCTGAAGAGTCCAGGTGCTGGAGGAGGAGGTGCAGCAGGCAGGCCACAGCGTCCTCTGTGCCCCTCCTAGCCTTGTAGGCAAATTGAAGGGGGTCCAGCTGCGGAGTGACAGCTGGGAGGATGATGGTGAGCAGGAGTTTCTCCAGGCACTTCATTATTATGGAGGTGAGGGCAACTGGACGATAATCGCTGGGTTCTTTGGGCCAGGGTTTCTTGGGTATTGGGATGATTGTGGCAGTTTTCCAGAGGGTCGGAATTGTGGCTGTGTGATAAGATTCACAGAAGAGTGAGTGAAGAATGGGGGCAAGTTCCAAGGCGCAGGACTTAAGCACCTTAGCTGGGATGCCGTCAGGTCCTGGAGCCTTGCCTACAGTACACCGTCTAAGCTGGTGCTGTACTTCCTCCACTGAGAAGGGATCCGATTCCTCGGGATCTGGGGGAGGGAGATTTCTCAGCCATTCCTCACTCACTCCAGAGAAATCCTGGCTGTCAAACCGAGAGTAAAAAGTGTTCATTTCTGCTGCAAATGATTCTGGGTTATTATTGTCTATGAGTTTGGGTTTGGAATCACCACCTGTTAGAGTTTTTACTTTCTGGAATGCCTGCCTTGTGTTCATGCTGCTAAATTCCTGTTCCATTTTATTTTTGAATTCTAATTTTGCTTTGAACACCTCATTTTTTATGTTTCGATTAGCCATTTTGAGGCCAGACCAGTCTTTGAGCTTGAAGGCTGTGTGTTTTTCCCTCAAGCACTGTTTAATTTGGGGTGTGATCCAGGGTTTAGAGTTAGGGTATTTTTTTATTACTTTAACTGGAATGACAGAGTGAATACAGAATTTAATGTAGTCTGTAATGACATCAACCTTGTCGTTGAGCTGTCCCTCAAAAATACCCCAGGTGCTGCATGCCAGGGAGCCTTGGAGTTGTGTAATAGCATCCTCCGACCACTGTGGGGCGCTGTAGCAATGTGGTTTGTGCCTCTTCAGTACTTGTTTGTACAGAGGAAGTAAGCAGATGACGTCGTGGTCGGCATTTCCTAGCGGTGGATACGAATGGGCACGCAAGGCGTCTGTGATGTTGCCGTAGCACAGGTCCAGAGTGTTTCCTCTCCGGGTGGGAATATCCACATACTGCTGGAATGATGGTAGAACGCTGTCAAGTCTACAGGTATTGAAGTCCCCCAGGAAGAACACCGGAGCTCCCGGGTATTTGGCTAGCATCGTGTTAGCCTCCTCGGCTACTAGCTCCGCTGCTGCCTTGTCGTTTGCACTGGGGGCGATGTAACACAGCTGATCACAACAGTCGGGAATTCCCGTGGGAGATAGAATGGACGCAGGGACACAGTCAGCATCTCCAGGTGGGGTGTACACACCTCTCGGTGCACCTTGATGTTGTTACACCACCTGTTGTTGATGTAGAGGCAGACCCCGCCGCCCCGCGTCTTCTCCGACTGCCGTGTCCTGTCGGACCTGATGATGGTGAAGTTATCCAGGCTGACCTCTGCATCCGGTACCGTCTCATCGAGCCAGGTTTCGGTCAAGGCGATGATGCAGGTGTCCCTGAATGCCCTTTCCAACCGGCACCGGGCGTGAAGGAGATCCATTTTATTCCGGAGCGCGCGGACATTGGACAGGATAATGGAGGGAAGTGGTGGTCTAAATGGACGCCTCCTGACCCTTCCACGGATGCCCCCACGTCTCCCTCTCCTTCTGGGCCGAAGTTCTGGTGGTAGATCCACTTCGGGCTTGAGGTTACACAGCAGCGAGGTTCGGTGGAGAAGGAGTTCATCTCGGCCATAGGTGAGTAACCTATTACCGGCGTCTGGCAGCAGAGCAAGATTGTCGTAGATCAGCCATAGGACGATGAAGAAAAAGGTGATCGCTTTGAAGCTTCTGATCATGTTAGACCAGCTGAATGTAACGATTAAAAAGACAAACAAGCACAGATTGAGACAGTCAGTGCAGTGTGTGCTGTCGCAGCAGAGCGTGCGCCATCTTGTCATTTAACAGCTATGTGTGATCTCATTTGTGACAATACCTGTGCATAATGATAACAAATTAAAGGGATATTCCGGGATGGAACAAGTTGGGTCCTATCACAAGGTTAAGAGCAGAAATTACCCCTACAGCAGTGTTTCTGTGTCACAGAAGCCCATGTCGCTGGGAGCACACACCCCCTTCGTCCTCCCGTTCTGCTCCTCTGCTGATTTGGCTGCACTCACACGGGGCCATAGTTTACTTGACCAAAAACACAAATAAACGGACTCCCACCGAAAAAATCTGATATCGGTTTGCATTCACACTTTATTTAGAGAATTTTCAGCACGTTACTTTCACACAAAAACACCGCTAAATAAGGGTCTAGTTCTCGTAGCGCCATGAAACGGCCTCCGCGGAAGAGACTCAGCTGTGGCTGCAGAGCCTCCGCTGCAGCTCTGGCTCTGCAGCGGAGGCCGTTTATTTGTGTTTTTGATCAAGGAAAATATGGCCCCGTGTGAGTGCAGCCAAATCAGCAGAGGAGCAGAACGGGAGGACGAAGGGGGTGTGTGCTCCCAGCGACATGGGCTTCTGTGACACAGAAACACTGCTGTAGGGGTAATTTCTGCTCTTAACCTTGTGATAGGACCCAACTTGTTCCATCCCGGAATATCCCTTTAAAGCCTGTCTTTTGTAACGAATTCTCCCAGTTAAACACGACTGTAAGATGCATATTCAATAAACATTTATATCTTTTATATTTGTGTGTCTGTTCTATCAGGTGTGATAGTTCATGCTTCATTTCGTTGGCAAAATGCAGCAGCCCATTTGACATTTATTTTAATTTGTTGGAGTTGGCAGAAAAAAACGCAAGTTTTCTTAATGTTAAAATAATCTACATATTTTTATGATCATTATAAATGCATTTACACAATGAAGTAACGCTGGAAAAGTTTGTTAAAGATATTTCTGTGTGTGCAGGAGTTCAGTCTCAGGTCTCGTCCTCTTGAACACCTGGCATTGTGCGCTGCGTAAAGCGCACGTGTCCCAACTCCCAAGCCGTGTATTTGGTTATTACAGAAACAGAATACAGACTTCAGTCAGCAATGGCTCGTGAAACAGGTGCCACTGCCTCTGGTTGAAAAGCGGAGCCCTAAAGCTTCCCGTGCTCAGTTCCCTCCGTGCGTCAGCTTTATCTTCTCCTCCTGTCCCTTTACCTTCCCGACCGTAGTAGTTAAATAGCAATTACCATGCAGCGTCTTCTCTGTTTTATCCAAAATATTTATTTTATAACAAGTATTCCTTAGTTTAATATCCTACATCGTTTTAGTATACATAATATATAAATATATATTTATTAAAAAAAGTTAGCGAGAGGGAAGCCTGACCCAACCCGAACATAATAACTGACACTTTGGGCCCAACTCAGCCCGAAATTCGAGCTAGGGCTCGGGTTCGGGCTCAAGGTCTTACCGGAGTGAAAAAAAAAATATAGATTTTGATTTTGAGATCCAATTTACGCTCAGAATGTTCAAAATAAGAAAAATAATTTGTTAATTTAAGTGACCTGGACTTTCTGTTTTGTGTGTTACTAATAATAATAATGCGAAGTGATTCAATGTAAAAAAAAAAAAAAAAAAGCACTGAGCACAATGTAACAAGTATCCGATTCCTCGATTAATCGACAAAAATTTGATACGGAAATCAATTACATAAAAGATCGATAGTTGCGGCTCTACTAGCCTTAGAAAGAGGTGCCAAGCTGTTGATGAGGTGGATGGTTTTACTGTATGAGCCTCCTGTTAAATGAAGATTTGTTAAATTGCTGAAATGGTTTGTCTGTAGACTTCAATTATTGAGTTCACCAGACAACTCCAAATAAGAGTCAACATGTCAAGATTTTGTTTGACAAGTTAAACTAGCCAATTTCCAAAATTTCCCTGAGGAATTTTTTCCAAGGGTCATTACTATCTAAGTTTCTATCCAAGTATTATCTAGTCTCTGATTTAATGTAACAGCAGACTAAGCTGGTTTGTCATTGGCAGAGAGAAAAACTCATGTTCTTTACAAATGTGGCACAATTTAAAAGTCAAATGAAAATGCTCTCCGTGGGTTTATAATCAAAAAACTACCAACATCAGTTTCCTTACTTTTTGTGCTCAGTTTAATTAAAAATGTAATATGCACAGACTTTTATACAGTTTAGAGGATAACCTTTTTTGTCTTTGCTTGGTTCTTGGAGCCACGACAAAACAAACACACCCCGTAAATCTGAAAGTAAAAGAAATGTTCTTGCTTGTATAAGCTTCTTTATGTTCTTACCCATAGGTGACCTCATTACTATCATGTTCCACACCCTGGTTGAAGTTCAATGTATGATAAATAGTTATACAAAGATGTGCAACACATTTTGAAAATCTGTTTGCTTGACAGTTTTTCAGCTGCTCCTGTGGTTCAGAAAACAACTTTATTATACTGATGTGTTTCGTCTTGTGGCCTCGATCAGGGTCAGAAACATGTGGCAAACATCACCTGTGGGGGTAGGTATGAAATTGATCAAATAAACACAGTTAAACATTTTCTAGATTTGACCAGTTATGCAGCCACATGTGGGTTAACAAATAGAACAGCTGCAAAGGTGAGGTAATTGGGTCATCATGTGGTTTGAAACCAATGATGTACAGACAGGGACTGAGGGGGAGTGCTCAAAGGGTGGCATCAGTGATACCATTTTTGGTAAAAGACCTGAGAGAAGGCTTCCATTGGATGATATATGAATTATTGCAGCAGTCATTTTAAGATGCTTGTTGATATTTTGATAAAAAAAAAAAAAGGATCAGCAAGAAATTACATAATGACCATAAGGCAAAGGAGAGACAAAAAGATTTGGATAAAACAGATTCTCTTCATTATATAGCACATTTTTAGCAGCCCTTGACATCAATGAGAATGTGGAGAGTTCAACTGGTGCATATCCTACTTGGCTTATTCCTTTTGAGCACTGTGAAACCATTAAACACAACGAACAGTTGAAGCATATCGCATGTTTTCCTTTAACAATCCATGTTTGTTACAAATATATCAACAAGAAAAGGCAAGCACCCACACGCAGGCACACTTCCATAAAACACTGAGTTTAAACTGCACCATCCCAAGAAACAAAATCCTGCACCCCCCCCAACAAAAAAAATATTGCCACATCCCAGCACATAAACACTTGAGAGCGACATATCTAGCGTCGCCTGCCAAGGGTGCAAACTCTTACGAATGACCAACGTATCCAAACCTGAAACCGTCTAGAAATTACATTTTGCTCCCCAATACAAAAGGAGTTAATTTGAGAGTGCCGCCTTACAAAAAAACCCACAAACTTTCTTCGAAAATACAGTATTTCCACGCACTGTGTTGCTCTGCTGTCCGAACATGAAAAAAGCCGGTGTGAGAGAACGTGTTTCCTCATTTAATCCAGAGGCTGCTCAGCCAGGAACATGAATAGTTCAACTTCCATGGCTCCAGTGACCACTTGCAACTACAATGCAAACCTACACCCATTTCTAATGGGTTAAGCCCTAGCTTGAAAAAAAGGTCATCAGGTGGTCCCAAACCTCCAATTGGTGTTCTGACCCTTAACCACAACACCCTCCTGTTGACGGGTCAGCAGAAAGTGGCCAGTTCACTGTGCCTGTCCTCCAGGCTTCCAGTTTATGTCTTCTCTTTTTATGCCAGGGCCAACAGGAGACTCTCTCAGCTGCTTCTCCCAGCCTCCATACAGCTGCTCTCCAAGAGGCCTCTCAGTCTGATCATTGCCGCTAGATTCCACACTGATTGATCTTGAATTTTCTGATTCAAGGCTGCACATTTTCCTGTCATAAAATGTGCAGCCTAAAGAATAAAATACAAACACAGTTTGGATAATTTAGTATTCTTTTTATTCATGAGTCAAAATATGCAGCCAGAACCTTGACATGCAAGAACATTACTGCGAATGCATGTTAATCTTCAAATTTGGCAATTCAGATTGAATTTCGGTTACTATTTGCTGGAGCATCTTTTGAATAATAAATTTTAAACATTTTCATTATAGTTGAATCACAGAATCTGCAGTCTTGAAGAAGAAAATGTGCAGTTTCTTGATTTCATATTCGTTTTATGCAAAACTTTATCCAGGGGTGCTACTCATTCACAATTGTTAGACAGCTGTTGAGTGTAATATGGTAACATATCATTCTAAAAATAAAGCCCTTACCATTTCTTTCTTTTTTATTCTGAAAAGGTATTTGAAAGAGTGGAGTGGCAGTACCCATATGATGTCCTTGAGAGGTTTGATTTGGGAGTTGATTTTCTTAAATGGATACAGTCTATCTACCACTGTCCTACTGCCTGTGTTATAACAAATGAAATATGTTCAGCTCTTTTCAGGCAATTTCCTTTAAAAACATCTCCATGCCATGGCTGCCCTTTGAGCCCACTGCATCATTTTGTCTCACTGAACTTCAGAAACACGGGTATGAAGCAAAATCCTGCATCTGTACTTATGCAAATCTTCACCTCTAGACAGCTGAGCGCTTCACTTTGAAGCCCGTTTTTAACTCGCCACTGTGTCAACATTTTCTACAGTACAGACATAAAACTTACATCAATAACTTCCTCAGGTTCTTTGGATGCTTACAGTGTAATCCCTTTGTTGATATCTATCACGGTTTTGGCACAGCGAGAGCTTGTGTAACCAGAAGTGCCCAACTTTATTTCCCTGCTCTGTACATCTATAACAATCACATCAAATACTCTGCTCCTCACTGTAATGATTGTGTAATGTGTAGCTCAGCGGTAGCCCTTCAGCTTTGACCTGAAGAAAAATTTAGTTTGAACCTTCCTGGACATGTAATACTTTTCCCTCTGTTTTCAGTGAAGGCACTTCATTACTACAGCTGCATGCAGCTGAGTATTAGTCTGGTCGACACACGTCACTTTTCAACGTTTGCACTTTTATACAAATGGAAAATTAATCCAGAGAGTTGACAGTCTCTCTCTTCCTCTTCTCTACAATCCTTTATTATGCCTGCCTTTTCACGGCCATAACAAGGAGGGCACTATCGTGGACCTTCTGAGTAAATACAGCACATCTTGGTTCCAAAACAAACGAGGAAGCAGTTGTCACAGACAACAAACGTTTTACAACAAAACAGGATCATCACAATTCAAAGGAACATGCCTCCTCTGAGAAAAGTTCATCTCATCAGAGGCTTTAAAGCTACTCATGGTCTCAGACTCGGACAGATAGCTCTATGATGCTCTTTTCTGATGATTTTGGAAGTTATAGTGCTGAGGAAAGTGGTCATGGAGGGAAGTCGTCATGGAGTTAAAAACGGAGGGAAAGAACCACAGCTTATGCACAAAGCCGCAGTGAAACCAAGAGACTCAGCAGTGGGAACTTGAAGAATATGCAATAAGGGCTTAACCCCTAAAGAATTATCTCTCAATGTTACAAATTAATCGACAAACCCAAGGGATTTTAATGTTAATTTCTTTAATAACCTCAAATTGCTCCTAAAACAATTATGCATCAAAATCAATTCAGTTATCGCTGTATTAACTTCACCCCAAAAACTCCACTTTGCAGCTTATTTTTCAGAAAATTGCAAATTTGAAGTTTCCCCTATAAAAACCAGGGTTTTAATCACAAAAAGTGCATAAAAAATAAAAAGAATAAAATATTTATATCATTTATGGTTAGGTCAGGAGTTGCTGAAAAGAATCAATGCAGTGAAAGTAAAAAAAATATTAAAGGAATATTTCACCCAAAGAATGATATGCCTTCATTTTCTACTCATCCTCATGCTGAGCAACACTCTGGAGCACTTTTTTGATGTCTCAAATGCAGCCGGAGGTCCGGGGGGATTTTCACTGTCAACAAACTTCCATCTAACAGGGGACAATGGAGCCCTAAAGAAAAAGGTCCATAAAAGTCCACAAAAACGTGCCTATTTTCCTTCATACTGCTCGTCCGCTGTAATCCAAGTGTCCTGAGCGGGTAACGTCCATAAATAATTTGAAACAAGGTCATTTAGTTCATTTTTCGAGCCTGAACAGTGCTATATCGTACTTCCGCAGTGCACGTCTACGGAACTACGGAAGCCGCGGCAGACGAAGCCAGACGCTTGCGCGCTTTCAGGGACTACTGTGCTAAATTGCAAGCATAGAAGAAGAAGTTCCGCTGTTTACACTCTGCTGTGAGTGACCGAAGTGGTTGGTTACTGTTTTAAAACAGTAACCAACCACTTTTGTGATTATCCACAGCTTGGTCACTTACTCATGATAGCATGATTTTGGAAAATAATGATAGTTTTCTTTCAGGTTGCACATGCTTGTAAAGTTATGATTTATTGATCCTTTCTATATGTTTGTTTGCTTTAAAGGTTTTTTACATAAGAAAAACAGCACATAATAGCAAATAAAAGGTGAAACAAAGAAGAACTTGTTTGTCGTGCTTTGAGTGGAATCCAGTCAGCTTTGGGCAGATTATCCCCCCTTTCAAGTTTGGAGACTGCACAGTAAAACAAGAAACTTGACAATGTGAAGTCGGTTACGCAGGCCCCCAGATGGCAGTAGGTTTTAGCCTTGGAAATGGCAGCACTGTCCACAATCAAGGACCAAATGATGCAGACAGGCAGTGAGCCAGGAGCATGATTGTCACAGCTGTAGTGAGTGGATCCAGTGGAGGTTAGAGGTGGCATTGCCGCACTGATTTGATGGATAGCAGCTTACCTGTTATCCATCAAAATCCTGTAGATTAAGTACATCAAACTTGTTGGTGAGTTTGATGGCTGGAGCTAGAGAAAGGGGAGACAGAGGCTTTGCCTGGTGTTTATTCCTACATGCCAAAGACCAGAGCTTTAGCTGACATTGAGTGGGATTCTTGGGTGCCTCCACTGCACCCTCGTCGGAGATCACCAGTGTTTCTGTATGTTGGATGCAGATTTTGGATCCTGCCAATGTATTTGATTTTGCACCAATGTGAAGCCATGGCTCATCATGCTGAACAGGATCGGTGCCAGTATCCAAGACAACAGCAATGGTAGAGCTAGACCACGGGATGGTAGGATCCCGGACCAAGACTTAAGGCTTTTCTTCAGTTTTGAAACAGGACGCATTCTCAGATTTTATGGTAGTCATCAAAGTTTCAGTCCAGGATTCTAGAATAAGAAGGAAAAATGTGCAAGTGCTTGAGCAGACTTTCAAACTTTGGCAGCAGACAGTGCGTACCCAGTGTTTATCAGCACACTGTTGTTAATGTCCTTATTAATTGTGACATTTTTGGAACACTATTTAACCATTTGTTTTCATTCAAGGTCTGATTTTAGATGTTATGCTTTGATACTGTTATGATTATTATTATTCTTTATTTCTTATATATATTCTTGTTTTGGAAGGTGATACTGGTTGTATCTGTGCCTGTAATTTCTATGCTTATGAGTCAATCCATATTGTTGTACACATAACAAAATGAGCATTGCGTCCAGTTCTTTGTGTTCTGTAAATGATTATGTAATTAAAAAAGTAATTCTTTTTATTTATAAGTCAAAAACTGAATCTTTATTTTCAAAACTAAAAAGCATCACTACTAATACATTTTAGTTTGAATTCTGGCCCATATTTGCTTCCATAAGAGGCAAACTCTGCAACAAGAAGCAAAAAACTGCACTAATCTTGTAGAAATATAGTCATATCACATTCCACCAGAAAAAATAATTAAACTTTTGAAGTGAATATCCCTTTGGAATGGTGCAGTTGCTAAAAAATGAAAAATACGATATGAGAACATTACCTCTGCAAAGGTTGATTCTGAAAAAGTGATGCAGAGTAATACTCAATATATATATTTATTCTGCAGAATGGCTGCTGGTTTACTTAGTTACGCAAATGGTTCTGCTGGAATTGTAAGGGTCTTGTCTTTCTTTTGATACCTTTTTTGTGTGTGTAGCACAACATAGAGTGCTAGCAGATGAAAAGTGGTTGATGTGGTACTACACAGATTTTGATCTCTAATAACTACTATATTTTGTTTTGGAGTTGTGTTTGGTGTATTTTTCGAGTGGAAATTAAATTTTTCATTTATGCAGTTTTCCATCTTCATTTACTCAGTTACATACTTGCTGATACTTACACATCTAAATAGATTTCACAAGTGTTCCCTTTATTATCAAATCAAATCAAATCAAACTTTATTTATAAGGCACTTTTCATACTTAGAGCAACACAAAGTGCCTCACAGAGGCTAAAAACAGCATAAGAACAGAGACCCCCCCCCCCAAATACAGAGACATATCCAGACACACACTTGCAGACATCAACATACACACACACGCACACACACACACACACACACACACACACACACACACACACCTGCGCACACAGACATTCATACTAGCAGTGGAGAGAAGAGAGAAAGAGAGACATGGCTGTGCACCGAGGACTGAGGTAAGGAATAAGCTACCTTTGGGGGCCATCAACACTGAGGAGGGCTCCCGGCCCACAAGGAGCGCAGCCAGGGACTTCCCCGCCCCGCACAGAGACGAGGCCCCACACCACAGTGCAGTTACCTACGGCTATGCAGGCGGAGACGTCCCCCGGCAGCAGCCCCACTAAATGACACTAAAATTATTTAAAAGTCCTTGTTGCAGAGATATGGTCTTTTCATTTTGGGCATGTAATTTTCAAGCATCTGGCTTTAAAAAGCACCATGATAGTTGGTGAAGTTGTGGTGGAACATCTGACCTTTGCAGCATGAAAGTTGTAAAAGCTCTTTCAACATTTATACATTTTCTCTTGGTTTGTTTCTCTAACTTTGAAAGTCATCTGTTCATCTAACCATGTTCATTAGAGGGCACTCTGCAGGTCACAACACTTCTGGGAAATCAGCCTGTTTCTCCAAAGCACCGCCTCATGTAGATGAATAACTGGAGGCGTTTCTGTCTTACAGACTATATAACAGGTTAAACTACAGCACAGCTACAGAGGACTTCATCTGTTTCTCATGTGAGTAAACATTGATACCCTTTATTTCTTAAATCTGGCAAACACATCTGCTTCTTGTTTTAGTAGCTGAATTCTTCTATCTGTGTCTTTGATCACTTTGTGATGCAGTTACTCTTGAGGGTGCAGGTGAACATATTTTGACCCAATTAAGGACAAATGGAAAGTTCATTAAAAACCCCCAAAAAGAGTCATTAGTTTTAATCTGTTGTCTTCATTGACTCAGAAGAAGCATTTGTCTGTACTGACGGGACAGGGCAGGGTCCAGCAGCTGAGCAGGACAGTTTAGGGGGCTTAGAGACCCAACAGTTTTGTATACAGTGATGTTTCACTAAGAAAAGCTTCATTAATTTAAACTAAGTTTATCTGATTTCTTTTGAGCCAACCCACATACTTCTTGGCTTTTAAGGAGGATTCTTGACACCTGTTTTTGCCTTCTTTACTTTTATAAAGTCTTTTAAATATAATATTTAGTTTCCATCAAGATTTGTTTGTGCTGTAGCAAGAGATTAATTTTTTCTAGTTTTAAGATTTGCAAAAATTTTATTGACTTCTTTTCAGTCAGAACTTAAAAACATGATTCTTGGGTCCCTTAAAAAACAAAGACTGAAAAATATTTTTTTCTTCAAGAGATTTAATGTTTAAGTTAGACGTTTATTAACGACGTGCATATTAAACGTTCCTAATTTACTTATGTGTTTGCCTTAGCTGAATGGGAGGACATTGAACTAATTGTGTTTATTGAATTAAAGACAACTGTTCTATATATTTTTATTAGTTTTACTCTAATATTCTAATACAAAACATGACAGCACTGTATTTGTCTGGGTACAGTGGGTACAGAACTAAAAAGAGGCATAGGTCACAATAATAGAAATAAATTGCAGAATCAGGTACGATTGTATCTAAGTGATCTGCAAAAGGAAAAAACGGTGTCTCTGACATTTGTGAAGACAGCGTGGTTCTCCTTCTGCAAAGAGCTCCTCAGATCACTGTGAAGATGAGCTAAGTAAGGATTTCCAAATGTCATACTTTAAGAAGCCAAATAAGTGGCTGTGAAATTTGAAGACGACAAAGTGACTGAAGATTACCATTTTTTAATAAATCAACCACAAATCTCAGATTCTTTAAGTACCAGTCAATTAATATGCTTATCCCAACCCCATTAGGTAAGGTTTTACTTTGGTTGTAATGCTGAAGAGAAACCTCTGTGGATGTGTCTGGTGATATCCCTCTAATTTTTTTAGATTTTAATTAATTTTATCTATTTGATTAATACAGGGAGCTCACAAACATCATTAAAGAGTAGGCTAAAAAGAGAAAAAGTGGCACTGCACTATACATTCACTAGGGGGTGCCCTTATACCCCTTTTCCACCAAGCTGGTGCTCGTGCTGGTGCTAGAGCTGGTTCACAGTTGGTTCAAGTGTGAACCGGTTAAGAACCGTTTGCTTTTCCACAAACGGGTGCCAGCCAGAAAGCTACGTCAGCACGTCAATGTATACGTCTGTATACGTCACGCCAGTTTCCCGTAACTACTAGCGAACAACAATAAACAAAACAATAAACTTACCAGGCTCTGTGGAGGTTTGCTCCATGGTTGTGTCCTCCTGCATAGACTCCAGCATGGCTGTGGCCGCATTCAATGCCGGTCGGTCCCCGAGAACAGCATCGAGCATTTTGTAATGTGGGCTGTTAGAACGTGGCCGACCATTGCCACTACGGCCCAGCTCGGTCTTCTGGTCCCTATATTCTTTCTTCATATATATATATATATATATAGATATAGATATATATATATTCTTTTCAATCTGTTTTTCGCTTACTCCAACCTCGTCTTTTTAAAATTGGCTCTCTTCCGTGTTTTTACTATGCGAATCCCGCCTCCACCCCCTGACGTAAGCGCGTAGCTTAGAGTTGGTGCTTGCCAAACACCGGTTTTGAGAGCCAGCAACTGGTGCTTAGTCTGTGGAAAACCAAAGACCTGGTGCTAAGTCTGGCTCTAGCTCTGAACCAGCCCTGGAACCAGCTCGGTGGAAAAGGGGTATGAGTGTTTTAAGTTTTCCAGAATCACTTTGTTGTTTCTTCTCAGTGGCAGCATTTGCATCAGGTAGATAACAAGCACATTCATTCAGACTTATACCCATCCAGGACAGTGGGAGATGAAACCATTGGGCATGCTTTCCTATTAAGTTGGTATGAAACTTAATTTATACCTCTTATGTTTGCAGAAACTTTTATTCCTACATAGGCGAAGTCTGAAACTGATTTACTGAAAAGGAAATAAATACTGTCCTCAAAGCTACCTAACAGCAGGGCCCTGGTTTGTGGTAGTTTATTTGTACCCTGAAATTTGGCCAAGTTGATGATATAAACTAATAAAATACTGTATATATCCTGGTGAGCTTTGGATATATACAGTATTTTCCAATGGTGTCAGTAGTAAATACCTTCCTGTCAGTGTTTGGTACAGACTGGTCTCTGCAGCTTAGACAGAAACAGTAACAGTTCATGTCTCTGAGGGACAGAGGGGTTAATGTACTCAATGTTGCTGCCTCCTAGTGGTCAAAGGCTGAAACTACCAAATAGCCATCCTGCTGTAGTCCATACTGTCTGATCCTTTAGGGGACACATGGTGCGTTCCAGTTGTAGTCGGAGGTCGGAATTTCCCACTTCCGACTAGGAAATTCTATCTGGAACGCCCCCCGAGGTCGGAATATCCTACTAGGAACTCGGGGAGACCTCACCACCCCTGAGTTGACGATCAAAAATGGCAGCCCCCGGTGTGAACAGTTATTTAGCTCCTCTAATAATCAATTTATTTGCACTTCTGACTAGTGTGTGTTGCTCTAGATCAGCTGTATACATAGTATTGTTAGACTTATATTTACAAAAATGCTGCCATAGTGATAATCACATTCTTCATGTGAAGTTTTTGAACAACAACGCAGGCGTGCTAACAACGGCTAACAATAGCCTGGTCGATCGGCACGTTTTTTTTCCGACTTCAACTGGAATGCTGATAAGTCGGAGATGACATCACTCCCATTTCCCAGCTCCCAGTTCCGAGGTAAATGGAACGCAGCATCAGTCTCGTCCCTTCCCCAGCTGAGGCCTGGTGAGAGGAGTGGTACACTCTGAGCTGGACAACCATTCAAACATACAACCAATATAATGTAGCTTAACAAGCTTGATTTTATTTTCACATCAATTATTTTTTTATTTATAAAATATTATGTTTTTGTCCTTTGTGTCCCAAAATTAGAGACACAGCCTGTATATTCAACATGTTGAATCTAGACACTGATATGACACAGCAGCAGAAGACCACACTGGGTGCCACTCCTGTAAGCAACAATACAGGAAACTGTGACCAATAGCTCCAGACAGCAGAAAATTGTTTAAGTGTCTCCTGGTCTGATGAGTCTAGACCTCTGCTCCACATTCCGATATAGGCTCAGAGTTTGGTGTGAACATCATAAAGCATGGATCCATCCTGCTTTGAGTCAGGCTGCAGTTAGTGGTCCCTCAGTCCCACCTGAGTATGGTGGGACTGAGGGTATACCTGAGGATTGTTGCTGACCATGTCCATCCCTTTATAACCACAGTGTACCATCTTCTGTTGCAGACTTCCTGCAGCTCCATGACTCAAGCTCAGATCATCTCAACTGCTTCCTCCACTCCAGTTGCCTCCACAGTCAGCAGATCTCAGTCCAAGAGAGCACCTTTAGGATGTGGCAGAGCAGGAAATTCCCAGCATGGAAGTTCAAAAGGTGTGTGATGCTGTCATGGAGATATGGACCAACATCTCTCAAGTCATGTCTCAGTCAGCAGTAAGGAAAACACCAAAACATTATCATAGTAAAGTTAAAAACAAACATGTAAAGTTAGTTAGTGCTCACAGCCGAAGTTGATCGGGGTATAGGTAGTTCCTCTGACATTCTCCACATAGCTGTCAAGTCTCCTGTTTTGGACATGAAACTTCCGTATTTTACATATTTTATCCTCTTTCCTGACGTCCTCCTGTATCAGTATTCTCTCGTAAATCTCCTGTGTGACGATATAATAATAAAAACATTCCTCTGCCTCTCCAAACTGAGCTCTGTCTCTAGCCTGAATGGGGCGGTAATGCTCCAAAATGATGGATGCCAACCACCGTAAAACCAAAGAAGAAGAAAAAGCCTGGTGAGAACGTCCACCTGCAGTAGCCTGGGTGGCAGCTATCGTGAGATTAGAGCAGCAGAACAAGCTTAGAAAAACAAATTGTTTGTTTCAGATTTCTTGTACACCTGTCTTAAAATGTGAGGGATACTGGAGCTTGGTTGGGGTTATGGGACGGCTTCCCTTATTTTCAAAGCCTAAACTTGACAGGTAAGCATCCTCCAGTGGATCCTGATTCCTCTCAGTTCGGCTACACGCACTGAGTCTGCGCATGCTGGCAAAATGTACACACAGGAGGCGGGCAGAATGGCGACAGGATTTGATTGGTTTAAAAATTTGTGATATGACATTTTTATGGGTTGGTGTTTTCCCTGTTTTACTCCTGCTGTAGATAGCTGATATTTTTCACTCTCTTTTACAAACACACTATGAATTGATCGCCATCAAGTCATAAAGACCATTTTAACCAGTATTACAAAAAGTGTAAATCTAAATCAGTTTACCAACCTCAGCTTTAATTCGTTTTTACAACTGAAAAAAAAACAGTGGATCCTTCAGTTTAGACACAGTTTAATTCATATTAACATGGTTTGTTTTCACCTGGTCTAGATCAACAATGGACCCTGAATCCTGCAGGACCATCCAGGTGGCAGCACTCGGCCGGCCATTTTCCCTGGGGATGCTGTATGACTGTCGCAGGGATTTACTGATTCCTGGTAAGAATTAAGTTGTAGATCACTGCAAGGCCCATGAGGCAATACACCAGAGGCCAGAGATGTACTTTATGATGGCCATCATCCTCCCTCTGTTTTGGATCAGTGTGTCAGTTGTGCATATTGTCTTAAGTCATGCAAACTGAAGTCTACACATCACAGGGAGGGTCAGTGTGGAGGCAGCAGAGATGTGACCAATTTGACACAGAAGCAGGAACAACTAAAAAAAAGCATCTAAAGACAAACTGATAGATCAAGTTATCAATAAGGAATTGTAAGAACATGATTGATAATTTAACTGATGACAAGAAAAAAACGGGGGAACTGGGGAATGGTCTTTAGAAATAAGTCAGGAGTATTAAAACAACAAACGAGTATGTTGTGCGCTGGTAGGGGGCAATTTGGCTCTTGGCGATTGATATTAATATCAATTTAAAATTATTTAAGATTAAAAATTATAATCTTAATAAATAAAAAGATAATCATTGAAAATTGGTAAATATGGTTATATCAATATTTTGAGGGACCCTGTCTCCAGGGACCAATAAAAATCAGAATTTAGTCTTAGGAAGTGTGAAACTTCTAAGCATGTAGTCTGAGCACTGACTGACTGTTATGGCTCAAGCAAGTATCACAGTTATATAACCACAATAAGAACAAACAGTGACACATTAAATTATAATAATGCGTTTATTTAAAGCATAATTATTTAAAATAACATTAAAGTTTAAATAATAAGCAAAACATTAACAACTACAAAACCACTAAAAATTTGATAGCAGCAGAATCAATAAATACAATGACTACAATAGCAGTAACCCACAATATCACTGGTAACGACCAACAGCAAATCACAGCAGCAACAGTAAATGCAATCACGGATGATGAAGCTTAAGTGTGTGTGTGAAGGAGGTGCAAGGGGAGGAGAGAAAGAGAGGGAGTGGCTAAGTGGCTAAAAGATTACATGAGGGTGTGTCCTATACCAAAATAGCAGCAGAGGAAAGTGTCCTATCCTCTCTAGAGCCAAGATGGAGGCTCACCACATTAAGAAAAAAGAGAAAAAAATTCAGGCACGCACTGGACGGCACCTTTAATGTCTGTATGGTGTGAGGGAGGTGTGTGTGTGTGCAGAAACTAGAGAGGAAAAAAAGAGAGACCCAGAGGAAGATCGTCACCTACAGATGATAACTACAGTATCACTACACAATAACAGAGCAAGTTAACCAAAATCTACCTGGTCTGGTATTGGACCTTAAACCAGTGATATGCTATTTATGAACTGATCACAGGTGGACGACCGAACATAAAAATGCAGCACAAATTGAACAGGTCTCACAAGCACAAAGATAAATCAAACTCACTCTAGTTATCTCCACACATAAGCCTCTTACTTTTAGTCGCCTCGGTCCTCCAGTGTGGACAAACAATGACGGAGAGAGAAAAGAGTCTGCTTTTAAGTCCGCTGCTGTGCGCCGAGTCTGCGGCTGCCTACTGTGGTGGCTGTGCGCTCTGAGTCTGCGGCTGCCGACTGGGGTGGCTGTGCGCTTCGAGTCTGCGGCTGTCTACTGGGGTGGCTGTGCGCTCTGAGTCTGCGGCTGTCTACTGGGGTGGCTGTGCGCTCTGAGTCTGCGGCTGCCTACTGGGGTGGCTGTGCGCTCTGAGTCTGCGGCTGTCTACTGGGGTGGCTGTGCGCTCTGAGTCTGCGGCTGCCTACTGGGGTGGCTGTGCGCTCTGAGTCTGCGGCTGCCGACTTGGGTGGCTGTGCGCTCTGAGTCTGCGGCTGCCGACTGGGGTGGCTGTGCGCTCTGAGTCTGCGGCTGCATGCTGGGTCCAGTTGCGCTCTGGGTCCGGCTGTGCCCTCTGGATCCGCGGTGATCTCCTCCACAGGATTCAGGCAGTCTGTCTCGAGTTCTTCTCGCAGTAGCAAGGTACAGGTTTGTCCGGTGGCAGGTAGGACAAAACCATAGACAGAGCGTGAGATACTTTGTCAGGCTCCTAACAAAGTTGGCGCGCTCGTCCTCTTAGTGTTGCATTCAGACGCTTGTGCAGCAGTTTGCATCAGGTAATTTAAAAAAGAAGTTGAAAATAAAAACAAAGAAACAGCAGCCTGCTCAACCTGCAAGTGAAAGACTGGGTCCTAGGTATGATGAAAAGGAAGAACGAACGTTTGTTGGATGCTTCCTTTAGGTGGTCAAATCACAGAAAAAGCCCGCAAGAGCTCACTTCTGGACGTAAACTTTCAGGGGATAGCCCCGAGCTTTGGCTGCACTGTTGTTTTAAAAATTTTATGACGTCATTAGGGATCCCTGCAGAGTTTACCTGGAAGGGACCGACGTCTGCCCAGGGTTTGGGCTTGAATGAAAGTCACACCTAAGTGGGGAAACCAGCGGGTGGTGGCGCCAGCTTCTGATGATCATGAGAGACTCCAGGTCAGGCTTTGAAAGTTACATATAGGCCTTTCTTTGTTCTCTGGTCCAAATGGAGTACAGATCCCAAGAAGTAGTTAAACTAGAAAATGTGTGACTTTCAGTTTACTTGTCCATAGATACATGTAGCCCAATTCATACTGCTGTTTATAGACCTATTTTTTTAACTCTGTGATTCACCTCCGCTGTGAATGTACTGGAGATGGAAGGGGGGAACGAGTTGAACCCCTCTTGTCTTCCATCTCCAGAGGTAGTAACAGAAGCGTAATGTTGGGGAGAAGGAGCTATGAGGACACAATAGGAGGCAGGAGCACCGTGAGTCAGCGTCTCTGCCTTTTGCCCAATTCACAGTATGGATAATGTAGCAGCTGGTGGGCAGAGTTGTTTATGTCATTGCACCTGGGTGACATGATGTGCTGCACCTTCCGATGCGCCTGTGTCTGACCAAGGATGATCCCACAACAGGTACAGACAAAGAGCTGTACTTTTGGTCCACCAAAACTACCCTGATGTAATGTTTTCAGATGTACAGAGGCAGGAAGTGACGGCCTATTGTAGGGTGAGCAGGGGAATCATCAGCAACAGAGGTGTTGCCTCTGGTGTAGTGTCTCCTTGCGGCGGGCAGCCTGGCTGCATTCAGGAGGAGGAGGGGAGGCTGGTGCAGGGTGCTGGGTCCGCTGGCCCAGCGGTGGAAGCTCCTGCTCGCCTAGGGTGTCTATTGTGGGCTCCAGAGCTAGAAACTTGTTCCCCAGATGAAGAGGCTCTGCTGTCTGTCTCCTTTCACCAGTGACCATGACTCAGGTGTTGAGCAAGCCTGGGATTTGGGCTTTGTTCCGAGGCTCAGCCAGCTGTCCTCCTTTGCCACATATTGGTCATTCAATGGGGAGCTGATTCACCCACAATGAGCCATTCCAGGGTAGGGTGGTGTCGCAGTCTGATAGAGCATTGGAGGAGGTCAGCCTGGAGTAGGAGATTTGTGCTTTGCCGGGGCAGTAGCAATGGCGGTGAGAATTGGTTGTCTTTCATTCTCAGTTCCTGAGGTGCAGCAGGTGTCTTCCAAGATCTTTGAATATGCATGTAGGTAGGTTTTGGCACACACCCATTGTTCGAGTCAGAGTCCAGTAACTCTTTTAGCGGTGTTTAATCAGTCACAAGTGTGTGGTAGACACCATATTGTTGCTAAGGCAAACAACACTTCCATCTGTCTGTTTCTGTGTTAGCAAGATTAGGCAAACTAGATGGATTTATATGAAATTTAACCAGAAGTCTGTCAGAGAAAAAACATTTAATTTTATAATGGCAAATTACATTCATGTACAGCATTATGGGAATTGTAGTTTATTTGCAAACTAGGGATGTAACAATATGAAAATGTCATATCACGGTTATTGTGCCCAAAATTATCATGGTTAAGATTATCGCGGTATTGTGGCAGTGTGCTCATAATGTTCAAAAATTACTTTGCACACATTTGAAATCATTTAACCCCTTTAATATAATAATCATGACAGGTCTTTTTGTCAATAAATGTGTCAGGAAATGTCCTTTGAGTACATTTTTTTCACCCTTTTTTTTCATTACAAATATAAGTGAACAATACTGGCAGTTATATGTCATTATTATGATAAAAATGCTTAAACAGTGTGTGATTAAAAGAAAAGAATAAAACTGATTTGAACTTTAAACATGTTTTTTCTTCATAAACAATTGTCAATGAAAATGTTCAAAGTTTTGAGATGACCAATAATAATTTTAACCTATTTTACATGCACACTCCAAAATAATACTTATGCTATTAATTACAAGATTTATACATTATTTAGACAGAAAATATGTCAGAGGACAAGCAATGCAAACTGCGCCAAGGGGTCAATAAAGAGGGTAAAGAGGGTGGGACTTAGCGGACTGCCCAGACAACATCCTCTTCCCAATTTGATGGATTGGGATAAGTGGCTATTAACTCTTATTCTGGCTTTGGGGTTGAAGCAAAGTGGTCCAATACACTGTACTGATTTCATTAAAGCCAAATCATTCCATTACTAGGTAGAGATAGTTCAATCTGACTGCATCTAACCTGATCATTATTGCACTAATGTTTTCTTTAGCATGACAAATGTATAAGGAGATCAACACACCAAAAAGTAGCTTCCTTGAAGTTTTTTATTTTCAGACAGTGAAAACTGTCTGAAAACTGCTCTTCCTCAGACTTAAGTACAAGTAAGACTAGTAAGTCTTACTTGTACTTACTTGTGACCTGACCTTACCTGATTTTAGAGCACAAACTTGAGTGTCTATTTTTAACTGAAACATGGCTGGGTAAAGATGCTCTAGTTGTTCTCACTGAGGCCTCCCCACCTAATTTTAACTTCGCTTTTTCAACTAGGAATGGTAAAAGGGGAGGTGGCACTTCAATTACTATGAACACTTTGGCCACCAAACCTGTTTTATTTGAACAATACACAAGTTTTGAACACCACTCCATTGTTTTTAACAACCCTACAATTTTATGTGACAGTTTACAGACCACCAAAAAAGTGCAGTCTTTTTATACCCCAATTCTCAGAATTTTTTATTGATTTTACACAATTCATATGATATTATTATTTAAACCGGTGAGTTTAACCTGCATATAGATAATATTTTTGACCCCGTTTCCAGGGAATTTTTAAATATTCTTAACTGTATGAATTTTAAGCAACACGTCATGCACCCAAGTCACATCAGAGGCCACACCCTGGACCTGGTCATAACCTATGGCCTGTCTGCCAGTGTGTCATCCGTCGTTGACTTGGCTGTCTGCCGTTGACTTGGCTGTCTCTGACCACTTCTGTGTGTTTTTTATTATCACTGCTATTATCCAGCAGGAGACCTCTGTGAGAACTGTGAGGAAGCGTCATCTGACCCCTGGGGTGGCTGCAAATTTTATACAGTCCTGCTCAGTATTATTGACACCACTTCATTATTTGCATTACTTTAACAATACCTTCAGAAATAAATTTAAATGTACCAAATTTATGTCATCAGGATCTTTTAATTGAAGGTCCAAAATACTTTAACAAAAAAAATAGTTTTACAAGTTACAACTTGTAATTTTAAAGAAGAAACTGGAAAAAAGCATGTGCAGCAATAATGGCGTTCCTCTTCAGTATTTTGTTGCACACCCTTTGGCACAGATCACAGCCTCCAAATGTTTCTTGTAGCCATTGTAGCCCGGGCTTCATAAGCTATGGTAGAGTTCAAATAAACAGATAAAATATATATATATATATATATATATATATATATGAAATAAAATAAAAAAACAAACAAACAATCTGGGGAAGAAAAGTTTGTTTTCACTGTGTTAAAAGATAAACAATTACAGAATGAACAGTTCGTCTCCGAGCCGAACTGGCGTACTGACGGCATGTGCGCTATGACGTCATGGTCAACCGCGTAGCGGAGAGAGAGATGTGATGAGATGAGACACCGCACCGACTGACTGCGTGTAAGGAGAGGGTCCTGCAGAAAATTGTCTAGAAACTCATGTAACCTATGCAAAACGGTCCGAATTGTTCGTCGTCTGAATCCGCGGAGACCGTGCTGGATGTTGTCTGCTCGGCGGTGAGTTTATAATGTTTTTTGATGTAAAAGAGCGTCGAGTAGAAGCGGGCTAGGCGCGAGCTAATGGTAGCAGCTAAAGGCTTATGTCGAGCCTTGTGTGTTAGCCGCTGGAGCCATTTTAAGTGTGAATTTGGTATTGACCCAAGCTACTGTGTCGGCCATTTCGACGTGTATAAGGGGGTCAATTTAGATTTTAATGATTTCAATAATTACAGACCTGTGTCTCACTTGACATTTTTAAGTAACATTTTAGAGAAACTAGTTTTTAACCAGGTCAATTCTTTTTTTTTTTTTTTTAAAGATATTTTTTTGGGCTTTTATGGCCTTTATTCGATATGACAGTTGGAGAATGACAGGAAAGCAGGTGAAGAGAGGGGGGAAGACATGCAGCAAAGGGCTGTGGCTAGGATTTGAACCTACTGCCGCTGCTGGGGGTTAGCAGTCCCCGTACATGGGTCGGACGCTCTACCAACTGAGCTAATGTCCGCCCCAGCTCAATTCTTTTTTAAATTCACATGATATTCATGAGGAATGTCAGTCTGGTTTTAGGGTAAACCACAGTACAGAGACTGCATTAACAACAATTATGATTCACAGAAAGTGACAGTGTTGGTTCTACTGGATCTTAGCGCTGCCTTTGACACAGTAGACCACTCTATTCTTTTAAACAGACTGAAACACCTTGTTGGCCTCTCTGGTACTGTGCACAAATGGTTTACTTCCTATCTCACAGACAGAACATTCATGGTAAGTGTAGACACATGCTCCTCTCTAGTTCATAAAGTCACATGTGGTGTGCCCCAGGGTTCTGTTTTAGGCCCTGTTCTTTTTAACCTGTACATGCTCCCTCTTGGTGGTGTCATCAGGAGACATGGAATTAACTGCATTTTAGAAATTAAATCATGGATGGCAGAAAACTTCCTCCAGGACAAAACTGAGGTTTTAGTCATCGGTCCTGAGGCCCAGAAAGAGAAGCTTTTACCAAAAACTACAGGCACTGTCTTTTAATCCCTCACTACAAGTAAGAAACCTGGGCGTAATATTTGACTATGAGCTGATTTTTATTCCTCACATTAAGAATATAATAAAAATAGGTTTCTACCATTTAAAGAACATCGCCAGAGTCTGCCCCATTCTCTCTCGGGCTAACACAGAGACGCTAATGCATGCTTTTATCACCAGTCGTATTGACTACTGTAATGCCCTGCTCCCTGGTCTTCCAAAAAAGAACATTTCAGGTTTACAATTACTCCAAAATTCAGCAGCACGTGTCCTGACTAAGACCAGAGGGCGGGCCCACATTACTCCAGTTTTAAAATCACTGCATTGGCTCCCCGTGTGTTTCAGGATTGATTTTAGAGTTCTTTTATTGGTTTTTAAATGTCTTAATGGTCTTGGGCCTTCTTATCTTTTAAAGCTTCTTTTACCTCACGAACCCTTGCGGACCCTGCGCTTCTCCAGCAGTCGGCTCCTAGTCATCCCAAAAGTCAGGACACACACACACATGGTGAGGTGTCTTTCCAGTTTTACAGCCCCGACTGTGGAACAGCCTGCCGGAGGACCTCAGGGCCGCAGAGAACGTTCATGTTTTTAACCCTCATGATGTCCTCCCGACAGAGTAACATTCATTGTCCTCTGGGGTCAATTTGGACCCCAACTGGTTTGACTGTTAAAAAGCACAAAACATAAAATTGTCACACAAATTTGTGTTTCATCATTTTATTCAACTTCAGACCAACCTATTAATACTAATTTTTACACTTTTTTTGGTAATTCATATCTTATTTATATGAAATAGCTTGTTATGCCCCGACTAGGGGTGACCAAGACATAACATGAAGATACCCGTTTCACCTGGTTCAAACAGCCACTGGAGCCACTTCAGCAAGTTAACCATAACTCGGTATTTTTATTTACAAACAAAAACAAAAGATCAACCACAGTTTAAACAATTTTAACAGTACCTCGAGGTGATCGTAAAATCACCTCTACGTTTACCGAACAATAAACCAAAAACGAGCTGCTCTCCGAACAAGGCTGACGTGGCAGTTTGAGCAGTGAGCCGGGGATTCCCTCCTCGCCGCGGTGACGTCAGCAGGCGCTTTTTATGGAGCCTTTCCCTCTTCTCAGACCAATCACCGGCGTTCTCGTGATGCCATCGGTCCAATTAGAGGCAGGGGCGGCACACCTGATCAGGGCAACCTGACTGACACACGCACACACGCTCACACACACAGAGGGCGCAGGAGAACCCTTGCAACACCATGAAACAAAGAAGAACACAATACAATATACAAAATACAAAATTACGACCAGGGTCGTAACACCCCCTTTCCCAAAAATTAAACATCCCCTAAATGTTTAATTCTCGGAAAAAGTTCTTGACAAGGAATCTGCTAGAACATTTTCTGTTCCCTTCTTGTGAAAGATCTCAATGTTGAAATCCTGCACAAGAAGGGACCAACGCATGAGCCGCTGATTCGAGTTGCGCATCTGATTTAAGAATATCAACGGGTTGTGGTCGGTGAATACCTGCACAGGCTGTGACGTCGACCCGAGATAAACTTCAAAGTTTTGCAGGGAGAGGAGCAAGGAAAGAGCTTCTTTTTCGATGGTACTGTAGTTAGTCTGATGTTTATTGAATTTTTTAGAAAAATAACAAATGGGATGATCGATGCCCTGCTCATCTTCCTGTAAAAGAACGGCACCAGCCCCGAGCGCGCTCGCATTGACTTCTAATTTGAAGGGCCGGGAAAAATTCGGGGCCGCGAGGACCGGAGCACAACACAACAGCGCTTTTGCAGACTCAAATGCAGCTTGGCATTCAGAGGACCAAACGAACAACATTTTTGGACCCACAAGAGCGGTGAGAGGAGCCACCACATCAGAGAAATTGCGACAAAAACCTCTGTAATACCCACACATGCCGAGAAAGCGGCGCAGATCATTTTTGTCTGCGGAACGGGAAAATCAATGACAGCCTGTACTTTTGCAGCCACAGGACGCACCTGTCCATGACCCACTTGCTTACCCAGGTAAGTGACTGTGCCTTTGCCAAATTCACACTTTGAAAGGTTAACGGTGAGTGACGCTTCACGAAGGCAGGTGAAGATTTTATTTAGAGTGTCCAGGTGATCAGACCAAGTGGACGAATATGCCACCACGTCGTCGAGATATGCCTCGCAGTTTTTTACTCCGGCCAGCACTCGCTGCATAAGGCGCTGAAATGTGCTGGGCGCGTTACGCAAACCAAACGGCATGACCGTGTATTGGAGAAATGAATCAGGCGTGACAAAGGCGGATATCTCTGACGCACGTGGAGTTAACGGCACTTGCCAATAACCTTTTAGTAGGTCTAGTTTGGTAACAAACTCTGCGGAGCCAACTCGGTCAATACAGTCTTCCATTCGGGGAAGAGGAAACGAATCGGGTTTTGTGACCGCATTTACCTTACGGTAATCATTACAAAAACGCGCGCTGGTGTCGGGTTTTGGCACAAGGACGCACGGAGAACTCCACGGGCTCATGCTCGGGATAGCAAGTCCGTGTTCAACCAAATAGCTTACCTCCTGTTGCATGAGAGCTCTCTTAGTGGGATTTATATGGTACGCGTGCTGTTTAATCGGTTTATGACCTTCCACGTCAATATCATGAAAAAGCACCGATGTCTGACGTGGATGATCCGAAAAAAGCAATAAATTATCCTCAATCAAATTGATCAAATCAGCTCGCGCAGGGACAGACAAATGAGCCAGAAAAGACTCCAAATTACCCAATATTTCAGAATTTTTCAAACGACTTGGGGGCGTAGAGCCACTTTTTTCATACAGTCCATCCTCCGTGAGGTGATACTCTGACGGGACGGACACAGCGATCACCGGAGCAGCAGGAGGCTGCGGTGCAGAGCTCTCACGTGAACAATACTTTTTAATCATATTCACGTGATAGACACGAGTTTTTCGCTTACGGTCTGGTGTCCCAATCACATAGTCAGTGTCACTGATCTTTTTTTCTACCACATACGGACCGGAAAATTTGAACTGGAGACTGGATCCAGGCAACGGTAACAATACCAGGACTTCGTCTCCAGGCTGAAACTCTCTGGTTTCAGACTTTTTGTCAAAATGCCGTTTCATTTTTAGCTGTGCCTGTGACAAATTTTCGCGAGCTAATTTACACACATTATGGAGGCGCTCGCGGAAGGCACTCACATAATTCAGCACATTGTGGACTGGTTTTGGAGAGTCGGACAACCATTTTTCTTTTAAAAGGCGCAAAGGCCCACGAACTGTATGACCAAACACCAGTTCACATGGACTGAAACCTAACGATTCCTGTGGAGTTTCCCTAACAGCAAAGAGGAGAAGAGGAAGACCTTCATCCCACTCTTGGTTGGACTCCTGACAGAATTTTCGCAACATGGATTTGAGCGTTTGATGGAAGCGCTCCAGGGCACCTTGTGATTCAGGGTGGTAAGCACTTGATTTTTTTATGAGTTATGTTTAACTCAACCATTACCTGTTTGAAAATTTTAGACATAAAATTGGTACCCTGGTCTGTCTGGACGGTTTTTGGTAACCCGAATGTAGAAAAGAATTTGGTGAGCGCTTTAACAACAGGCTTAACTTTAAGGGTGCGCAGAGGAATGGCCTCCGGGTAACGTGTTGCAGCACACATAATGGTTAGAATATACTGGTGCCCAGACTTAGTTTTTGGCAAAGGGCCGACACAGTCAAGTATTACGTGTGCAAATGGTTCACCGAGAACAGGTATTGGATGCAAAGGTGCAGGTGGGATTGGTTTATTAGGCTTACCTGCCATCTGGCAGGTGTGGCAGGAACGACAGAATTTTATAACATCGGATTTTAATCCGGGCCAATAAAAATTTTTCAGCACTCGCTGGTAAGTCTTTTTAATGCCTAGATGGCCAGCAAAAGCGGAGTCATGCGCTAGGCTGAGTACCTGCAACCGGTAATTTGATGGTACCACAACCTGGTTTACCGATTTCAGCTCACCCGAATCAGCGTTCCACCGTCTCATCAGCACTCCATCTTCTAGATAGAACATAGCAGAAGGATTAACACAGGCACTTTCGACATTTGACAAACAAATTGATAAGGATGGATCACAATTTTGAGCAGCAATCAACATTTCCTTGTTTACATTTAAGCTTAAATCATTTTCAGGACACAGATCAAACACATTTTCAAATGATTTTACCTCCTCTGTCACTTCTGAGCATTTCTGGGCTTCATCAGAACATTTTACCTCATCCAAAGTTGCCATGAATGAGTGTGACAGATTTTCATGATCAGCTGATTTGCGTGCCTGCGCGCGCGTAATGGCACACGCAGGAAACACAGACACAGAGGAGGCAGGAGGAGGGTCTGAGGTAGACTCATTCACCACCGGATTATCAACTACTTCGAGTGAGGGAAACACTCTCCCTCCCGCTAGGTCATTTCCGAGAATAAATGAGACCCCATCAATCGGAAATTGCGGACGCACGGCCACTTTAACTCTTCCCGTCACTAGCGGCGAGTGTAAATGCACCATGTGCAGCGGAGCTTTCACTACGCTTAATTCAACTCCCCACACCAACATATCAGCATGACAAGACGTCTCCTCAGAAAGAGGCAGCACATCGGACAGCAAAAAAGAATGATACGCAGCGGTATCGCGCAAAATGGTAACAGGGACCTTATCTTTCTCCTCACCAGTCAAAGACACAAAACCATGAGAAATAAAAGGCCTAAATCGAGCGTCAACCTCACCAACAGGAACGTGCGTGTTCGGCTATGGAGAACCAGAAATAAACCCTACACCCGAGGGAGATTTTGACGGTTTATTTTGTTTTTTCTTCAGTGTCGGGCACACTGCAATCAGATGACCAGGCTCGTGGCAGTAAAAACACTCTCGGCCCTCACCTGCGACTGGAGAGGTGTTTTTACGCACGAGTCTGGGAGATTTAACTTTACGCTCAGGTGAAACAGTTTTTCCCCGAGAATTTGGAGCAGAAAACACTGCTTTGTGAGTCAAAATAAACTCATCTGCCAGAATGGCAGCATTAGTTAGCGAGGTAACTTTTTGCTCATTTAAATAAACAACAATGCGGTCTGGGAGGCAATTTTTAAACTCCTCTAACAAGATCAACTCCCTAAGGCCCTCAAGGGATTTGATGTGACATGAGTTACACCACTTGTCAAACAAAACACTCTTTTCACGCGCAAACTCAACGTAAGTTTGGTTGGCAGTTTTTACATTTTGCCTAAATTTTTGTCGGTATGCTTCAGGCACCAGCTCGTAGGCCTGAAGCACAGTTTTTTTCAAGGTGTTGTAATTTAAACTTTGCTCAATTGACAAGCTTGCGCACACTTCTTGTGCCTTACCCACAAGTTTACATTGGAGCAGGAGTGACCAGAACTCCTTTGGCCAGCTCAAAGCTGCTGCAATTCGTTCAAAGGCGCTAAAATACGAGTCAACTTCTGATTCCCGAAATGGGGGAACCAGAGCAATGTGTTTGCTTATGTCAAAAACAGGAGAGGCAGAAAAAACACTCTGGTTCACAGGGGTGGAGGCCGCGGGTGCTCCTCGCTCCAGCTCCAAGGCCCTGATTCTGAGGTGCATGGCCTGCACCTCAAGCCGCTTATTCTCGGTCTCAACCTCCTTAATGCGGAGGGCTAAGCGGAGGTCCGCAGTTGTCATGCCAGAGACCGGATCAGGCTCAATGTCAGTAGGGAGTGCGTCAGCAGCCTCCGCTGCTTTCGCCTCCTCCACAGGCGACTCGGCCTTTTCAGCAGCGGCAGAGAGCCGAGGCAGCACACCTTTCTCCACCAATTTTTCACAAAGTACACGTTTTATTTCTGCCTTTCTTGCGCTGTACGAAATTTGAATGTCATAAAAATTAGAAATTATTAGCAAGTCTGCCTTTTTGCTCTTATCAATTTTGTCCAAAGAGGGGCCGGTCACAAAGCTGTCCAATGAGAACTCCATAACCAATTTTTCAAATTTCACTCCTCCCACACAAACAATTCCCCACACACCAAATGAAAACTGCCAACCAAGAAAATACGTTTGTTACTTACCGCGATATAATTACATCAAAAGGACGAGCCCCCAATTCATGTTATGCCCCGACTAGGGGTGACCAAGACATAACATGAAGATACCCGTTTCACCTGGTTCAAACAGCCACTGGAGCCACTTCAGCAAGTTAACCGTAACTCTGTATCTTTATTTACAAACAAAAACAAAAGATCAACCACAGTTTAAACAATTTTAACAGTACCTCGAGGTGATCATAAAATCACCTCTACATTTACCGAACAATAAACCAAAAACGAGCTGCTCTCCGAACAAGGCTGACGTGGCAGTTTGAGCGGTGAGCCGGGGATTCCCTCCTCGCCGCGGTGACGTCAGCAGGCGCTTTTTATGGAGCCTTTCCCTCTTCTCAGACCAATCACCGGCGTTCTCGTGAGCTTTTTTTTGAGTTTCACAAAACTGAAATTCTGAATAATCTCAAATAAAGTAAAGATCAAAGGCAAACAAGTCGACAGATTATCAGACACTGGTATAAGTCAAACTTCCATCAGGATTTTTTTTTTTACTTTTTCCCTTTTTTTTTTTAAATGGCAGTAAATAGTAACATTCATTGTCCTCTGGGGTCAATTTGGACCCCAACTGGTTTGACTGTTAAAAAGCACAAAACATAAAATTATCACACAAATTTGTGTTTCATCTTTTCATTCAACTTCAGACCAACCTAATAATACTAATTTTACAGTTTTTTTGGTAAGTCATACCTTATTTATATGAAATAATAGCTATTTTTTGAGTTTCACAAAACTGAAATTCTAGTAATTTCAAATAAAGTAAAGATCAAAGGCAAATAAGTCGATAGATTATCAGACACTGGTATAAGTCAAACTTCCATCAGGATTTTTTTTTACTTTTTCATTTTTTTTTTTAAATGGCAGTAAATAGTAACATTCATTGTCATCTGGGGTCAATTTGGACCCCAACTGGTTTGACTATTAAAAAGCACAAAACATGGGGTGCTGGTTTGGCGGAGTGGTTAGCACCCCATATACTTGCTTCTGCCGGTCCAGGTTCGAATCCCGCCTGTGACCAGTTTGCAGAGTGTCTTCCCCTACTCTCTCACCCCCTTTCACAAGCCTATCCACTGTCTCTCTCCTATCAATAAAGGCACAAAATGCCCAAAAAATACATTTAAAAAAAAACCCCACAAAAAATAACATTATCACACATTTTTGTTTCAACTTTTTATTCAACTTTATTCTTATTCATTACCAGACAGATAAAACACACACTGCTCAAAAAAATAAAGGGAACACTCAAACAACACCTCCTAGATCTCATATAATGACATATCTCAATTGAAAATCTTTATTTACTACATAGTGGAATGGGTTGAGAACAAAACAACATAGGAATGGGTAATGTAAATAAAGATCTTCATCCCATGGAGGTCTGGATTCAGAATCACACTCAAAATCAAAGTGGAAAATCAGATCACTGGCTGATCAAACTTTGGTGGAGATTCCTCAAGACAACTCAAAATGAGCTTCAGTAGTGTGTACGGCCTCCATGTGCCTGTATGCACTCCCTACAATGCCTGGGCATGCTCCTGATGAGACGACAGATGCTCTTCTGGGGGATCTCCTGCAAGACCTGGATCAGAGCGTCAGTCAACTCCTGGACAGTCTGTGGTGCAACGTGGCGCTGTTGGACAGGACGAGACATGATGTCCCAGATATGCTCAGGTGATTTTAGGTCTGGGGAACGGGCAGGCCAGTCCATAACATCAATGCCCCCACCATGCAGGAACTGCAGACACACTCCAACCACATGAGGCCGAGCATTGTCATGCATCAGAAGAAACCCAGGGCCCACTGCACCAGCATATGGTCTCACAATGGGTCTCAGGATCTCATCCCGGTCCCTAATGGCAGTCAGGGTACCCCTGGTTAGCACATGGAGTGCTGTGTGGCCCTCCAAAGAAATTCCCCCCCAGACCATCAATGACCCACTGCCAAACCGGTCATGCTGGAGGATGTTGCAGGCAGCAGAACGCTCTCCACGGCGTCTCCAGACTCTGTCGTGTCTGTCATGTGCTCAGGGTGAACCTGATCTCATCAGTGAAGAGTACAGGGTGCTAATGGCGAATCTGCCAACCTTGATGTTCTCTGGCAAATACCAACCGGACTGCACGGTGTTGGGCTGTAAGTACAGGTCCCACTAGTGGACACTGTACTCTCATACCACCCTCAAGGAGTCGGTTTTTGACCGTGCAAGCAGAAACATGCACATTAGTGGCCTATTGGAGGTCACTTTGTGGGGCTCTGACCTACCAGACTCGGCATGCCATAAACTAGCTGTAGCTTCTTTACTTGATTGATAGACGCCAGCGAGAATTAACACACCCACATAGGCCTGCAGATCTGTTCGATCCAGCTTTCTTCACTTCTTGCCATACAAATGTTGTCCCTCCTTATTTGTCATGGCTGGCACTATCTCCTCAATAGGCTTGGGCAGAAACAGATCAAAAGTGGATTTTGTGTCATCAATGCGAGATACTGCATATAGAGTTGGACCGTGGTGGCTTGTCACTCTTACTGCTGTCGACATGTGTCATCTGTCACTGGAAGGGATGGAAGACCAGATCAATGTTTCATCCTTTGACAGAAAATTTTCTTCAGTCACAGTTGGGTCCTCTTCCTCAGATTCTTCCTCATCAGTTGATTCTTCATCTTCCTCATAATCAGTGCAGTCCTCTACTTCTGACACTTCTTCCATTTCAGCTTCAGATCCTACCTCATCATCTTGCTCAATCTTTTTCCTTCATTTCTGACTCTTCTCCTATTTCCATCAGCTTCATCATCTTGTTCATCATTTTCTTCCATTTCGACAGTGGGCAATGTGGGGGCTTCTTCAGAGGAAGAATTAGCATGTGGTCTGTATGTTGATGATCCATTATTTTCCTCCTCTTCTGATCCTGAATCCTCCTCATCAGTTGATTCTTCCTTCTCAGTTGATTCTTCCTCCTCTTCTTCAGCATTTTCCTCCCGATTATTTGTCTCCATAACTTCGTTAAATATTGGCTCCTGAACCTCCTGTGCCGTATACCGCTTCTGCCTCCTCATTTTGCTGCCTGTCTCTCTCAGAGTAAAATGTAAAATGCCCCGAAATCTGTGAGAAAAGACCTGATTGTTTTTTCTTGATATTTTTTGTTGTCTTGACCATCGGTTGACCCCAACACATCAAAGGGTGTGGGCGCACGTGTGTGTGTGTCTGTGTGCCTGTGTGTCAGTGCACTTGTGTCTGTTTGCGTGTGCACAGGTGTGTGTGTGTGAATGCACTTGTGTTTGTTTGTTTGTGTGTGTGTGTGCGTGTGTGAATGCACTTGTGTCTGTTTGTGTGTGTGTGCGTGTGTGTGTGTGTGCTGTTGGGGGGGGCAGTATGGCATGACAATTTGCCCCTTTGCACCCCTTGTGCTGTGGGGTATTCTTGGACCCCAGAGGATGACGAACGTTACTAAATTTAAAAAAACACTCATAATTCAATCAAATTACTTCAAATTTATTTTAGTTGTGAAGATCATAGTATTAAACAACCCCCGCTATTTTCAGACCATTTGATGAAAAAACAAGCATGTTATGACAGAAAAAGTTTTCGTTTGGGGTCCAAAATGACCCCAGGACATCATAAGGGTTAAAAGCAGGCTCAAGACACACCTTTTTAGCTTAGCTTTTAATTAAGATTTTTTTTACTATATTTATTTATATTAGGTTCCCCCTTTTTTTGTTTATGGATTTTACATATTTCTTGATGTTTAAGTTGTTCTATTTTATGGTCGGGTTCTTAGTTTTTATTGATATCTTAGTTTTTACTCATTTTATTCTTTTATCATTAGGATCTCCAGTGTCTCCTCCGTGGAGCCCTCTGCACTGGGAGCTGTGGTTGACCATGGCTGTAGGGCTCTGTCTTGTAGGTTCCTGGAGGAGTTTTGAGGTCCTTCATCTCTCCTCTGGGTCCTGCGTTGGTGTCCTGTGGCTGTGGTCGACTCTCAGCTCCTGGTGCAGACAGATCCTCCGATGACGCTCTCTCACCTGGTTCATCTGTACTCAGCCTTTGTTTTTGTTCTTAGTTTCTTGCACTATTTTAGTCTGTGTGTGTGTGTGTGTATGAGTGTGTGTGTCTGTGAGTGATTGCGTCCATGAGTGAAGCCTTATGTCCATGCGTGTGGGTAATCTATGTAAAACAGGGGTGGGAAGGTGGGTTTAAGGGAATGTTTTTAATTTTTTCTATGTAAAGCACTTTGAGTTGCATTCTTTGTATGAAGAGCGCTTTATAAATAAAGTTTGATTGATTGAACCTCCTGGTGGAGGTAATTATCCAGCTTGTCAGCAGTGGAAGGTGTAACTGAAATAAAAAGTAGCAGGCTTAATTTTGAAGATGAGCAACATTAAGAAGCAAGCAACATTGACTTCAGGACAAACAGGAATGATTTTGCAGTGACATGTTTAAATGTCCCTGGACCTAAAATCATTCTTTGATTTAAACTTGATATTTCAAGGATTCTTTTTTTGTATTTTTGGACATTTTGTGCCTTTATTGATAGGAGAGAGAGACAGTGGATAGGCTTGTGAAAGGGGGAGAGAGAGTAGGGGAAGACACTCTGCAGACTGGCCACATGCTGGATTTGAACCCGGGCTGGGAGAAGTATGTACTGTATATGGGACGTGCATGGTTGCTAACCACTCTGCCAACCCAGCACCCCACTTCAAGGATTCTTTGAGAGATTTCTGCCAAGATTTCCATAAATTTCCTCTCTGACTTGATAATAAATGGGTTAAATTTGGTAGGAGGAAGGCCAGATGTACAGTGACCCACTGTGCTCTTTGAGGCATAAAAAAAACCCAAGTGGTAGTTCTTGTTTGCGGTCAGTTCCCCCTGTGCATCATCAAATGCAGATTAGGTCTTCAGGTATTGTGGTACTGTTCTTTATGATCCACGGCAAGAGTATTTGGGTTTATTCTCAATTTTTTTAGTAAAGTGAAAAATGATGCACCAGATTGTGAGTGCTTCGAGTCTACAGGGTATCCGCGGGGTCTTAAAAAGTCTAAAAAAGTCTTAAATCCAACAATTTGGTTTTAAGGCCTTAAAAAGTCTAAATTTTCCCTAAAATCCCCCCAAAGGTCTAAAATACGATTTTGAAAGGTCTTAAAAAATCTACCGACGTTACTTTTATTTACATCATGCATAGACTTCAGTCTTGCTTTGAAATGTTGATTTTTTTGAGGATGCAATAACGTAACTGTAAAGCGGAACTAATAGGCTACTCGTGCTGCCCGGTCAGAATTTGTTGAACACCACCAACTATTGATGTGCGCGCGCAGCGGTGTGTTGACGGCCTTAGCATACCAGCGGAGAACAACACAGTCAGACGTTTATACGGTAACTAAGCACCGGTTCAATACTGGTAATCAGAACATTAGTGAGCTGTTCCAAAGTATGTTCCCGGATTCAGAGATTGCAAAAACTTTTAGGTGTGGAAAAGACAAGACAGCGTACATAGCGCGAGTTGGATTAGCCGATTACATCAAGAGAGACGTCATCTGCAAAGTTAAGGGTCCCTTCATGCTGATGTAGCAGTTGGACCTGCACGAGCGTTTCTGGGAAGGCGAGCGGGTCCAGTCAAAGTAGCTGGGATCCGAGTTTGTGGTGCATGCGACGGCTCAGAACTTGCTGAAACATATCAAGGCAAGTAACATAACTCTGCATTTTTTCATGATTTTTTTTCTAAACAGGACAAAAGTAAGAGAAAAAGACTCAGACAATTACTAAAACAATAAAATTGAAATGGTGGGATTTAAGATAATTTGGAGATTTGTAGGGGGGATTTGGATTTGGAAAAACTTTTGGAGTAAGTAGAAAAGTTAAAAAAAAAATAAGAATTGGTTTAATTAAAATCAATTAACACTAAATTTAAATAAATATATAATATTTGGGAACCGTCTGAGTTGCTCAGCCAAAAAGCTCATAACAAATGATGTAGAGATTGAAAGAGTGTCTGAAATCAAATTTCTTATTGTGGTAATAGATGAGAAACTGGACTGTAAATCACACATTAACTACATCAAAGGAAAAATATCAGAGTCAGTTGCAATTTTATATAAAGTCCAATATTTCTGAAATAAATCATTTTGTTCTGCTCCTTCATACTCCCATTCATGAATTACTGTGTGAAAGTGTGGGGGAACACATACAAAACAAACACAGAGCCGATCTTCATTCTACAGAAAAGAGCAATAATAATCAAACAAAACCACATACAGAGAACCAACAAACCAACTTTTCATTGAACTTAAGACATTATAATTTAAGGATCTGGTTAATAATAAAACTAGCCAGACTATGCATAAAGTTAAAAATCAGAAGTTACCAAAGGTTTTTTCCAACTGAGAGATGACAAACATCATCTTCGAGGGATTTTTATGTTAAAAAAAACAAACAGTAAGAACAAATATAACTTTACTGTGTCTCAATTAAAGGAGTTTCATAATGAAACAGCTGCAGTGATGAACTGAAATCATGTAAAACAATAGGTAGGTTTAAATCATCTTTAAAACTGAAATATTAAACAGATACAGAATGGAAAAACAAAGAAAATCAGTAACATCATGCTGTGTATCCAGTGATGCTTCATTACTGGCCTTGTAAGAAATTTGTTTTTATTTGTCTGAGCTTGTTGCTTTTTGTTCTTAAATATATTATTGGCTATGACCTGAAGAGGCTTCAGGGTAAACTTAAGTTAGACTTTTTTTTAAAAGGAATAAGGGGTGGGACTAGATAAGTTTGTTACTTCTGCCTACACCCTTTACAAACTGTATCTGTTTTTTTCGTCTTTGCAAAGATTAATGATCGTAGAAAAAAATGCTGTAATATTTGCATTTGCTGACTATTGTATTTTATTTTGCTGGATTTGTATAGATGTGTGTGTGTGTGTGTATATATATATATATATATATATATATATATATATATATATATACACATATGTATATATATGCAAGTTTTTTTAAATTTAAGTTTGACAAAAACATTCATTCAAAATGTATTTATTTATTTTCATCACAGGAGTGTGTGGACCAACTTCATCTTAGGAGCCTAGTGTCCATCTCCATGGATGGGCCCATTGTGAATTTCAAATTTTTTGAACTTTTCCAACAGGAGTATGCAGAACTGAATGGAGGTGCACAGCTTATTTCCGTGGGCAGCTGCGGACTGCACATATTGCATAATGTTTTTCAAAGTGGATTCACCATGTGGCAGCTGGACTAACTTTTGAGAGCCATGCACACCCTATTCCACAACGGACCAGCAAGGAGAGAGGACTACAGTGCTGTCACAAAACCCACCATCTTCCCCTTACCATTTTGTGGTCATCTTGACAAGAGCTCTGATAGTTCTTGTTTGCATGCCCACGCAGGCACACACACACACACAATGGCTGTTGGCTGTCGAGTGACCAATATATATATATTTTTTCTGACTTCCAAACAAATCTTGGTTCACAACAGAGAGGTTTCTGGTGTTTTTATTTAGATTAAGTGTTATGTATGTCAACGTGAAAGAGCTGTGAATAAATCCCGGGCCTACAATTTCCCTTCAAGTCTTTTGTTCTTTTTTGCCATTATCGACGTGAAATGGGTCTTAAATTGTATACATTATGGTCTTAAAATAGTCTTAAAAAGTCTTAAATTTGGCTTGTTGAAACCTGCAGAGACCCTGGTCTAGATATTCTGCCAAGTGACTGCTTGGCATGTGCATGTAACTGTTTTGTGTGTTGTGTTTTGAACGTTATAAGAATTAAGAACTATCCTTATTCACAAAGATACTCTGGAGAAATATCCACACCAACAAATATCCAGATTGAAGTGTAGCGATTATCTTCTGAATATTACTGGATATTAATTAAATAAATTAATGCTCATGTCATAACCAGTTTCATGTCATAACCAGCTCTTGTTAATTAAAGAGGCATCATCATTTTTATACAAAAAAGGCAAAATGTAATTTATTAATTGATTTATTATTTCATTGAAATCAGATAAATCAATTAAGTCAAACTTTATCTATTAATCAAGTCTAAAGACAGAACTTGCAAGCAGTGATAAATTTTCCAAATAGAAAACAAACAGAACTTTAAATATAAGGGAGATTTATTAAAAGTATATGATGAATATATACAAGACAAAATAAGATAAAAGACTTTAGAAGGAAAAAATGTCAGTCATACTGATCAATGATGCTGTGAATAAGGAAAGAATGTATGATTCCTCAAGGAACATTTAAGTATATGGAGTGGTTATAGAGGATTAATTTAACAAATTCACCTACTTGAGAAAGGTCAAATTAAGGGGAAATGACTGGAGAATTAAACAAAGACACACTCAAGCCCATCTGAAGGAATTCAGAACCGCATTCTTACTATGACATTGCTTTTGGAGTGAATCTCAAACTTGTCCTGAGCTACTGTAGAGCCTGAAAGACTGTTCTGGTTTGGAGTCATCCCAAAGAGAGACACACTATCCAGCGGGATGGATCCAGGGATGATGTTCTGATGTGAGCTGGTCCCAGGTTTCATGGGAGAGAGGTACCATCTTAGATTGGACTGGCAGGTTCAGTTAAAGGTTAAGCTGGAGCTTGAAGCGTTGAGGTCTCGATTATATTTTAAAAAATGATTTGTAACTAATTCCAAAATTAGTTATTTGTTGGCTGGAAAAATACTATTCTGAAATTAATAACAAAAGTCAATTTACTATGAAGAAAATCTTTTGGGTCTTACAGCTTACTGGCGTCTAAAGAAAATTAGACAAACTTGAACAAAAAGATGACGGAGACATAGGGGAGCCTTTAAGACAAAGTGTAGGTGTTACAATCCCAGCCCAATGAGAAAAAAGGGAAGTAACATAAAATAACCAGATTTTAAATGGTACACATAAAAGTTATTTATTTATTTATAAAGCAAGAAAGTAAGAATAACAAAATGAGGTTGAAAGAGCAAACTAATAATTACTAGTAAACATAAACAGTCAAACCGAATTACAGTTACTCAAGATTACAACAAACTTATAAAATCCCTTAAAAAATGATAAATGGTCCAAAAGCCTTACCTAAGCAGAAATACACAACCCTAACCCTCAGAATAACAATTAACCTAATGCTCTTGAAAAACACAAGACCTCCGAAATGGACAAGATATAGCACAAAACTCTTGTTCTAACATAGATTGTCAAAAGCTGCAGACTCTGTGAAGAAGCTTCCCATCATCAGGCTTCTGGAGCTTTTAATAGTGATGAACAGCCGTCCTCTTGCAGGGCTGCTGCACCCTCCACAGCTGCTTCTTATCACCTGACAATCTTTGATCTGCTCTGACTCACTCTCACAAACACATACAACACTGACAGACAGGTTAACGAGAGAGGAGGGGGCGTGGCAGCAGCCGTAACAGTAGGGATGGCAGTCAAAGAAGAAAAAGAGGCGAAAAAGAATGTGTCTCACTGGTTTTGACTCCAAAGGAGGGTCTCACAGGAGGAGGGCCTTAGATGAGTAATAAAGTCTTGATCAACTTACATTTGGCCAAAAATATTAAGTTGTATTTTTTTTTTTTTTTATAAATCTTTTTATTGATTTTCTGGACACAGCACAAATAAAATCATTTCTTCATTACAAGAGAATTTCAGTACGATCACAAAATGAAAGAAGCAGAAATAGAAAGGGTAACATCATCATCACATATAAAACAGTATTTGTAAAGTGCCTTTAACTATCCCCCCTCCCCTCCCCCCTCCCCTTCCCACGCCAATCCCAGCTTAACCCTGTGCTGGTCACAATCTCACTTACATACAAAAAAAAAAAAAAAAAAAAAAAGGATTGGGACAAATGGTTAAATGATAAGAAAGACAAAAAGTTCCTCAAGTAGTGTTATTATCATCCTCAGGGTGCAAATCAAGACTATCCACATACTCCATAAAAGGTTTCCAGATTTCATAAGAAGTCTTAAGGGACCCTTCCAAAGAATAACGCATCTTTTCGAGTTTTAGGCAACCCAAGATCTCCTGTATCCATTTATTATGTGTAGGAGGCATGTTTCCACTTAAGAAGAATGGAGCGTCTGGCTTGAAGTGTTGTAAAGGCAATGGCACGCTTAATATTCGAGTGAACATTAGGGTTGTGGGGTAAACCGAATAGTGCTGTCAGTGGATCTAAATTAATAGGTGTTTGAAATATCTCACTAAGAGATTTAAAAATGTCAGACCAGAAGGCACTGAGCTGAGGGCACGTCCAAAACATGTGTAAATGGTTAGCTGGGGCTTGGTGACATCTATTACATTCACTATTTTTGTCCGGGAATATCTTGGCCAGTGTAGCATTAGTATAGTGTGCTTTAAAAAGAACCTTGCATTGCAACAGGCCGTGTCTTGCGGTTATGGATGAAGAATGCACCAGATGCAGTATTTTGTCCCAGCTTTCCTTTGACACAACGCCTATATCCTGTTCCCAAGAAGTCTTAAAAGAAGCAGTGATCGAGGGATTCAGAGAGCTGATCCTGTTAGAAATTACAGAGACCACTCGCTTCTGGTTTGGGGAGAGTGTGATAAAATGATCAATCTCAGCTTCAGGTGGCCGATTAGGGAAATGTGGAAATTGTTTCTGCACAAAATGTCTGATTTGGAAAAAACGAAAAAGATGAGAGTTGGGCAGATTGAATTTGGTAGAAAGCCAAAGGAAGAGAAAGAGTGGTTCTCATATAAATCATTTAATTTAATGAGACCATTAGCAGCCCAAGAACGGAAAGCAGGGTCTGAGAGGGATGGGGGAAAGCTATAATTGTTTAAGATTGGAGCATGAGTTGAGGCCCTGTGGAGTCCATAATGCTTTCTAAATTGGAGCCAGATCTTAATGGTGTCAGAGACAATGGGGTTTTTGAAAACGTTAGACACACTAACAGGAAGCTGTGAGCAGATAACTGAAGAAAGTGAGCGTTTGGATGAGCAGAATTCTATGTGTACCCAAGGGGGGCAGCTGGCATCTGACTGTTGACCATTACACCAAAAGAGAAGTTTTGCGATGTTACAGGCCCAATAATACTGCCGGAAGTTTGGAAGGGCGAGGCCGCCTTCCAGTTTAGGCAGCTGGAGAATCGTTTTTTTGAGGCGGGCGGGTTCGTTATTCCAAAGAAAAGAGCTCAGGAGGCGATCTAGTTTGATAAAAAAAGCTTTGTTTATAAAAACTGGTATGTGTTGGAAAAGGTATAATAGTTTAGGTAAGACAATCATTTTAATCAGGTTAGTGCAACCAACAACTGACAAGGGGAGGGAGGACCATCTGGACAGGTCAATTTTACATTTTTCTAGTAGTGGCATAAAATTCTTACAAAATAAATTCTTAAAGGAATTTGTTACGTATATCCCCAAGTATCTAAAACCATCAGAGGCCACTTTAAAAGGAAAAGTAGTTCAAGGGACAGCCTCTGCCGATGGATTAACTAAAAATAATTCGCTCTTTTGAAGATTTAGTTTATAACCAGATAGCTGGCCAAAGCCCTTGAGCATGTCTAATATTGCGGGCAATGACGAAAGCGGGTTAGAAATATATAATAAGAAGTCATCCGCGTAAAGAGAAAGTTTGTGAACTCTGCCATATCGTACAATGCCTTCAAAATTAACGTTGCTACGGGCCAAATGGCAAGAGGCTCGATGGCTAGATTAAATAAGAGGGGGGAGAGGGGGCAACCTTGGCGCGTACCACGCTGGAGAGAAAAGAGTTTAGAAAAGTCACCATTGGTACATATGAATGCAGATGGAGAAACATATAACAGCCTAATCCAAGATATAAACTTAGGGTGAAAACCAAATTTCCCTAAAATAAAAAACAAGTACCCCCACTCGACGCTATCAAAGGCCTTTTCCGCGTCAAGAGATACTACCACCTCTGGAATATTAGATGGAGGCGAATATATGATATCGAGTAATCTTCTGGTGTTAAAGAATAAGTGGCGTCCTGGAGTAAAACCGGTTTGATCAGAAGAAATAATACATGGTAATACTTGTTGAAGGCGGGAGGAAAGAATTTTAGACAGGATTTTCAAATCGACATTTAACAATGAAATTGGTCTGTAACTACCACAAAGGGATGGGTTTTTGTCTTTTTTAAGAAGTAAAGAAATAGAGGCTATTGTAAGGGTGTCCGGGAGCCTGCCTTTAGTAAAGGAATCATTATACATTTTAACCAGTAATGGGATTAACTGAGCTGAAAAGGCCTTAAAAAATTCGACCGTGAAGCCGTCCGACCCGGGATTTCTGTTTTGCATCGAACTAATGGCTTTTTGTACCTCTGTGGCTGTAATGGGGAACCCATCTTTCTAACAGTGCCTCATTAATTTTAGGATATACTAATGAAGAAAGCGGACTGGAAGGTAACATATTGGAAGAACATTCAGGTGTGTAAAGGTTGGAATAATATTCATAAAAGGCCAAGTTGATGTCAGCTGGGTCTGAAACTATTTTCCCCGAAGGTAAAGTAATTTGAGTGATAAGCCTAGAAGCATCTACTGCTCTGGCTTGTTGTGCCAGGAGCCTACGTGCTTTGTCTCCTTGCTCAAAAAAAGTTTGCTTAGTTTGTATTAGCTGCCTCTCTGCTGTACCCGTAGTTAAGAGATCATATTCTGAGTGTAATAAAAGCTGTTTTTTATACAACTCTGAAGAAGGAGTAGAAGCATAAGCATTATCAAGATTTTGCAACTCCCTCTCGATTGTTTGCAGCCTCAGCTTCTCAGCCTTCTTTGCCTGATACATAAATGAGATTACTTGTCCACGAATGACTGCCTTTAGGGCCTCCCATAGAGTTCCAGTCGAGACAACTGCTGTGTCATTAAATTCAAGGTAGAATCTGATCTGTTCACTTACAAATTCCTTAAATTTAATATCAGCTAGATTTTGTGAGGGGAAAACCCATGTTTTTAAGGAGATTTTAACAGTCAATAGATTGATGTCTACAGTGGTAGGGGCATGATCCAAAACAGCTATAGTATGATGATCCGAGGAATTCACAAGGTGATGTAATTTGTTGTCCATAAGGAAAAAGTCGATTCTAGAAAAGGTGTGGTGTGTGTGTGAGAAAAAGGAAAAAGCTCTGCTGTTTGGATTCTTGAACCTCCAAGGGTCCGAGATACCTAATTGAGACATGAAGTCCTGTACAATTTTGACTGATTTCAAAGATGGAGCGTTGCCAGCGTGGGATCTGTCTAGATTCGCATTCAAAACCAAATTAAAATCTCCACCAATGATTAAGTGGTGGTCATCTAAATTAGGCAGTTTAGTAAAAAATTCAACAAAGAATTTTTCATCATCCCATTTCGGGGCATATATAGAAGCCAAAACGACTGAGGTATTTTGTAAAGAACCTGTAACTATAACATATCGCCCATTCGTGTCTACTATGGTATGGAAGGGTTTAAACATTACATTTTTCGAGATGATAATGGCGGCTCCTCTTGACCTATCCGAAAATTTAGAATGAAACAAGTGACTCATCCAAGCCCTTTTAATACGATGAGTTTTTGATGATTTGAGGTGAGTTTCTAGTAAGAACATTATATCCCCCCTAAGATGTTGTAAGCGTGTCAATACCTTACAGGTTTTAATGGGTTTGTTCATGCCTTTAGTGTTCCAGGAGATCAAGCGTAGATCCTTATTGAGCTGACTCATAACAACGGGTTCCTAAAAAATGGGTCTGTGGTGAAAGAATGGTGACTTTGTATCTGAGGAGATAAACAGAAAAAAGAGACGGAGGAAAAACAAACAAACAAAGAAAACATACTAACCAACGTACGTTAAAGGACCAAACAGTACGGTGGCCGACAAGGGCATACGTGCTGCAAACAAAAAAACGCGACATAAACGGCCAAAATGCAATACAAACGATCAAAACGCTGCAAATACAGGAACGATGCAAACTCAAAAACACGCAAACACATAAAACAAATGCAACAGAGAAATGCTGCACCAAAAAAACATGATGCATTCACAGAAACGCTGCAATAGCAAAAACATACAAACCGACAAAACAAATGCAAAAAGGGAAATGCTGCATACAAACCCCAAAACAACTGCAAGAGAGAGACGCTGCAAATTCACGGAAGGTCGGCAGGCCACTAGGGGGAGCTGACCATAGATATTATATACGTAGACGCTTCATTACGGTCTGGAGCGTATTCCAGCGTCGCCGCCATATTGGAGAGGTCTCTTCATTCCGGTCTGGCACCAGAAACAAGTGGAGTGAACGCATTTATTTGCTCGTATTTTGTGCAGCCTAAAGTGACAGTAAATGGCGCAATATTGAAAGCAGATGACTTTATTTAGTTTTATTTCAACACAGCTGAGTAAAAACGTATTTTACACATGTCAACATGATTTATATAAGATGTCTGGTTTGTGTGTGCGAGCGCACGTACATGAGCCTGTGCCTGGAATAGTTACATTGAATATTCTCACAGCACACAAAAACAAAAACATGAAAAAAAAAATATTACTGTTGTTGTTACTACTATTACCAATACTATATTACCATTATTACTTATTGATCAGACTTACTAGTTTATTTTCTTGATCCTCTTCTTATTGAAATTATTTTCATTATTTCATCTACATACTCACTTTTTCTCCCTTTCATTTATCTATTCTTCATTCCTTTACATCATTCTATCCATATTTTACTACATTTTATTTATTGCCCCCTTTAAAGTTTCTCTCCACACAACCATAGTGACAAGTTCCCCTCCCTGCTCCTACATCATATCACCTGCTGCTAATGATGTTGTTCCTCCTCTGCTTGTTAATACTCCACCCTTTGTTTAATTTTATTTCTCTTTGATGCTTTCTATTTTATTTTATTTACTATGATATAGTTATGTATTACCTTTACAATGACTATCATTACACTGCAGCTGCTAGTGTTAAATGACTTTTCTCCCTTTTATAACAAACTATTGATATTACTGGTGATCTACTTATATATTTTAAATCTCTGTTTTTTCGTAAACATCCATACTGTAGTTTAATTTATTTTTATTATTATTGTGGCTGATGTTGCTATTGTTATTATTAATTTTACTATGATTAAAATAATAACAATAATAATACTAATTATTACAATTAGTATTATCATCATTATATTACAAAATGTGTGAAGTCGGCATTGTGAATCCCAGCATAATAAAAAGCATTTTAATTTGAAAGAATGTATTTTAATGTGTGACATTGTCATGTATTATAAGTGCATCTCTGTCGTTTGTAACAAACTTATCCGTGTGAAAATCTGGTTATAAAATTCGCTGAGTTATGCTCATAATAATTGGGCATAATACACCTTTCTCGGTATAATTAACTCACTGGGGCTGTTTGTGAGACCCCTCCAAGATGGCGGCCGGTGGCTCCAATAGGAAGCGCCAGTCAATGAAGCGTCTACGTATATAATGTCTATGGTCAGCTCCCCCTAGTGGCCTGCCGACCTTCCGTGAATTTGCAGCGTCTCCCTCTTGCAGTTGTTTTGGGGTTTGTATGCAGCATATCTCTTTTGCATTTGTTTTGTCGGTTTGTATGTTTTTGCTATTGCAGCGTTTCTGTGAATGCATCGTGTTTTTTTGGTGCAGCATTTCTCTGTTGCATTTGTTTTATGTGTTTGTGTGTTTTTGAGTTTGCATCGTTCCTGTATTTGCAGCGTTTTGATCATTTGTATTGCGTTTTGGCCGTTTATGTCGCGTTTTTTTGTTTGCAGCACGTATGCCCTTGTCGGCCACCGTAAAATAGTGACCAGACACCAAAGAAAACCTAAGTACAAGCTATTCTTGAGCGTCCCGCTCAGGATTCCAATTCCCTAACATTTCACAGGGTCTCGTATCCCTTTAACTATAAAACCAACCCCCACTGAATAAACCAACAGAACAAATTGGGGTAGTAACTCACTAAGTGCTGAAGCTGCATCCCCAAGGGGAGGTATATCTACGCGGTGTTATGCTAAAGTACATAACACAATGAGCCTAGAGAAAAAAGACCCGAAAGAACAGTCAGATAGTTAAACATGGTTCGACAGAGGTCATCCATCTTCATTATAAACTTAAATTTAGTCTCCTAAATGATAGTTTCCACACTGCAGAAATAAAGAAATTAGAATTGAGGTATTGAGAGTAATAAAGATAAGTGAGCAAGACACACTCCAATAGCTACGTAATATAACTAAAAATAATTGCAGAGGAATAATGTACAGCAAAGAAACATATAAACCGTTGGAGACTGAAACACTTAGTACCTTACAAATTCAAGGTACAATTCCGAGTCCAATATAAAAATAAAGTTCTCATAGAAAACGTAAACAGGGCAGATTTTTATAGAATTGCAACCTTAAGTCTGCCCTCACCCTCCGAATGCAAGGGAAAACAAAGATATTAAACCTGGGTGGCACTGATTCATCAGAATGTTTGTCAGCTATCCCGTTAGCCTGCTAGAGAAATCCGGCGGTTAGCAAGCCCAGAGGCCGGCCTGATCGGCAGTCCGTTATCCCGGGGAATTAGCCAGGCCATTGTTCAGTCAGTCCGGGGAGGGGGGGCTCACTAGGTCGCAGGCTGGTTAGCCCTAAGGCTAGCCCGTCGGTGTTAGCATCAAACCATCGTCAGATTAGTTATCATAAGGTCCAAAACAAAGGCGACCTGGGTAGATTAAGGGGACGGTGTGATAATGGAAGATATGAAATCTTTTGCTTCTGCAACTGAGGAGAATCTCCTCTAACCCCCTTCCTTCGTTGTGATGATTAGCCTGGCCGGGAACAGTAACGCTGGCTTGAGGCCGAGATTGTAAAGCTCCGAGATTACCTCTCGGAACTTGCTTCGTTGTTCCACCACCTCCCGCGCGTAGTTCTCATAAATAACGATCTGAGAACCACGAAATTGGAGGCTGCCCCTCTTGGCTCTGGCCTCCCTGATGATCTTCTCCTTCTGCTGGTAGCGGTGCAGCCTGATGATGACGGCCCTCGGTCTGTCCCCGGGCTTCGGCCTGGCAGCTAGCGTTCTGTGGGCCCAATCTAGCTCCGGCGGCGTAGGTAAAATGTCGGATCCCAGAACCTCCGTCAGCAACTCTGCAAAGAAAGCAGTAGGACGAGGCCCCTCGATAGCCTCAGGGAGCCCCACGATCCTAATATTGTTACGGCAGCTGCGGGACTCGAGATCTGTGATTTTAGCCTGCAGCTTAGCCCGATCCTCCATCAAAGAAGCACAGGTCGACTCCAGGGCGAGCAAACGTTCATCTTGAAGGTTAGCATTTGACTCTAAGGAGGTGATTTTCTGACCATGTTCAACTACGGCAGATTGCATGCAGTCAAATTTTGCCTCCAGAGTCATAAAAGCAGACCTGAACTCAGCGAGGATAGCCGTCCGATGTTCCTCAAGGATGCTAACTATTGCCTCCATGCTAACAGGGCCGCTAGCCGTAGCTACGTTAGCCTTTGTCGCCTTAGCTTTGGCGTTGGGGTCTTTTTTGCCAGCTTTGTTGACTTTCGAAGTCATTTTCAGTCCATGACTAGGCGACCGCTGTTGTAGTTTCCCCTATCTCTGTTGATAACGAAACTTTGGGGTTACGAAAGGTAAACTTGCAAAGGCTACGGGAGCGAGACTCTGAATCCGTCTACTCCCTCCGCTCCACCATCTTGGAATTCATTCCATTAAGTTGTATTTTGCTAAACATCCAATGTAAGCACTCCAACTGAGTAGAAGATCTTTAGACAGGCGATTTGGTACCAAACAATAAATATCTAAACAACAAGAAAGAATAAAATAATTTTAATCTTTTTGAAATTCAGACAATCAAAATATATGTGGGTACAACAGACAAAAGTTTGCTTGCCTTTGAGATGGTATGCTACCAAAACTTAAGGTAAAGGAATCCTATTATAAGCATTCTTCAATAAAACAGAGTGAATTGAAATAATACAGAACACAGGCGCATTTGAGGGAAATTCTCTCCTCAGTTTCCACTGAGGGGCACTGTTGGCTTATCAGGAGGCTTTTTTAAGGACAATTCATAACTTCAACTTATTCATAGCTTTGGCATTTTTAGAGTGAAAAACACTGAAGTCACATCATCAGAATGTATTTTTCATGAAAGGATAAAATATTTAATTTTTAGATGTGTCCATTATTTATTTTAAAGAGGTTACAAGGTTTGTGATTTTCTGTTGGCTGAAAACATCTGGACAGAGATAAAGAAGAGCAGATGAGGAGTCCGAATGAGCAGGGAGGACAACAACTTAGATGGCATCTAAGAATCTTCTGGGGGGTGGAACAGAACTATTTAAGACTCTGAGCTTGTAGTCTGTTCGAGCACCTTATTAGGTCTCAGCCAATCACTGTTTAGGAAGGAAATCCAGAGTAATAAATCCATCTTTATCATACATGCATGTCTGCTCATTGTTGTTGGCAGGAAATGTAGAGACTTTATGGTTCCACATGTCTCTAGTGAGTTACAATCAGGGTCCTCCACAGAGAGGGAGAAAGGAATTAAGACACCCCTGTCCTTTAGGATTTTGAGGAGTTATCTTGCTACACAAGTGTGTAGGTGGAACAGATAGGTCCTCCATAAAATGAAGATGTGAGTGTTTCTTCAGCACTGGAGTTTTCTTATTTTTGACTAATGCAGTTTTACTTCTTTTGTAGGCCTGACTCTGTGGGACTGCAGTAAACTTGAAAAACACATTGAAGAAAGACCACAGAACTACAACAAATTTGACATTGTTGCCTCCGAGTCAGTTGAGGATAAATTGTCAGCACTTGATGTTGAAGCATCACTAAAGGCAAGTTTCTTTGGTGGGCTTGTCGAGGTTGATGGATCAGCCAAATACCTGAACAACAACAGGACTTCCAAAAACCAAGCCCGTGTGACACTGAAGTACCAAGTGACCACAAAGGTCAGAGAACTGTCAATGGATCATCTTGGAAGAGGAAATGTGAAGCACCCATATGTTTTTAATGAAGGAATAGCCACACATGTGGTCACTGCCGTTCTTTACGGTGCACAAGCCTTCTTTGTCTTTGACCGAGAGGTCTCTCAACAAGAGGATCAACAAGACATTGAGGGAAACCTGAAGGGGATGATCAAGAAGATACCAGATTTTGCTATAGAGGGTGAAGGTTCGCTGAAAATGGATGATAAGGACAAGTCAAATGTTGACAAGTTCTCCTGCAGTTTCTTTGGAGACTTTAACCTCCAGAAAATGCCCACATCCTATCAGGCTGCTATACAAGTCTACCAAAATCTACCCCAGCTGCTGGGGACAAATGGAGAAAATGCAGTACCCATGAAAGTCTGGCTTCTGCCATTGACCACTTTAGATTCCTCTGCAGCCAAACTTGTTCGTCAGATAAGTTACGGTCTAGTTCAAGAATCACAGAGCGTTCTGGAGGACTTCAACGAACTGGAAATGCGCTGCAACGATGCTCTGAAAACCACCACAGCACAGCAGTTCCCACAGATTGGCAAAAAGATCAAAACTTTTAAAGACATGTGCTCTGAGTTCAAACTGGACTTCCAACAAGAGTTGGCAAAGAAACTCCCGTCAATCCGAGGAGGAGGAGAGGAGGAGGCTGTGCTCACAGAGATCCTGAAGAAGAAACATTCTTCTCCTTTCAGCAGCAAAAACCTGAATGAATGGATGGACTGTAAAGAGAAGGAGATCCGGCTTTTAAAATCCATCACCTTCATGTTGAAAAATGCCAAGGTTGTGTCGGCCCAAAGTCTGGATGAAGAAATTCTCAGTGCAGAACACTCACTGTGTTTTGTTTTTTCCTCACTGGGAGATGATGAACCCTTTCTCTCAGATTTATCAAACTACTTAAGACAAACACCAGAAAGAGAAAACACTCAAGATCCACGCACTCATGATGTGGAGAAGGAACAGTGGTTCACCTCAAGAGAGGTGGCTGATCAAGTAAGAAACATGGCAAAGGTCTTCATTGATTTTGCAGAAGCCAACCAGCATAACAAAAAAGTCAGATTCCTGACAGACGCAATGACAAATAAAAATCAGAAAGGTTCGAGCATCTACCTTTATGAATATGGCTTCTCTGTCTCTGAGAACTTTGAGCCACCCTCACGGCCTAAAGCAGTCACAGTAGGAGATGTCAGCCACAACAGTGTGACGCTGAAGATTGATCCACCACAGTTTGGATCAGAGAACATCACCTCCTACTCTGTTGAGTTCTGTGTCAGAGGAAAGGAACAGTGGAAACAGCAGGAAACATCCAAACCTGAAGAGGTCACAGTGGGTGACCTGAGTCCAGACACAGAGTACATGTTCAGGTGCAGAGCAGTGACCTCTGTAGGTGTTGGACCTGCCAATCAAGTCAGCAGTCCTGTTAAAACCTTAGCATGCAGCCCTCCAGGAAAACCTCAGGTGGAGTCAAACTCAAGTGAGATTTCAGTCAGCTGGGAGAAACCTGCAGAGATTGGAGGAAATGTCAGAGATCTGAGCTACATCGTGGAGTACGCCAAAACAGACGACAAAGCAGACACAGAGGAGGATCTCCAGTGGAGACAGAAAATGACCAAAACTGAGCGAGCAGTCATTTCAGGGCTGGAACAGTTGACAGAATATGCTGTCAGGGTCAGATGTGATTTTGGTTCAGCTGGCAGAAGTAAGGAGAGCATCACTGAGAGAATCACAACAAAAAGTCCTCTCACAGAATCACTCAAAACAAAGAGCACAAGGTTAAACTCAGCATCACCCTCAGTTTACAAACTGCCTCTGGAAAAAGAATATATGAACATAGATGGATGTCAGAGGTTTAACTTTGGTAAAGAAAGCCTGAAACAAAACCGCACAATAATGCTCCTGGGAGCAACTGGATCAGGAAAGTCCACTCTGATCAACGGGATGATCAACTACATTGTTGGAGTGAACTGGAAGGATGATTTCAGATTTACATTAATTGAAGAAGAGTCCAGATCTCAAGCTGAAAGCCAGACCTCTGAGGTCACCGTGTACAAAATCAATCATCAGGATGAATTCAAAGTTGATTATTCTCTGACCATCATTGACACTCCAGGGTTTGGAGATACAAGAGGCATAAAGAGAGATGAAGAGATTACAGAATATCTGAGAAATCTCTTCTCTTCTCAGGCAGGTGTTGATGACATTGATGCAGTCTGTTTTGTAGTTCAGGCCTCTTTAGCTCGACTCACACCAACACAGAAGTATGTGTTTGACTCTGTGCTCTCAATCTTTGGCAAAGACATCGCAGAAAACATCAGGATTCTGGTCACATTTGTAGTCGGCCAACAGCCACCAGTTCTTGAAACAATGAAAGCTGCAGATGTCCCATGTCCAAAAACAGAAGACGGGCTGCCGGTTCACTTCAAATTCAATAATTCAGCAATTTTTGCAGGAAACAAAACATCTGCAGCAGGCAACAAGAGTGGCAGGAAGGAAAGGAGCTTTGATGAGATGTTTTGGGACATGGGAACAGAAAGTATGAAGATGTTCTTTGATGCTCTGATGCAGATGGACACGAAAAGCTTGACACTGACACAGGAGGTCCTCAGAGAAAGAAAACAGCTCAAGATTTCAATTGAAAAACTGCAGGAGCTGGTTAAAGTTGGGTTAGCCAAGCTCGAGGAGGTTAAAGAAACAGAAGAGAAACTGAAGCAGTATGAGGCAGAGATCAACAGGAACAAGGACTTTCAGATTGAAGTCACCGTCACAAAGGCTTTCAAGGAGGATATTTCTGGCACTGGGAAATTCATCACCAGCTGTCAGGTGTGTCATGTCACCTGCCATGATAACTGTCCCTATGGAAATGATTCAGACAAAATCAAGTGTCCTGCAATGGGACCAGACGGGCACTGCACTGTGTGCCCCAAAAAATGCATCTGGAGTGTGCATTCTAATATGAAGTACAAATGGTTGTACAAGGAAGTCAAAGAAACTAAAACTGTCTCAGAACTGAAACAGAAGTATGACATTGCAACAAAGGCCAAGTCACCTGTTGAGGCACTGATCAGGAAGCTGAAGTCTGAATATGATGAAGTGCAGGCTGAGGTGGAGGAGCTGATGGGTCAGTCTACCAAGTGTCTAAATAGACTTAAAGAGATTGCACTGAAGCCAGATCCTCTCTCCACTCCAGAGTACATCGACCTGCTCATTGAGACAGAAAAGGCTGAGGGAAAACCAGGCTGGAAGAACAGAGTCCAGTCTCTGATGGAGATGAGAGAACATGCTATTTACATGGATAAAGTGAGCAGAGGAGAGAAACTACTTCAGCCAAGATTCAACAGAAAACCTATGTTTGCTGAGAGGTTCTGGAACAGGTTCCCCAGGTCATATCACATCTGAGTCTGTTTGACCATGTAAAGGGAAATTATGAACATTAACATTAATTATGACTAATTTAACTAATCATGTTAGCTGCTGACGTACAAGATCAAAAATTTTTATGCAAGAGACTAAAAATGTCTCTGATGACAGGATGAAGTGAGATGTTTTTGAACTGTTCAAATGGCTTGTAACCCGTGTATTTAAAGAGACTGTGAGGAGTTTTTAAGTAATTACAAAAAAGTCTCACTTTTAGACTTATGCCTGATCGAAATACACACTTATCGATGAGTTTTATAGGTATATATAGCATCTTAATAGGTTATCTATAAATGCTATTCTTTAGCCTTCCGGTCGGGTCGGTCAGGGCTGGACTGGCCTGAATACTCAACTTCGGGGATCCAGACAATTAAAACTAGAGCAAATTTATATTATTTTATCATTTATATTACACGTCTGAGAGCACCGGGCTGTATGTAGCGATATATAGCCGGCTACAACTACGATAATAACTTTTCCCCGCATTGCTTGTCGTCACACATCAAAAACTACCACTACGTAGCTAGAAAGTGATACATTACCTCGTGGCTTTGCATCTTGTAAGTTGTTGAAAAAGAACTTGTTAAGCAATGCAGAGTTCTGACAAAGATCCATGCTGCATTTACCACAACAAACAAACATACTTTGCTTTACGTCTCCGGTGCGTTCAAGTTGTAGTCAGAAGTAGGAATTTTGAGTTCCAAGCAGGAAACTAACGTCCCCCGAAGTCAGAATTTCCTACTGGGAACTCGGTGAAACCTCGCCACCCCGAGTTGACAATGGAAGATGGATGCCCCCAGTGTGAACAGTTATTTAGCTCCTGTAATAATCCATTTATTTGCACTTCTGACTGGGGTGTGTCGCTCTAGATCAGCTGTTTACATAGTATTGTTAGACTTATATTTACAAAAATGCTGCCATAGTGATAATCACATTCTCCATACAACAACGCAGGGCGTGCTAACAACAGCTAACAATAGCCTGGTAGATCAGCATGTTTTTTTCTGACTTCAACTGGAACGCTGATAAGTCAGAGATGATGTCACTCTCAGTTCCGAGGTTACACGAATGTAGCATTATGCCGACGATAAATTCTCCTCATAGCACCTTTAATTGATCGTTAAATTTGTGTCTGAGTGACCCTCTAAACCTCCAGGATTTTAGTTCATTTATTTCAGTTTATTTTGTTTTTGATTTAGATTGTTTATTATTTAGAGACTTTTAGAAACACACAGGGAGCAACATCTCCTGTTTGTGGCATCAAATTATCTCAAATGAGCTTTTTTTATGTTTTAAACATACTTTACTAGTTCCTATTCTGTTTCAGTCATTTTGTCATTTGTGTTAGGTGTTGGTTTCAGAATATTAGATGGACCCAGAGCAGAGGCAGAGATCAGATCAGGTTTGAACACAAAACCAGGATTTATTAACAGAGCAAAAAGGTGATATGTACAAAGGTGGCAGTGGCAGGAGCTCGTGGAGACCTGGAGGAGAAAACAGAGGAGAGAGCACTGATTAGTCCACAGGTAGAAACGAGTGAATCCCACACACATCCCAGACAAAAAACTAGAACAGATTCACTAGATATAGTGAGAGGCAAAACTGAAGCCAGCACAGACGTTTGGTACGAACCACAATGTGAAAGGCAATCAGCCGGCGCCGAGATGAATCCAACACAGGCTTAAATAGGGAGATCCCTCATCAGGAGATCAGGAACAGGTGGTGCAGGTAGGGGAGATCAGCTCCAAGGCGCCGCCCATTCCGGAGGTCCAGAGGGAAGTGAAGAGAGCTCCACAGCGCCCACTCCACACAGGCGAAAGGGGGAAGTACAGGACAGGAAAAAGAGAGGAGACAACCCGAGAGGGGAGGGAGAGAGGAGCAAAACAGGAGGACTGGCGAGCAGTCCTCACAATTTGCTGTTTATGCAGCACACAGCATGTGATTTTTACAGATTGGTTTGTGTTTTGCAAGAGAACTGATTTGATCTTTTTTTTTTTCCTCTTTTATACGTGTTTTTTTCTTTTGAATAAACCTGATTAAATCAAATAATGAAATGTTACCCCAGTGAACTGATACGGTTTTTAACCCTTTCACTCTGATTTTCCCCAAGAGAAAAAAGATCAGAACAGTTCACTCCTATTTTCTTAAAAGGACTTATCCATGTTTTTGTTTGTATCTGACTGTTTGAACCATATTCTATGTAAATATATTTTAGTTATAATAAAATTCAAATTTGAACTTATTTTTGCCTCTTTTAGTAATTTCAAACAATTATTTGAGTTTCAAGACAGACCCAAGTTTATTTAATGAAGTGTTTTTCTCTTTCATCAAATTTTGTTGTGTTTTAAGGTGCTATGAGGAGACTCGATTACCGGCCACATTAAGACTCTGCTACCCATGAGCACGCACGGCGACTGTCGTAATGCTGCGTTCCAGTAACCTCGGAAATGGGAGTGACATCATCTCCGACTCATCAGTGTTCCAGTTGAAGTCGGAAAAAAAATGTCGATCTACCAGGCTATTGTTAGCTGTTGTTAGCACGCCCTGCGTTGTTGTTCACAAATATCACATGAAGAATGTGATTATCACTATGGCAGCATTTTTGTAAATATAAGTCTAACAATACTATGTATACAGCTGATCTAGAGCGACACACCCCAGTCAGAAGTGCAAATAAATGGATTATTACAGGAGCTAAATAACTGTTCACACTGAGGGCATCCATCTTCCATTGTCAACTCGGGGGTGTTTTTCGATCAGGCATATATCTAAAAGTGAGGCTTTTTTTGTAATTACTTAGAAAGTTCTTTAACGAACACTTGTTACTTCTTGGGATTATTTTTATTTCCTCAATAAAATCAAAGTTTAATGAAAGACTCAAATTTTACTTGAACTGACCGTTTAACTGACATTTCAGCTTGATCTAAAACTTTCTTTTAATCTAATTTACGTTTTGTTAAAGTTAAATATTTTTGATTTACCTCAATTGAAATTAACTTCCTTGATTTCATTTATTTACTTTGACATAATTTTAATTTCCTTTAATGGATTAAGGTGTTTTGAACGAGCTCAAAGTTGAAATAAGGCGACACACACACCTGTCAAAAAAGATCTGATTATATTATTAATAATTTTCAATATTTTCAATGTAATTTTGACAAAAAAATTGTAGTCTACAGCTGTTTGAGAGAATCATACATGAGTGACAGTGATAAAAAAAATAACTGTAAACTAGAAAACACTCAGAGAGCGCAGACCTCTGCCAGCACCACAGTCCTCAGCCATATTGTGATTTTGACCAGTAATATTAGTCCTACCTTTATTTCATCTAAATATTTAGATTTCTTGACCATGAAAACATACCATTAGCAACTGGATTCATAATATCTATTTTAGTTCAGTAGTTATTCATAAAAATCTCATTTTTCATCATGGCTGCCAGACGCTGATGCAAATCAACACCAAAACCGAATCAGTTCTTCCTTTTCTCATGCTGAACATTTCCTGAAAATTTCATCAAAATCCATCCATAACTTTTTGAGTTATTTTGTCCACAGACAGACAAACTCCCGAAAACATAACCTCCTTGACAGAGGTAACTAATCCCAGGCCCAAAGAGTAAGTGCATCTCCTGCGTATAACCAGAATAGGTCACATCAAAACCAGGGAGAGAACCTTAATATATTAAACCTTCCAAAAATGAAATAAAAATATAACCCCAAATACTTTAATGTCCACTTTTATAAATCAGTTTTTGTCCTTTTTTCAGTCTTCCTAAATACTTTCAGTCCTTACCTAAATATTAATGTAAACATAAACCATGCAACCATACAGGGATTTTTTTTTTGTAAGACCAGAGAAAACTTTTTATTTGTCTTATACTTTTATCATCTTCCTTCACTATATCATACTCATCATTTTTCGGTGACACTGTCACTATTGAATCTGGATCTGATCCAGACTGATGTCACAAAAACACTGAACTTTAGAACAGGAAATCCCATTGACCACATTCAATAATTCATCTAAAATCAAAATGTGAAGTGATGCTCCCAAACGTTTGTTCTTCCAGAGTCACAGCCTCCATGTCTGTGCTGAGAGCTGTTTTCATCAATGTAAAGAATAGTCAAAGACCACAGTGAAGAAGATGAAGTTACCTGTGCAGGTGTGACAGAAACAGTGTGGACTTATTTATGGACTTCACCTGAAGAGTTCAACAGATCAAACTAACAAATCAAAACATTCTAAAGCAGAATCCTGAAATCCATTTGACCAAACTGAGACTGTAGGCCAACACAGACATATCAAAATCAAATAAAGTAAAGCATTAACTGTATTTAGTGAAGTCAAAATGTAAAGTTGATCCTCTCAGATGATCCTGAACAAAAACTGTTGACATCAGAACAGGTTTCAGCCTCAGTCTGGATCTGGACCAGGACAGAAACTGTCAGTGAATCAAAATGGCTGCTCCATAACTGAACTCTGCTGTGTGATTGGTCTTGGACATGAATGAGGACATCAAACTAAAACCATCCAAACCTGTTTGAACCTTTACGTCAGAGACACTTCACTCTGAATCTGGGACTTAGATGGATCTTTATTCGGAATATATGTGTATGTATTTATTGTTTTGTAAATAATACATGCAGATAGTGTAAGTTTTACACTGTAAAAATAATAATAAAAGAGAGACTAATAAAACGAGAAACTTTACTTGAATAAATTGATAAAATACAATAAAGATCAATAACAACACATTTGTCATGTTCCAGTTGAATAAGTCAGATTTTTCTCTCTACAGAGATGTGAGGTAAAGGAGCATCACTCCAGGGAAAAGAGTGAACATGGCTGAATGTGTCCTGCAGCTGTGGAGGATGGTTTAATAAACAAGTTTCATTAATGACAGTATGGTGGTCATTCTGATTTATCTAATGTTTTTGTTATATTTTATGTATCACTAATGTATTACACTATTTACTCTATTCAAACAAGATAATCTCAACTTCTGAATAAAATACAAACTTTTTTTTGGTCTTCCTAAAACATTGGCAGTTTTTTTTTTTGTGAGAATAATTCATAATACTTAACGTGAATAACGTTTTTTAAGTATGCCTAAAAAAAAACATTTTTAAAACATTTTATTGTATTATGTCTTTATTTTGTTTTCTTACATTTTTTATGTTATTCATATTTTATAGAAAATAAAATATAACCCTGACCCCATAACATTATATATAAAAAATAACTGTTTCAGATAACATTCTATCTAAAAAATTTAAGGCTGGGAACAAACATGGAACAGGCTTTCATTTGACATGAGTATTTAACCACTTAAAAGTGAACATCTTAACTGAAGTTATCATCAGAAATGAACAAATCAAACAAAACTAACCATTTATGTGAGTGTGTGTGGCTAAGAGGTCTTGGACAATTACTCCTAATGTTATTAATGATAATTATGTCCACGAAAGGACTTGGGCTACATTATGCAAGCTCCAGTTTTTACTATGAACATGCTACTTTTATTTTTTAAGGTAACTTTTTGTGTTTTGTTGTATTGTTTATGTTGTAGCCTATATTTTTTAGTTCACATTAGTTCACTTTTAGTTCAGTAGTTCCATCACATTGTTCACTCCTAACGCTGTCTGTGTTTAAATAAAGAACATTTTATTAGAATTTTTATTACAAATTTAGTTTTTTGATTTGTTCAGATAAATATGAATGATATTCCTGAAACATCACTATCATTGACAGTTTTACTGACATACACTGTTGTCTACATATTTTCTGAGTGTTTCATGACGGTGACAGTAGTTCAATAGCCTACAAAACATTTTTGAATCCCAGACAGAAAAAAGACACCAGGACAATATGGCCTAATAATAAATACATATCTAAATACATAAATATAAATGTGACCCACGTACAGTATTCATTAGAACAAGAAATTTGTTTATTCAAGAAATTAAAAGAAAAACCTCTTGTGTACCAATTTGATTCTTCATATAAAGTGTTAATATGATTGATAAATCTTAATGTTTTTTTTACTTTTACTGCTTAAAATCTTTTCCACATCTTCCTAATTAACCACAGATATATAGTTTTTAAATATTTTTTCTGAATTTTATTTATTTTATTTTTTTGCCATAAGGACAGAGGAAGCTCTCTGATGATCAAGAAAACACACAGACAGAGCCGATTTGATATCTGATGACTTGAACTTTGCCTCAAGGGTAAACAAAGTAGATAAAACCTATAAAGGAACATTATTAGAGAAGCCAGTCTTAATCTGGGTCTCATCCCCGGGTTCCATCCATGGTTCATCTAAAGACTATCAGATTGCCTATCAGAAAAATAAAAAGAGAAAATGAATGGGTAACACAAGGACTTTATGCATTGTTAAGAACTGTATGACATTTACAGCGAAAGCGTCATTAACATGTCCATGAAAAAAGGTAATATCTTTGAATCATTGGAGAAAGTTGATCTGATAAGCAGTCATCTCAAATATGGGATTAATAAAATGAACAAATAACTCTGATTTATTTGGCTGATGGACTGCTAAAGTCCACGACAGTTTTTCTGTTGTTTAATCTCATGATTTTAGAATACGGTCAGCTATAGAAAGTCATCAAATAAGAATCACTCGTCTTAAACTCTTACTATAAAGACTTATTACGTATATGAGGTCATTATATCACATCGTAGTCGGATCATGTGCCCTAACATTCATTATTTAAGTTTGTACACCTCTCGTACTGTAAATTTCATCCGTGGTAGATTTTTGTCGTAGCCACGTGTCACTTCATTAAGACCGCGCTTCGCTCGTTCCATTGACGTGAAGCATTATGGGAGATGACTTTACTGCGCCTGCTCTATGGGCCCAATAAACCGGGAAGTAACCAGGAAGCCAGAGGGTGTTTCTCAATTCAGAGTTTGCAAGTTCGAACTAACGAACTCTGGAAGTTCGGACTTGGCAAGTTCGTCTCTGAGTTCGGACTTCAGAGGTCGGGAGTCCATAGAATGATCCTACCACTATTGGAACGGCAGCGGACTTGGGTCCCCTTTCCTGTACCTCCACGTCACATCCGGTTGTCTTGCTCGTAGTTTGACAAAAAATACACCAATAAGAAGCATAAATTATAATATAAATCAATCATGTCTCATGTTGTAGTCATTGTTTAACAGTTATTTATGTGCTAATTTACTTGTATCTTCCAGAATACAAATAAATAGCAAACCAGTGGCGGGAAAAACGAGTGTGGTTGGGGAGAAAAAAAAAAGATCGGTTCAACATCTGCTTGGTCACAAATTCAATCATTTTAGTAAGAAATATTTACCAAAATGAATGAAATCAACTTGATTGTTGCTGTCGGCATCCTTTACATCGCCGCTGAAGAGGAGGCTGTGCTATTGAGGAGGCAGATCCGTCGGAGGAGGGCCAGGATGAGGCGAAGGATGGCGAGAAGACGCGCCCTGCTGGCCAGTTTCGCTGTCTTTGTACGTTCATTTCATCTCATTCAGATTAGGAATCTACTATTATTTATCGTTTAATCTTAATTACATTAGCTCCATCCCAGTGAAAGACGATCTGATATCTTAAGTGGATATGGATATGTCAAGGCTCAATAAAGTGCTGAAAATATCAATATAAGTCACTCCACAAACTAGTGTTTGCTGCCTACAATTACTCATATTTCATCAGTCGAAAAAATGGCCATTAAACATTTCATTCCTAAACCTTTGACAGTAAACATATAAGACAGTGTGACTTTTTTTATGCTCAGGACACAGACAAACGGGAGCACCACTTACCTTTAATACATATAACAATAAATGACACAAAACAATCATTGAGTAGTCTTGTGTCATTTATGAAGTGAGTTAAGTAATGTAAGGTAATTAATTTAATGATCCAGAGTAAAAAGATTTAAATTGGGGAAGTTTTTTTAATAATAAAAAGAAATAAAAATGTTAAAAATCAATAACATTAACAATAATAAGAAATAAGTTTAAATTCACAAGCATCAAGATTAATAGTTGACTAATTAATGATATGTTAAATATCAGGAACATTAAGAATAATAAAAAGGAATAAATATTTTTAAGTTAATAGCAAGAATAATTAATAATAGGTTAAAAAATTACAATTAGGAATAAATACATTATAAAATATTAATGTTAACATTAATAGTTAAAATTACATACATTAAAATGATGAACAATAAATATAATAAATAGGTTAAAAAATATTAAAAAATGTTTTTTAAATTTTTTTCCCCTTTCGTTGTGGCCAGGACCAAGAGCCTGCCAGGAGGCATGCTCAACCCAACCATGGTGTCCCCATCCTGGCTTTGGTTTTTTCCGATGCGGACACCAAACCAGCCTTCAGGCTCTCCAGGGACAGCATCAATATGCTGCTGCAGATGCTGCCCTTGGAGTGAACCCATGGATGGGGTGCAGAAATGGAGGTGCTGGTGACCCTGTACTGGCTGGCGTGTGGGGCGTCTTACAGGGTTGCAGGAGACGTCTTCTGCATGCCGCTGGCCACTGTCTGCAGGGTGGTCCATCGCACCATTAACAAAATGATGGACACCCTGCACAGAGCCATCCGTTTCCCCAAGGAAGAGGAAATGGTGGGGGTGGGTGCCAGCTTTGCCCGGCTTGCTGGCCACGAGGCGTTCCGCTGGGCTGCTGGTGCCATTGATGGGTGCCACATCAGGATCCGGCCCCCCGGAGAGCCACAAAGGCAGGCCTATATAAATAGGAAGCTTTTCCCTTCTATAATTTTGCAGGCTATTTGCGACTCCAGGGGGCTTTTCCTTGGTGTCTACATCGGGAACGCGCGTCTGTGCATGATGCCCTGGTCTTGCGAAGGTCCCCAATGTACCGGCAGGCCCTCTATCCACCAGAGGGGTATTTACTGCTGGGTGATGGAGGGTACCCATGTCTGGAGTTTCCTGTGGCCCTTATCACCCCATATCAGCAGCCTGTTCAAAGTCAGGACATGTTCTTGCCAAACATATTAAAAAAAACATGAATTTTTTTTACAATGATAAATTTAAATATACAAAACCCAAAACCAGTGAAGTTGGCACGTTGTGTAAATTGTAAATAAAAACAGAATACAATGATTTCCAAATCCCTTTCAACTTATATTCAATTGAATACACAGCAAAGACGAGATACTTAATGTTCAAACTGAGAAACTTTACGTTTTTGCAAATATTAGCTCATTTGGAATTTGATGCCGGCAACATGTTTCAAAAAAGCTGGCACACGTTTCAAGAAAGACTGAGAAAGTTGAGGAATGCTCATCAAACACTTATTTGGAACATCCCACAGGTGAACAGGCTAATTGGGAACAGGTGGGTGCCATGATTGGGTATAAAAGCAGCTTCCCTGAAATGCTCAGTCATTCACAAACAAGGATGGGGCGAGGGTCACCACTTTGTGAACAAATGCGTGAGCAAATTGTCCAACAGTTTAAGAACAACATTTCTCAACCAGCTATTGCAAGGAATTTAGGGATTTCATCATCTACGGTCCGTAATATCATCAAAAGGTTCAGAAAATCTGGAGAAATTACTGCACGTAAGCAGCAAGGCCCAAAACCAACATTGAATGCCCGTGACCTTCGATCCCTCAGGCGGTACTGCATCAAAAACCGGCATCACTGTGTAAAGGATGTCACCACATGGGCTCAGGAACACTTCAGAAAACCACTGTCAGTAACTACAGTTCGTCTACATCTGTAAGTGCAAGTTAAAACTCTACTATGCAAAGCCAAAGCCATTTATCAACAACACCCAGAAACACCACCGGCTTCTCTGGGCCCGAGCTCATCTAAGATGGACTGATGCAAAGTGGAAAAGTGTTCTGTGGTCTGACCAGTCCACATTTACAATTGTTTTTGGAAACTGTGGTCGTCGTTTCCTCCGGACCAAAGAGGAAAAGAACCATCCGGACTGTTATAGGCACAAAGTTCAAAAGCCAGCATCTGTGATGGTATGAGGGTGTATTAGTGCCCAAGGCATGGGTAACTTACACATCTGTGAAGGCACCATTAATGCTGAAAGGTACATACAGGTTTTGAAGCAACATATGTTGCCATCCAAGCAACATCTTTTTCATGGACGCCCCTGCTTATTTCAGCAAGACAATGCCAAGCCACATTCTGCACGTGTTACAACAGCGTGGCTTCGTAGTAAAAGAGTGCAGGTACTAGACTGGCCTGCCTGTAGTCCAGACCTGTCCCCCATTGAAAATGTGTGTCATCTTCTATGCATCATGTGCACTGCACATTCATTTTGTTTTGTTATATTTAATATATGGCTTTTGCAAACTACACTTCTTTAACAGGACAGTACCAGAAAAGGTTTCAGTAACCATTACAAACAGAGACAGGTCATTACCTTGTATTTGTCCTTTAAATTTGACCACTTCTTCTTGGCCTGCCTGGCCGATATCGGCAGGCCAGAAGTTGTCACAAAGTCCCTGGCAAAACAGGAGAATATAAATCAACCTTCATCTATATATTGCCATAAAACGTCATTATAATGCCCCTAAACGTACAATAAGTAACAAGACACATCATTACTCACTCCCAGCCAGTCTGGACTGACCCACGCCGTCCTGTAAACAGGGCTTCATTGGCCGCCCGCCATTGTATGAGGGCTCGGGTCTCCTCAACTGTCCCTGGATAATAGAGGGTGATACCGTCGTTATAAAGGACAAGGTAATTATTTCACATCTACGCTGAAACCACAGACATGTAACACTGCAACAGTTAGCCAAACAGTTAACCTATGAATGCAACTTTTAGCTGTATTAGCTGAACTGAAATACTGACATAAAGCTGCTCAGTTGTTGGTGCTAGCTAGCTTAATATCCCTTTTTATCGTTACCAAAACCACCCGCATCGTCCGTGTAGAATTCATCAGGGATGACTTTTATTCATCATCCAGGTTTTAAACACAACTCAATCACAAGTATGTATCTTATTCTTATGTATTCTTCTTATTACTTATGTTATTCATAATTTTACATGGCAACTGTTACTTACAACTGTGAGTCTTCTCCTCTGCTCCTTCGTGGCCGAACGGCGAATTGCACTGTAGGATTGTTGCTGCGAGAAGTCCGCTCAAGTTACGTTCGGAAGCAGACTTGGTAATCGGGGCGGGGCAAGTCCACATCCGGGTACGTGAACCGAACTTGTCTTGATGCGGACTTAGGGTGCATCCGAATAGTCCTTTTTGGATAAGGAACCTTCCTTACTGAAGAAATGACCCAGGAGGCATTTCAGCGTTGGCCATGATAAGTGCTGTTCGAATTCTCCAAAAGTTAGGGAAAGGAGGGTCGTTGTTTCCTTTATTATCACCTTTAGCTTAGGAAACACTGGACCATCCTTTCCGAAAGGAGAGAAGAAAGGAACGCCCCATAATGCACTGCGGCAGGTGAAGTGTATCGGCATCATACGGAAACTTACGAGGAAGAAAGGACGAGTTTTGTGGGACTATGAAGATATGTGGGCTATATAATAATAAAAAAAAAAATTCGAAGTCATAGAGAAGAATATATGCTTCACTTTCAAAAATATCACCTTAGTTTTTTTCTTAATCAGTTTTGAAATGGTGGACAGATAAACAATTAAATATTAGTCTATAATTCATAAAGCACTTGATTTAAAACATTTTTTCTACATACCCGTCGGGCCGTCTACAATGTTCATCAGTTAATAAACAATTGAAGTCCTTGTGTCCTATTTTAATTTTATATATTAGTTACAAGATTTCTATCAATCTTCATTTATGAAGTAAATCATGCCAAGACAGAACAATGGGGTCTCTAATAACATTTATTAAACAAAAAAAAAAAGGACAAATGAGGTATTTTACAATACTTAAAATATAGTTACACTGCTGAAAAATGTGTGTAATGACATATGTGAATGAAACAGGGATAAAAGTCTTTCTGAAACATTTTTATGTTTTATCAGACTTCAGTTTTTTTCCCGTGTGCTGTCAAAGATGTGAACATTTATAGAATCTCTCACCTAACCTCACATCTGTGAGCAGGAAACACACACTGCATGACCAAAGACAAAACACCATCACAGGTCTGATCATGGATTGTTAATGTTAACAGGTAAAGCTGACACAAAACAACTCTGTGAGGTAGAGCAGATTGTAGTCCATTTTCAGAACGCTGTAGTTCGTCATGGTTTACCTATGTCAGGAGAAATCCTCGTCACATAAATATGACACCAAAGTGAAAGTGCAGTCGAATTCCTCTTTTACCGCAGTTCTCCTTTCCTTTCCTCTTATTCCTTCCTTTCCTTGACCCTGTGACGCTTTTATTGGGGTTCAGGTAAAGTGGATAGGAAAGGACTTAGGAAGGACTATTCGGATCCACCCTCAGAATTGGAACAGGACTTCGGCTGTGATTGATGACGTATCACGAGTCCAGAAGTACGCTGAAGTACACATATTGAGAAACACCCAGAAACTTTTTCGGCATATGCGCTGGGTGAGCAACTCCAGTAGGAATGAACGGGCTCCATTTTTCCGTCCGGCATCCAGTTATAATAATACATCCATGGCTCGGACCGGCAGATCCAGCTGTGACGCGTCATTGAAAGACGTCGCTTCATATGACGCTCCGGAGGAGAGGACGTCCCAATGCTCTTAAAATGAATCTCCTCGTCTCCTCTCTCCTCTCTTCGTTTCCTCGCGTCTCTGGCATGCATCTCTGGTGGGCGGGACTAAGACGCAAGTGAACGACGCAAGTGGAGGAGGCGAGGATGGAACTTTGGAGCTTTGAGATGCACCCCATGTTTTAGCTCTGAGTGACTGAAGCTCTGCAAAGGCAGACACCAGCAGGGGGCGCCACCTGTCCTCAGCTCCACAGAGCAGCTGCCATCATCACAGAGAGAGATTTAAAGAAAAGAAAAACTCTTTTGGGATTGAAACTTTGATTTCTCTGCTGCGTTACAGAGCTTAACACATATTGTTGTCTTTTGTTTCAATTATTCCCACAGATGATTTTTTTCTGTTTTAATTTTAACGCCCTTATTCTGCTGATGAATCAATTTCCCCTTGATTGTATTTAATGTGACACTCAGGACTGATCAGAAAATTAATGTCATGGGAAATAAATTTAAAAAACAGCCAATATTTGATTGTACTGCGTTTTTTTATTTTAAGTAGCCATTTTTATTTTGTTCTATTTTTAATACGTGTTATTTATTTTATCTTTTAATATTTGTTTTTTATCTGTATGTTTGTTTCTGTCTGCCTTTTTAATGTATATTTTATCTTCCTTTTGTAACTGCTTTTGGAATTCTGATTTTCCTGAGTGGTTTTCCAAAGGGATTAATAAAGTACCATCTAGTATAATCTAATCTAATAATTTTCCAAATTAAAGTCATATTAATTCAGTTATTCCATCAACTGCTGCTGGTGAAATCTTCAGACTTAATTATTGTGTAATTCTTTAATTAAATGAGTTTTTGTGATCAGATTTCTTAATGAAGCCAACAAGCATAAAAACAGGACCTGTTGCTCTGAGCTCACAGTCACTGAAGATATCAGAGTCATTTTGTGAACTGCTTCAATTCAATCTTCTTTTTCCTTTAGAATAAAAAAGGAGGAAGTGTGATTGATGGTCACAAAGCTGCAGTACGGCTCCATTGTCTTTCTAACAGCAGCTGATGATCCACTCTGCCCATGGGGAACATTATCAAAGAACAAAAAGAAACCAACTTGAAGCTTTTCAGGTCAATGAAAGTGTTTGAATGTTTTCTTCCCTCCAGCTGCTGTTGTCAGTCTGTGCTTTTTGCACTCATGAGCTGACATCCCCTCTATACTGCAGAACACACCTGCAGTCACTTTGTGCCCAGTAGGAGGAGATGTGCTTTCACATTTAGTCCAAGCAGCTCCTGATCATTAAACCTGATAATAATGGGCAGAATTATGACTGTAAATACAGATATTATGTAGATATACTTTTCAGTGTTATTATAGTTGATTAACAAAATCATTAACAACAACAATCAGTAACATTATCATGGAAAATAATACTAATAATATTTTTTATTAAGTAGATATATTCCTCATCTAGGTAAAAAAGATATATTACAGTGAACAAAAAAAAAAATATATATATATATATATACACATATATATACACATATATATACACATATATATATATGTATATATTATTCCATACCTGCTTTATATTATTATTATCTTCATTAGATTAGATTAGATTAGATTAAAAAGTACTTTATTAATCCCTTTGGAAGAACTCCTCAAGGAAATTAGAATTCCATTAGAAGTTACAAAAAGCAGATAAAAAGTACAAAGATGGATATAAACATAAATATATATATAAACAAATATAAACAAAATAGATGAATAAAAATATCATTAAATATAATGGAGTTAGATGATGTAAATAAATACCTGAAGGAATACAATTTGGCTACTGGCAACTGCTGTTAATATTGACATATAAAATTAAAAATATATTAATCTTTCACTTAATTATTGTCTTCTTAATAATCAAAGTTAAAATTATAATGATTGACATAATAATGAATAATGATTTACACATTCAAATAATAATGATGACAATGATTATTGTTTGGAATTATTTTGTTATTATTTATTTTATGTTTTACATGATTTCTACCATTGTTATTATAATTTTATGTTTTATTATTTTTGTGTTTTTTTCTTTAATTCTAATTGAGGATCTTGTCAAAGTTTTGTCCACAGAAAAACACCAACAGAAGAAAAACAGATGGACTCATAATAACTGATCATCACGAGCGAACGTCAAGGCGTCCGTATTGTCCGTAACGTACGCGATGACGTCATTGGACGTGCGGATAATGACAGTTGGCCCGCCTTTCCCCGTTAACCTTTGGCTCCTGTAGCAGTTAGCCGGTTAGCTCGCTCCGTTTCTTCCGTGTCTGTGTGAGAACAAACCTTCGTGATGAATCTGCGCATGTCTGCAGTGAGCTGAAACACCTGACGGTCCAGAGGGGCGGGGTTTGTGTCGTTGTTACCTGAGAGGACGACGGAAAGATCCGCCAGACTGCTTAATGACGGACGTTAGCATCGTTAGCTGGACTGAAGCTACACAGAGCTATCAGCTAATGTTAGTCAATATTAGCAACCGTTAGCCGTGGTGACGTTGCACTTTTCAAAGCTGTGTTAGCTAAAGCTGCTGTTCCATCATTCAGTTTATCTCAGTTATTGAGCCTGTGGGACTTTAGCTGTCATAGTTTAGCTTTTATTCTTATTTCATGGCCTCCTTAACATCAAAAATACAAGTTCAGTGACTTAATGGCTGGTTTCTTTATTCAGTGATTCCATTTTCAGTCTGAATCTTTGAACAATCACAGCCTGTGCCGTTGTTTTAGCATCAATGAGGCTGTGAGTTTGACAACAGCAGTTGATTTTGACTCTTTCTTATTTCTAGGATTATCTTCTATGAATGAGTTGAACCTGTAGAAATGATTTTGAAGCTTCTGGCAGAGCTTCCATAACCTTTGTCACTCCCTCATTTGGTCTCCTTTTCCATCTTGTTGCAGATTTAAAGATGGTGGAGTGATTTATTCTCTTAAAAAGGTGAAGACATGCAAACAAGATGAGCAGTCACACAGGTAAGGATTGGATTGAGCCATTTCATTTCATTTATATATTTGTATATAGATAACACTTGTGATTATGAATTGGCGCTATACAAATAAAGATTGATTGATTGATTGATTTCAGGTCCACTTCATTTCAGCTGGACGTCTCCAACATGGAATTAAGCCTTTAACTCCCACATCAAAAAGTCAGGAATATTTAATGGATTAAAGGTACAGTGTGTAGTTTTTAGCGGCATCTAAAGGTGAGGTTTGAGATTGCAGCACTCCGGCGCTCCCCCCTCCCTGTCGGAGAACCTCCGGAGCTATGGTGGCCTTCCAAGGACAAAAAGTGTTTTTAGCTTAGTTATCAGCCTATGTTTTGTCTTACTGCCACAGAAAATGAATAAATCGTGGAGTTTTAGCACCACGTTGTCTCCCTATTGTCTTTCAGTCTTGCTAATGCTCACACCGGTTGTTTGGAAGAGACAATCATTTCAAAATGCTGTGGCCGTGAAATAAGCCTCTCATAGCAGATACATTCTCTGTGTCTAACTCCAACTTCTCACGAAAGTAAACAAATAAATTCGGCTCCATATAAGAGTGCAATTCGACACTTAGTCTTACCTGTCCAGCAAAAAAACAGGCAACTTCTGCGTCTGTCTGCAAACTTATCCTTCAGGGACTTCCATCTGGGAAAGGCAGCGCCGATGTTGACCCTGTTTTTTTTGTTTTTCTGTCCCGATTGCGTTTGGCTTTGTCATGTTTTTGTTTCTTTGACAAAGATTCACGCTCCACTGATGGTAAATTGTACGTGTGGTCCTCCATGTTTGTTTGTATTAGCACAGCTGCTTGGTTATCACTCTCTTCTTCTTTGTCTATTTCACAATTGTGCATTTCCCGTAGGCATTTCCGGTAGGCGTCAACAAAAAAACGCGAAAGCCTTTAGTTTGTCCTTCTGAGTTACGGTAGAAATGATGGCAAAGCAAGATGGAAGCCCCCATAAGAGAGGACCCGCTCCTATGTAGATATAAATGACTTATTCTAAGGTAACAAAAACAAAACATGAATTATTTTAGGCTGATAAGAAACTGATTTAAATATAATTTTAAGTAATCTATTCCATTTTTTACCAAGTCTGTTGTTTTAGATAGCATTTAATAATACATACTGTACCTTTAAAAACACAGAACACGTCATTGTTTATTTCTGTCGGTGTTTTGGATACAAAAAAGCTGCAAACCAATTAAAAGAACATAATTTCTAAAAAAAGTTTTGTCAGACTTCCTATCGTCTATATTATTATTATTTTTTGATTGCTTTTTTACATAACATTGGTCATGTCTCTGTCTTTTCTGATTTTTCACTCAAATATTTGTGCATTTTTATGTCGTCATGTAGTCAGTCTGTTAGCTTTTTAAACCTTTAAATCCCTCATCAAGAAAATATCTGTTTTTAGGTTTTTTTTGTTTGTTTCCTGAATTGTTCAGAATCAAACAATAATTTTTTTTTTGTTATTCTAACATTAAATATTCTTTAAGTCATCGATGCCCTCTGCCAAACAGTTGATGTGGTAGTTAAAGGGTTAATGAACATTGAAGTGAAATAAGGTGTAGTGGGCCGTTCTAATAGGCTTTGTAAGTCCGTTTTATTTCTCTAAGAGCCATTTTGTGAAGCTCCCACTGTCATTTCCAACAGAAAGACTTTGTGGGCTCCTCAAGGCGTCCACACTCATCTGACAGACTCTGTGACATTTTAGTTTCACTTTAATGACTCTGCGTTACTTCAGGGGGTTAAAAGCATCTGTGCAGTAGTTGTTGTCTAAAATGTGTTGTAGTGTGTTAAGAGCAGTGACGTCATGTTAGTCATGTGTCCAAACGTTGAGCACAGCCTTCAAATCCAGCTGTGTTAAACAGGTTAAAGAATTCTTAATGATCAGATCTGAATGTGTTCAGTTTCCCTCTGTGTTCATAAAAGATCTGTTTCTCTGATTCATTTAAAGCTCAGGCCGCACAAGACTGAATCACCACCGCACTGACCTTTGACCTCATGCTCATCGCTCAGTAAGTCTGATTGATGTGAGCGTCAGCAGCTTGATGAGTTACCTGTCCAGGTAAGTGAACTGCTCCACATCCTCCACGCTGGCTCCACCCACAGACACAGATCCAGTGGCAGCGTCCTGGAATACCTGGATACAGGTGAACACCTTAATCTTTTTTTTTTTTTTTAGGTGAGGTGAGTTTATTAGTTTAACAGCTCTCAGGTGATTCAGAGAGCTTCAGGTGATCCATCAGAACACAATGAACAAGAAACAACATCAGAAAGAAATATTTATCACAACTAATCAAACATTAAAGATTAAAAGTTAAAAAGAGGAAACAATGGTGGGCTAAAACAAAAAATGAAGCTGCAGAAGATGTTTGTAAAACTCATTTTAAATCCAATTTAAAGTTACAGTGCAGTTACATTAAAATAAAAACTCAAATGAATTTGTCAGAAAATAAAAATATTAAAATTTTCAGTGCAGTGTTTCACTGATGATAAACTGTTTAAGCTTTAATTAGTTCACCTAAATTGATTTTATTCTGAAAAGTTTATTCTAATTTTGGCCTAAAATTAGGTCAAGACTGAAAATCCAAACCTGTGAATCCTAATATCATTTTCTGGGGTATTCTCTATTTTGGGGTATTCTCTGTTCATCAATATTAGATCTTATTTCTATCTTTATCCTTGTACTAGTTAGTCACTTTTTCATTAAGAAAATGTGAGTATCACCCAGCCCTACAATCACCCCTGATGACCTGTGTGTTTTCCTGTTCCAGTTCTGCTTTAAGAAAAAATAAGTTTCCTTAAATTAAATCACCAAAGACACACAGACAAAGAATTATGTTACAATGATTAATACAAGTGTTTTACATCTAAAAAATAATGTAATTTGAAAATGAGCTTTTACTTTAAATATTAATTTGAACTTTATTTTGGACAGTACCGTTTTATTAAAGTTTTTTCTCCAAAGGTTGTGAGGACTCTTGTACCAAAGTTGATTTAATAGTTTTTCTGATGTGGGTGGAAATTAACTTTTAGAATAAGTTCCCACTCGTCCTGGAAAACTGTGAAAATGACTGAACAATTTTCAAGTCATGGAAAACATGGAAAATGATTAAAAAAATGAAATGTCCTGGAAAATAATTTATCTTTCTTCTGCCTTGTTGTGGACCTAAAATTAAACATACTGGTAGGTAATGAAGTAAAAATGCACTTAGTAACTAAAGCACACTTAGCCACAAAATCTGAGTAGATAAAATAAAGATAAGAAATAAAATAAAAAAAAACTCAGAACAATGATGGCAAAAAATAGAAGAAAAAATGTAGGCTACTTTACAGTAAATCAACAAAATGTATGTATAAAAAAAGCAGAGTAAATAAATATAAAAATTAACCTCCGTAAAGCCAGAGTAAAAAGTGAGCCAACAGACAATGTTCATGCCCGAGAGTCAGAAATCAGAACATTTTAAGGGGGTGAAAACATCCTGGAAAAGTCCTGGAAAATGATTTTTAGAACAGTTAGATTTTTAAATCAGTGTCAGCTGGATTAAAAATCTACCAGACTCTGTTTTTACCAGCAGTTTTTAATCTATTTAATCCACTGTGTTCAGTTTTTCATTCTGTTGTTCTTTTTCCACCAAAAGTCTGTAAGCGTGATGAGAGCGTAACATTTTTTTATGTGTCAGAAAAACAGCAGAGCGCTGAAGGATGAGCCTGATTTTGAAAGATTTTATTGTAGGTTTTTGGATGAAGAACATTTTCTTCTGTTTGTTGTTTGTGTCTGCAGACTCTGTGAATGTTTTCTGTCCTCTGAGGCTTTGCTGCCACCATGTGTTCAAACTAAGAGCTGCATGGATGGAGTCGGCTCAGTTTCATATTTACTTTAAGTTTGACAAAGTTTATGAGAATAATAACATTAAAAATCTTTATGTGTTTAGCACTTTTACGAAGAAATATTTACAAAGTGCTTTAACAGACATAAACATATAGAAAAGAAAGCTGAAGAACATCAGAAAAAGGCAGAGTTTAAAGAGTTTAAAGAAACAAACTCTGATAAATATTCACAAAGAGCAGAATAAATGCAGCAGCAGACCTCAGAACAGAACTCTGACAAGAAGCATGCAAAAATGTTTTAAAACTTTTTTATCAAGCTGTGATACTCGAAACAAAAACCTTTCATCATGTTCAGGAGCACGAATTTTAACAGTGTTCTGCTGTCGTAAGAAGAAGAGCCAATCAGAACTCCTCTGTGTTAGGGTTGTTTAACCAATCAGATGGAAGGAGGCCGTTTGACTCAAACAACCCTGATAAAGTCGACTCTTAGTTTGGCGTGGACGTGGCTCGACTAGTTTTAACCACTGAAGAGAAGCTGTGATGGACTTCTGAGCGGATCGAAACAGTCACGGTGATATTACGGTGAGTAAATTCATCAGAACATGACAGTGATTACAGTGATCGATGCTCTGGTAAAGAAAATAAAGAGTTTAACAGCTACATGAAGCTAAAGATGTGTTTAGTCCATCATCAGGCTGATACCTGGCTGATACTTGTCATTGGCCCGAGAGCGGTGTCTCAGTCCAGCAGTACCTGCTCTCTTTGTCCCCGCTGGCACGGGGTGGATCACTGCAGCTTGCGACCTCCAAGTCGGGCTCCCAGGACAGCGACCGTATCGGCCCGGCCGGTTCCAGTCAGGATTGGCCTGGTAGATGCTAGATCGCTAGCGAGCAAGACTTTTGTCCTAAAGGATTTCTTCACATCGCGAGGGCTGGATTTCCTCTGTGTAACAGAGACTTGGCCGAGTGTTGGTGAGTCCAGCTCTTTCACTGAGCTTTTACCCCCTGATTGCTGCTATTTCAATTCCCCACAGACGTCGGGCTGAGGAGGAGGGATAGCAACAGTCTACAAGAGTCAGTTTAAATGTAGGCAGCTGTCTCTGTCATCTTCTTTCACCAGCTTTGAGCTGAGCGTTTTTGAGCTGGGTCGCTCTCAAACAGTGCTGTGCGCTGTGGTCTGTCGGCCTCCCAAGTATAATAAGGACTTTTTAAATGACTTTTCTGAGTTCCTGGCTGAAATCATGCCAAAATATGACCGTGTTCTGATTGTTTGGGATTTTAATGTGCATGTGTGTTGTCCTGATAAGCCGATGGCTAAAGACATTTTGAATCTGATTGAATCTTTTCATCTTGTGCAGTCTGTGTCTGGTCCCACACAAGAACTTGGACACACACTTGATCTTGTCTTATCATATGGTTTGTCTGTTTTTAACCTTGAGATCTGTGATGCAGTGTTTTCTGACCATATGCCTGTATTATTTGAGGCTGCTGTTGCCTGCAACACAGTTAAAGCTGCCGCGGTCCTCGGCGCTGCCGTATTACTAACCCCTCCACTGCTGGTCATTTCTCTGCAGTTTTCGATCAGAACTGTGTCATACCTGAGTCTGTGTGTAATACGGAGGAACTTTGCTCTTGGTTTCACTCAACCTGCCGAACTGTTTTAGACACTGTGGCTCCATTAAAAACCAGGCAGCCCAGAACCAAATCTGAGCCCTGGCTAAATGACACGACTCGTGCTGTCAGACTCGAGTGCCGTAGAGCTGAGTGGAAGTGGAAAAAGGACAAACTGCATGTGTCTTTTTAAATATTAAAGGACTGTTGGCGCCATTATCAGATAACTGTGAAGGGTGCTAAAATAAGACATTTTTCTGATATTATTGTGTCAAACTGTCACAAACCGCGTGTTCTGTTTAACACTATTGATTCTGTTCTTAATGCCCCTCAAACTGTCTTTATGGAGGCCTCTTCTGCTGTTTGTGAAAGTTTTCTTTGCTTCTTTATTGACAAAGTCAATTGTGCTAGAGCTCAAATCTCTCCTTCTGTTTATGACCCCTCAGTCTCTGTCCCCTGCTCTGCTGTCTTTGAGCAGTTTGAGCCTGTGACTCTGCCCTTTTTTCAAGAGATTGTTGGTCATTTGAAGCCCTCGGGCTCTCCAAGCGATGCTGTCCCCCCTCGTTTATTTAAGGAGGTTTTCTCTACTATAGGGCCATCTGCTATGGCAGTCATTAATAGCAGCCTGTCCTCAGGTGTGGTGCCTGACTTGCTAAAACATGCAGTAGTTCAACCTCTGCTTAAAAAACCTGGTCTTTATTCCACATTTCTTTCTAACTTCAGGCCAATCTCTAAACTGCCTTTTCTTGCAAAAACTCTGGAAAAGATAGTTTACATTCAATTAATGGCCTTTCTGGAAGAACATAATATTTTAGAGGTTTTCCAATCCGGTTTTAAATCCCTTCATAGCACTGAATCAGCTCTTTTAAGAGCTTTTAATGATACTCTTTTAGCTACTGACGCTGGTGACTGTGTTGTCCTTGTTCTTTTAGATTTAACTGCTGCTTTTGACACTGTGAATCATGATATCTTGATTTCTCGTCTGGAGCACTGGGTCGGCATCGGGGCATAGCACTTGATTGGTTCAGGTCATACTTGACTGATCGCACTTTCTGTGTTGGCGATGGTGTATCCTCCTCCTCTGCTCCTTTCTCGTGCGGAGTTCCACAGGGCTCAGTCCTAGGCCCTCTCTTCTTCTCTCTCTATTTGCTCCCCCTAGGATCAGTATTTAGGAAGCATGGCATTGCTTTCCACTGTTATGCGGATGACAGTCAGATTTATGTCCCTCTCAAAAAGAATAGTGAGCACTCTCTTCGACTGTTGTTTGAATGCCTTGATGACATAAAAGCCTGGATGAGTCTAAATTTTTTACATTTTAATGACAAAAAGACTGAGGTGATGGTTTTTGGTGGTACGACTGGGGCATCCCCTGTAGATCTGGGTTTCCTGGCTCAGTACAACAAACAGGCCATCACAAACCTGGGGGTTAAAATGGATCCTGATTTTAAGCTTGACGGGCAGATTAAGGCTGTTGTGAAATCCAGCTTTTTTCATTTGAGGCAGCTGGCCAAGATAAAGCCAATTCTTTCAAAGCAGCATTTTGAATCGGTAATCCACGCCTTCGTGACCACTCGGCTGGATTACTGTAACACTTTGTATGTGGGGGTTAGTGTGTCCTCCATCGCCCGTCTTCAGATGGTACAAAATGCTGCTGCACGTCTTTTAACTGGCACACGTAAATATGAGCACATTACCCCTGTTTTAGCCTCACTTCACTGGTTGCCCATACAATTTAGGATTCATTTTAAAATTATTTTATTTGTTTTTAAATCCCTCTTGTCTTGCCCCGCCCTACCTCTCTGAGCTTCTGCACCCTCACACACCCTCCTGTTGTCTCAGGTCAGTCGATCAGCTTCTCCTGAAGGTCCCTAAGACCAAACAGAAGCTCAGAGGGGACCGTGCTTTTGCTGTTGCAGCCCCAAAACTTTGGAACGGGCTGCCTCAAAATATTAAACCGTCCTTGTCTCTGCCTGTTTTTAAATCCCTCCTTAAGACCCACCTTTTCTCCCTGGCTTTTGATGCACAGTAGGGTTTTTATCCTTTTTAATTGGTTTTGTGTCTTTTAAACTGTTCCATGTTTTGAAAATTCATTTTACTTATGTTTTATGTCTATTCATTTATCTTTTATCTCGTGTTTTTATTTATTCTCCTGTACAGCACTTTGTTTCAACTATGGTTGGTTTTTTAAAGTGCTTAACAAATAAAGTTGGATTGGATTGGATTGGCCAGTTCACAACAGTAATAATAATCTAACGTTTATCAACCACAGTTGAAAATTTCCAGATTTGGCAAAAAAGTCTAATAAAACTTCCACTGAGCCTGTTAGCATAGTTTTTTTTAATGTTAGTTATTTATCATACACAGATACAGAAACATAATGCACGTATAAACATATTTAATAAAGCGTGTGTGAGTGGTAGGAGCCTGCAAATGGCTTTTAAGCCACACCCCAGGGACAATGGAAGGTAATACTTTACAACCAAAATAAATTTCAAGCTTCAAATAAAAAGAACAACAATGTCACATGAAGAAGGTGCTTGAAACAATAAAAGACGTTTTTATAGGGACGTGGTCACTGCTCCAGTTCATGTTGAGGTCATTAAAATTTCCATAGTCTGTTTTTGTATACGGGCAATGACTCAGTGAAGACATTCAAGTATTAGATAGTATTTGTTCTACAAGATAACTTCCAGATTTGTAATTGAAAATTGGCAGAGATGTTTTACTTCAAGGAACACAAAGTTTATTAACTTTCCTAATTGAATAGTTATGACATTTTTAATTACTGACAAAATCATTTTGTAAACTAAAAGATCTGAGTTTTGATGCAAGACTTTAAATACAGAAATGCATGTTTGAAAATATTGATGTTGAAAATAGTCAACAATTGGAGTTTTTGAAAAGAAGATGCACTCGGTGCTACAGATTTAGAGAAGGTGGCTAATTCACTGAATTATTTGTGTAGTATTTTTATGAAGCTATGTGGGAAATGTGCTGAACCAAACAACCTCACAGGGATGATCAGATGCTGCTGTCTGTGGAGTTCTTATTTATCATTCTCTGAATTTGTGAATTCTGATTGATTTGATACCAGTTGCTGTTGCTTCACGGCTATGCCTTTATTTTAAAGCTCCAAATGTTCCGAACTGTCCACAGAGAGCATCATTAAGCACTTAAAGAAAATCGACTGAAGACTTTACAGCTGAATTAGGGCCTGCTTACATGGCAGAATTTTCATCAGAAACATAAAAGTTTTTCCTTTACATTTTCAAACAAGCATTGCATTTTTTTTTAGCCGTGGTCTTAAACTTTTGCTCAGCTGATGAACAGCCTATTTCTGTTTAATTGTTGTTTGCTATTAATTTCCTTTTCAATTTTTGTTTGTCTCACTTTCATTTCTTCTTTTTGCACTTTGAAGTTTTACTTAGAAACTTCTTAAGATCCAACAGGCCAAAATGTGTATCCTTGCCATTTTTAAACACGTCTTAAATTGTTGATCAGGAGTGAATTTGTGGAGTTCCAGCAGGACAGACTTCAGCTTGGAGTGATTAAAGTCAGTTGAGCCGTTAGGTGTTAGCTTGAGTCTTTAATGGTGAAGTTACTGCACCATCTATTGTCAGTGTAAAGACAAAGGCCTCCACCTCTACCCTTTCCTGAGTCTGTGGTCCTGTATGAGGCCTGTTAGCTCGATGCTCGATGTCCGAGATGTTTTTGTCCAGCGTTAAAGATGTAATCTGCACTCGTAGGTCGTTCATCTTGTTGAGCGACAGTGAGCTGGCAAGAAACAGACTTGGAATGACAAGTTTTAAGGGGTTAGCTTTTAGCTTAGCTGCTAGCCCACCTCTCTTGTGCTGTTTCAGTGGTGGGGGAGTAAAGGTCGCTCCCGCGAGGTAGCACTGTCTCTTGAAGGACAGAATCCCAGTCACTGTGGTCTGAGTGACTTTGAGCGTCGACATATATTGCAAACGAGTCAGCTTTGCTGTACTGTAGGCCCGTAGACTGGTAAATACACACAGAGTTCTATTAATACAGATTAGCTGCCATAACCTGAGGAGCTCAGGGCAGCTGCAACTGATCACAACACCATCTTGGATCCACCATCTTTGTAGTGGAGGAGATGTAATGTCCAGCTAGCAGTCCTGACCCACCACTGAAGTCCTGATCCCTCACTGAACACCTGAGGGATCAGCATTGGCGTGATGTTCATACCAGAGTGACCATCAAACCACATTGCATAAGTTTAGACAGATGCAGGTTAATAAAGGGATGCCATCCCACAGCAGAGTGAGCAGGCTGGTGCCTAGCCTTAGAAAGAGGTGCCAGGTTGTTGATGCGGTGGATGGTTCTACTGTTTGAGGCTCCTGTTAAATGAAGATTTGTTAAATTGCTGAAATGGTTTGTGTCTTTAGACTTCAATTATTGAGTTCACCAGACAACACCAAATAAGAGTCAACATGTCAAGATTTTATTTGACAAGTTAAACAAGCCAATTGCCAAAATTTCCCTGAGGAATATTTTCCAAGGGTCATTACTATCTAAGTTTCTATCCAAGTATTATCTAGTCTCTGATTTAATGTAACAGCTGGTTTGTCATTGGCAGAGAGGAAGACACATGTTCTTTACAAATGTGGCACCATTTAAAAGTCAAATGAAAATGCTCTCCATGGTACTGGATTTATAATCAAAAAATCACCAACATCAGTTTCCTTACTTTTTGTGCTCAGTTTAATTTAAGAAAAACATAAGCAGAGGTTTCTGTTTGGGCTGGGTTAAAAAAATAAATTTAATCAATTTTAAATGATTTCTCTTTAAATGGTTCATAATCGATCCATCAAAATCCAAAGTTCAATCTTTTAACTTGGGTAGTCTTTTCTTCATTGGACGGTCTGAGAAGCAGCCTGTGGTATCAACTCTGCTCCTGTTTAGCGCTGGTTCACACTGAACAAGATCTCTGAGATGTTACTGAAAACAGTCAACAAAACATGGTGGAAGGGTGTAGCACTACAGGGACACCACCAGAGAGTTTAAAAGTTCTTGTTTGAACTTATTTTAGATTTAACAAGCATGGAAGAAAAGACAGGTTGGACAGAAAACAAGTAACTTGCAGAATGTACATTAATGGATATCATTAATATGTGATTAATGGAACCGCTTTGGGTTCAGTTCTTAATTTCAAAACAGTTTTAATAATGTACCAGGTCAAAAAGTCATTTACAGCATTATTTTTACTGGGATAACCCAGACTGAAGAAATTTCAAACCATGAATCAAATTGATTTGAGACCTCTTAATATCGAATCAAATCGATCCAGAAAATCTGAATCGATACCCAGCCCTAATTTCTGTACAGTTTAGAGGATAACCTTTCTTATCTTTACTTGGTGCTTGGAGCCATGACAAAACAAATACACCCCGTAAATCTGAAAGTAAAAGAAATGTTCTTGCTTGTATAAGCTTCTTAGTGTTCTGACCCTTCTGTGACCTCATTACTATCATGTTCCACACCCTGGTTGAAGTTCATCATAAGATAAGTGTTTATACACAGACTTGTTCTATAAAATAAGACCAGATCAACTGCAGTGTCCTTTCTTTTTTGTTGTGGGTAATCCCATGATTTTAGAATACGGTCAGCTATAGTAAGTCATCAAATAAAAATCACTTGTTTTAACCTGTTATTATGTATATAATGTCATTACATTACATTGTAGTCAGATCATGTGCCCATCAAGACCGTGCTTTGCTCTTTCACATTGATGTGAAGCATGATGGGAGATGACACTACTGCTCATGCTCTATGGGCCCAATAACACGGAGGTAACCCGTACGCCAGAAACTTTGTCAGCATATGCGCTGGGTGAACAGCTCCAATAGAAATGAATGGGCGCCATTTTTGGTCTGGTTTCCAGTTCTTATACATCCATGGTAAATACACACAGATTTCTATAAATACAGAATATCTGCCATAACCTGAGGAGCTTGGGGTAGCTGCAACTGATCACAAAGCCATCTTGGTACCCCCATCTTTGTAGTGGAGGAGATGTAATGTCCAGCCAGCAGTCCTAACCCACCACTGAAGTCCTGATCCCTCACTGAACACCTGAGGGATCAGCATTGGCGTGATGTTCATACCAGAGTGACCATCAAACCACATTGCATAAGTTTAGTCAAATGCAGGTTAAATAAGAGGATGCCATCCCACAGCAGAGTGAGCAGGCTGGTACCTAGCATGAGAAAGAGGTGAAACGGTTCCTCGAATAATCACAATTATTCGATTACAAAATATTTTCGAGGAAAATTGTGTGCCTCGAAGCCTCGTTTAATTTATAATTATACATAAAAAATATATATCAGGACTACTATACAGTGCATGGTGTTTGACACGGACGGTCATTTCTGTGACACAACGCGCCTGCTACCTCCACTGCTGTGCGGCTTATAAAATCATGAAGGAAGAGAAAAGAGAGGGACAGAAAGGAGAGAGTCCACAGAAGAAATGACAGAGAGTTTCCCAAGTGTGTGGTCACTACAAGAAGGGATGAAAAGAAAACACAGTGCAGTGTGTCTGATGTCAAACGGAGTTAGCTTAGCACGTAGCTTAGCATGATAGCAGCAACAGTAAACATCCGGTCTGTTCATTGTTAGTGCAACACAACAGGATGACACTCATGATACATCAACAGAAGCAGCTAATGTGAACAATAACTGAGATATGGGCGAGTAAATAACCTACTTTGATTATGGCTCCGTGTAAAGGCTGGTTCAGAACGTAAATCAATGTGGAGGCTACTTGTCCAGAATCATGTGTATTTTGTTCGCATTCTTTTCACATCCAATAACTTTACATTTAATTTGATTGCAGGGAGTAGAAGAGGAAACACTGACAGTGAGTGGAGGAAGCAGGTGTAGGGAATGCTTTCATATGTTATAGAAATGTACATTAGCTAGTTAAATGATCTTAGTATCTAAGTATGATATTATTTGGTCCTAGAAATAAAGTAAGCAAAAATAAGATCAACAATATGGTACAGTAGTAAAGGCAATAATTAAGCAAAAAGAGACAAGCATGAATACAAATAAAATAAAAAAAACCAAACTTGGAAAAAAAATACTGAAAAAAGCAAGATATGAGCCGGAGTAGAGGTAAGATCGGGCCTAAAAATCCAGCCCGACCCAACCCAGGCCCGTGGGTATTAAAGCCCGACCCGGCCCGAGCCCGATCAATAAACTCGATTTGCAGGCCCGGGCCCGAAACAAACCCGAAATTTTATATGTTATTTGTGAGGACTCAGGAGGAGGAGGAAAGGGAGGGGATGCGTCAGTCAGACCCGGACAGAGCACTGCTCCGGTGATCACATTTGTGACGATGCCTGTGCATCATGATATCAAATTAAAGCCTGTCTTTTGTAACAAATTCTCCCAGTTAAACAAGACTATTTTAATTTCTTTGAGTTGGCAGAAAAAAACGCAAGTTTTCTTAATGTTAAAATAATCTACATATTTTTATGATCATTATAAATGCATTTACACGATGAAGTAACGCTGGAAAAGTTTGTTAAAGATATTTCTGTGTGTGCGGGAGTTCAGTCTCGGGTCTCGTCCTCTTGAACATCTGGCATTGAGCGCTGCGTAAAGCGCACGTGTCCCAACTCCCAAGCCATGTATTTGGTTATTACAGAAACAGAATACAGACTTCAGTCAGCAATAGCTCGTGAAACAGGTGCCACTGTCTCTGGTTGAAAAAGCGGAGCCCTAAAGCTTCCAGTGCTCAGTTCCCTCCGTGCGTCAGCTTTATCTTCTCCTCCTGTCCCTTTACCTTCCCGACCGTAATAGTTAAATAGCAATTACCATGCAGCGTCTTCTCTGTTTTATCCAAATTATTTATTTTAAAACAGTATTCCTCAGTTTAATGTCCGTACATCGTTTTAGTGTACATTATATATAAACATATATTTATTAAAAAAGAGTTAGTGAGAGGGAAGCCTGACCCAACCCGAACATAATAACTGACACTTTGGGCCCGACCCGGCCCAAAATTTGGGCTCGGGCTCGGGCTCGGGCTCAAGATCTTACCTGTAGACCGGATAAAAAAAAAAAGTATAGATTTTGATTTTGAGATCCAATTTATGCTCAGAATGTTCAAAACAAGAAAAATAAGTTTTTAATTCAAGTGACCTCGTTTTTCTGTTTTGTGTGTTACTAATAATAATGTGAAGTAATTCAATGTAAAAAAAAAAAAAAAAAAAGCACTTGAGCGCAATGTAACAAGTATCCAATTCCTCGATTAATCGACAAAAATTTGATACGGAAATCAATTACATAAAAGATCGATAGTTGTAGCTCTACTAGCATGAGAAAGAGGTGCCAGGTTGTTGATGCGGTGGATGGTTCTACTGTATGAGCCTCCTGTTAAATGAAGATTTGTTAAATTGCTGAAATGGTTTGTCTGTAGACTTCAATTATTGAGTTCACCAGACAACACCAAATAAGAGTCAACATGTCAAGATTTTATTTGACAAGTTAAACTAGCCAATTTCCAAAATTTCCCTGAGGAATATTTTCCAAGGGTCATTACTATCTAAGTTTCTATCCAAGTATTATCTAGTCTCTCATTTAATATAACAGCAGACTAAGCTGGTTTGTCATTGGCAGAGAGGAAAACGCATGTTCTTTACAAATGTGGCACCATTTAAAGGTCCAGTGTGTAGTTTTTAGCGACATCTAAAGGTGAGGTTTGAGATTGCAGCACTCCAGTGCTCCCTCCTCCCTGATGGAAACTCCAAGCTATCAAATATCTCTGTTGATTCACCACATTTGAAAGTTCAGAGAGCATTTTAGGCGAGAAAGTCACCACGTAGAATACCAAAATGTGGTCATTTGAGCCATAAAACGCACAGATACAAATTTCATTTCGGTATTTCGGACATTCTGCTAAAGCGCGCCATTATGCTAGAGAAGAAACTTCCGGTCGGCTCCAAAACAAGAGCGTAATTTACAAAAGCGTTAAAGAACTAATAGGAGATAATGAAGACTGCTTTTATTTTGAAAATGGGAAGTTTGCTAGTAGCTGATTTTTAGCTGAATGCCGTCTCAAGACGACTTGATATATAAGATATGACGATAATGATATTGTTTCGACCTGAGGCTGTTTTTTATTTGAGTCCGTTTTTCCAGTATTTTGTCTGATGACTTTCATTTTGAAGCCTGAGGCCGTATTATCTGACGGAGGTTTTATTGAGGGGGGGTTTCTGATGCCGTTTGGTCTGAGAAATGACACAGAGGTTTTCCTGAGACCGAAGTATCCTAAAAAGTACACCTTACCAATGTGTACATGTGCTACTAAATGACAAATTAGGAGCAAACAATAAAATTAAGGAGTACGGTGAAAATCTTTATATTTGTCTCATCAACAGCGCTATATAGCTCAGTTATCAGCCTATGTTTTCTGTCCACAGAAAGTTGCTTGTGGCCGTGAAATAAGCCTCTCATAACAGATACATTCTCCTTCAGGGACTTCCATCTGGGAAAGGCAGCGCCGATGTTGACCCTGTTTTTTCTGTCTCATCCTGTCCCGATTGCGTTTGGCTTCATCCCGTTTTCGTTTCTTTGACAAAGTTTCATGCTCCTCTGCTGGTAAATTGTACGTGTGGTCATCCATGTTTGTTTGTATTAGCACAGCTGCTTGGTAATCACTCTCTTCTTCTTCGTCTGTTTCACAACTGTGCATTTCCGGCAGGCATCGGAAAAAAACGCCAAAGCGTATTTTTGTCCGTTCTGGGTTACGGTAGAAAAGATGGCGACGCAAGATGGAGGCCTCTATAAACGGGCGACCCTCTCCTAGATTGATATAAATGACTTTTTCTAAGGTAACGAAAACAAAACATTCATTATTTAAAGGTCCAGTGTGTATTATTAAATGCTAAATGAAAAAAATATAAAATAACAGACTTGGTAAAAATGGAATATATTATTTTAAAGTATATTTAAAGTAGTTTCTAATCAGCCTTAAATAATTAATGTTTTGTTTTCGTTACCTTAGAAAAAGTCATTTATATCAATCTAGGAGTGGGTCGCCCGTTTATGGGGGCCTCCATCTTGCGTCGCCATCTTCCGCTTTCGCGTTTTTTTCCCACCCCTTCCGGAAATGCACAGTTGTGAAATAGACGAAGAAGAAGAGAGTGATTACCAAGCAGCTGTGCTAATACAAACAAACATGGAGGACCACACGTACAATTTGCCAGCAGAGGAGCATGAAACTTTGTCAAAGAAACGAAAACGGGATGAAGCCAAACGCAATCGGGACAGGATGAGACATAAAAAACAGGGTCAACATCGGCGCTGCCTTTCCCAGATGGAAGTCCCTGAAGGATAAGTTTGCAGACAGACGCAGAAGTTGCCTGTTTTTTGCTGGACAGGTAAGACTAAGTGTCGAATTGTACTCTTATATGGAGCCGAATTTATTTGTTTACTTTCGGGAGAAGTCGGAGTAAGACGCAGAGAATGTATCTGCTATGAGAGGCTTATTTCACGGCCACAAGCAACTTTCTGTGGACAGAAAACATAGGCTGATAACTAAGCTATATAGAGCTGTTGATGAGACAAAGATAAAGATTTTCAACGTACTCCTTCATTTTATTGTTTGCTCCTAATTTGTTATTCAGTAGCATATGTACACATTGGTAAGGTGTACTTTTTAGGATACTTCGGTCTCGGGAAAGCCTCTGTGTCATTTCTCAGACCAAACTGCATCAGAAAAACCCCTCAATAAAACCTCCGTCGGTTAATACGGCCTCAGGCTTCAAAATGAAAGTCATCAGACAAAAGACTGGAAAAACGGACTCCAATAAAAACAGCCTCAGGTCGTAACAATATCATAATATATATAACATTTATCATAATATAAATGTCAAGTCGGCTTGAGACGGCATTCAGCTAAAAATTAGCCACAAGCAAACTTACCATTTTCAAAATAAAAGCAGTCTTCATTATCTCCTATTAGTTCTTTAACGCTTTTGTAAATTACGCTCTTGTTTTGGAGCCGACCGGAAGTTTCTTCTCTAGCATAATGGCGCGCTTTAGCAGAATGTCCGAAATACCGAAATGAAGTTTGTATCCGTGCGTTTTATGGCTCAAATGACCACATTTTGGTATTCTACATGGTGACTTTCTCGCCTAAAATGCTCTCTGAACTTTCAAATGTGGTGAATCAACAGAGATATTTGATAGCTTGGTAGCTGGAAACACTCGTTGACGACGCCATGTTGAAAAACGCTTTCAGTGCTTGGAGGGCCGACGTAGCTCCAGGGGAGGGAGGATTGCCGGAGTGCTGCAGTCTCAAACCTCACTTTTAGATGTCGCTAAAAACTACACACTGTACCTTTAAGGCTGATTGGAAACTACTTTTAATATAATTTTAAATAATATATTAAATTTTTACCAAGTCTGTTATTTTATATTTTTTTTCATTTAGCATTTAATAATACACACTGGACCTTTAAAAGTCAAATGAAAATGCTCTCCATGGGTTTATAATCAAAAAATTACCAACATCAGTTTCCTTACTTTTTGTGCTCAGTTTAATTAAAAATGTAGTATGCACAGACTTTTATACAGTTTAGAGGATAACCTTTTTTGTCTTTGCTTGGTTCTTGGAGCCACGACCAAACAAACACACCCCGTAAATCTGAAAGTAAAAGAAAAGTTATTGCTTGTATAAGCTTATTTGTGTTCTGACCCTTAGGTGACCTCATCACTATCATGTTCCTCACCCTGGTTGAAGTTCAATGTAAGATAAATAGTTATACAAATATGTGCAACACATTTTGAAAATCTGTTTGCTTGCAGTTTTTCAGCTGCTCCTGTGGTTCAGAAAACAACTTTATTATACTGACGTGTTTCATCTTATGACCTTGATCAGGGTCAGAAACACGTGGCAAACATCACCTGTGGGGGTAGGTCTGAAATTGATAAAATATAAACACGGTTAAACATTTTCTAGATTTGACCAGTTATACAGCCACATGTGGGTTAACAAATAGAACAGCTGCAGAGGTGAGGTAATTGGGTCATCATGTGGTTTGAAACCAGTGATTTACAGACAGGGACTGAGGGGAAGTGTTCAAAGGGTGGCATCAGTGATACCACTTTTGGTAAAAGACCTGAGAGAAGGCTTCCATTGGATGATATATGAATTATTGCAGCAGTCATTTTAAGATGCTTGTTGATATTTTGATTAAAAAAAAAAGGATCAGCAAGAAATTACATAATAACCATAAGGCAAAGGAGAGACAAAAAGATTTGGATAAAACAGATTCTCTTCATTATGTATAACGCATTTAAAGCTGCCTTTGGCATCAATGAGAATGTGGAGAGTTCAACTGGTGCATATCCTACTTGGCTTATTCCTTTTGAGCACTGTGAAACCATTAAACACGTTGAACAATTGAAGCATATCGCATGTTTTCCTTTAACAATCCATGTTTGTTACAAATATATCAACAAGAAAAGGCAAGCACCCACACACGCAGGCACACTTCCATAAAACACTGAGTTTAAACTGCACCATCCCAAGAAACAAAATCCTGCACCCCCCCAACAAAAAAATTATTGCCACATCCCAGCACATAAACACTTGAGAGCGACATCTCTAGCTTCCCCTGCCAAGGGTGCAAACTTTTACGAATGACCAACGTATCCAAAACCTGAAACTGTCTAGAAATTACATTTTGCTCCCCAATACAATAGGAGCTAATTTGAGAGTGCCGCCTTACAAAAAACCCACAAACTTTCTTCGAAAATACAGTATTTCCACGCACTGTGTTGCTCTGCTGTCCGAACATGAAGAAAGCCGGTGTGTGAGAATGTGTTTCCTCATTTAATCCAGAGGCTGCTCAGCCAGGAACATGAATAGTTCAACTTCCATGGCTCCAGTGGCCACTTGCAACTACGATGCAAACCTACACCCATTTCTAATGAGTGAAGCTTTAGCTTGAAAGAAAGGTCATCAGGTGCTCCCAAACCTCCAATTGGTGTTCTGACCCTTAACCACAACACCCTCCTGTTGACGGGTCAGCAGAAAGTGGCCAGTTCACTGTGCCTGTCCTCCAGGCTTCCAGTTTATGTCCTCTCTTTTATGCCAGGGCCAACAGGAGAGTCTCTCAGCTGCCTCTCCCAGCCTCCATACAGCTGCTTTCCAAGAGGCCTCTCAGTCTGATCATTGCCGCTAGATTCCACACTGATTGATCTTGAATTTTCTGATTCAAGGCTGCACATTTTCCTGTCATAAAATGTGCAGCCTAAAGAATAAAATACAAACACAGTTTGGATAATCTAGTATTTGTTTTTATTCATGAGTCAAAATATGCAGCCAGAACCTTGACATGAAAGAGCATTACTGCGAATGCATGTTAATCTTCAAATTTGGCAATTCAGATTGAATTTCAGTTACTATTTGCTGGAGCATCTTTTGAATAATAAATTTTAAACATTTTCATTATAGTTGAATCACAGAATCTGCAGTCTTGAAGAAGAAAATGTGCAGTTTTGGATTTCATATTCATTTTATAGAAAACTTTATCCAGGGGTGCTACTCATTCACAAATGTTAGGCAGCTGTTGAATGTTATATAGTAACCAATCATTCTAAAAATAAAGCCCTTACCATTTCTTTCTTTTTTATTCTGAAAAGGTATTTGAAAGAGTGGAGTGGCAGTACCCATATGATGTCCTTGAGAGGTTTGATTTGGGAGTTGATTTTCTTAAATGGATACAGTCTATCTACCACTGTCCTACTGCCTGTGTTATAACAAATGGAATATGTTCAGCTCTTTTCAGGCAGTTTCCTTTAAAAACATCTCCATGCCATGGCTGCCCTTTGAGCCCACTGCTCTATAAGCTGCTGTCAAGCCACCATAAAATGCCATGCTGATGTGAGAGGTGTGTGATGGAAAATTGTGGTAATTATGTTGAAATGCTGTGTTAGCATTTCAACATAGAGTAAAAAATGTTTTCTGCAGATTTTTCCCATTGAAATGAGTAAGAGATTTCTGCAGCTCTGCTGAAAACGTCTGCAGCTTTGATGCTCTACTGATTGGGCATACTTCCACTTACAGACTCCATTTGTGCTATTAAAGATGCATTGACTTCTGAACTATTTTTACATGTGTTCAGCTCTTTGCTGAACTTCTTCAACAGTTTTTCAGATAACAATTTTTAAGCAACACCAAGTTTTGAGGAAGTCAGTGTTCTTAGAGCATGTCATGTGACCTCTCAGAGCATAGCGCCTGCTGCAGACATGCAAGTATTCTGCAGAATTTTCCGTTATGACTTCTTCAAACTGTCCACATACTTGATTTATACATCAACACGTTGATAACCTTCTCTCATTTCATGCAAAATCTGCCTCAAAGTCTGTTTTCCCATCATTTTGTCTCACTGAACTTCAGAAACACGGGTATGAAGCAAAATCCTGCATCTGCACTAATGCAAATCTTCACCTCTAGACAGCTGAGCGCTTCACTTTGAAGCCCGTTTTTAACTCGCCACTGTGTCAACATTTTCTACAGTACAGACATAAAACTTACATCAATAACTTCATCAGGTTCTTTGGATGCTTACAGTGTAATCCCTTTGTTGATATCTATCACGGTTTTGGCACAGCGAGAGCTTGTGTAACCAGAAGTGCCCAACTTTATTTCCCTGCTCTGTACATCTATAACAATCACATTAAATACTCTGCTCCTCACTGTAATGATTGTGTAATGTGTAGCTCAGCGGTAGCCCTTCAGCTTTGACCTGAAGAAAAATTTAGTTTAAACCTTGCTGGACATGTAATACTTTTCCCTCTGTTTTCAGTGATGGCACTTCATTACTACAGCTGCGTGCAGCTGAGTATTAGTCTGGTCGACACACGTCCCTTTTCAACGTTTGCACTTTTATACAAATGGAAAATTAATCCAGAGAGTTGACAGTCTCTCTCTTCCTCTTCTCTACAATCCTTTATTATGCCTGCCTTTTCATAGCCATAACAAGGAGGGCACTATCGTGGACCTTCTGAGTAAATACAGCACATCTTGGTTCCAAAACAAACGAGGAAGCAGTTGTCACAGACAACAAACGTTTTACAACAAAACAGGATCATCACAATTCAAAGGAACGTGCCCCCTCTGAGAAAAGTTAATCTCATCAGAGGCTTTAAAGCTGCTCATGATCTCAGACTCGGACAATAGCTTTATGATGCTCTTTTCTGATGATTTTGGAAGTTATAGTGCTGAGGAAAGTGGTCATGGAGGGAAGTCGTCATGGAGTTAAAAACGGAGGGAAAGAACCACAGCTTATGCACAAAGCCGCAGTGAAACCGAGAGACTCAGCAGTGGGAACTTGAAGAATATGCAATAAGGGCTTAACCCCTAAAGAATTATCTCTCAATGTTACAAATTAGGGATTTTAATGTTAACTTCTTTAATAACCTCTAATTGCTCCTAAAACAATTATGCATCAAAATCAATTCAGTTATCGCTGTATTAACTTCACCCCAAAAACTCCACTTTGCAGCTTATTTTTCAGAAAATTGCAAATTTGAAGTTTTCCCTATAAAAACCAGGGTTTTAATCACAAAAAGTGCATAAAAAATAAAAAGAATAAAATATTTATATCATTTATGGTTAGGTCAGGAGTTGCTGAAAAGAATCAATGCAGTGAAAGTAAAAAAAATATTAAAGGAATATTTCACCCAAAGAATGATATACCTTCATTTTCTACTCACCCTCATGCTGAGCAACACTCTGGAGCACTTTTTTGATGTCTCAAATGCAGCCGGAGGTCCAGGGGGATTTTCGCTGTCAACAAACTTCCATCTTACAGGGGACAGTGGTGCCCGAAAGAAAAAGGTCCATAAAAGTCCACAAAAACGTGCCTATTTTCCTTCATACTGCTCGTCTGCTGTAATCCAAGTGTCCTGAGCGGGTAACGTCTATAATTAATTTGAAACAAGGTCATTTAGTTCATTTTTCGAGCCTGAACAGTGCTATATCGTACTTCCGCAGTGCACGTCTACGGAACTACGGAAGCCGCGGCAGACCAAGCCAGACGCTTGCGCGCTTTCAGGGACTACTGTGCTAAATTGCAAGCGTAGAAGAAGAAGTTCCGCTGTTTACACTCTGCTGTGAGTGACCGAAGTGGTTGGTTACTGTTTTAAAACAGTAACCAACCACTTTTGTGATTATCCACAGCTTGGTCACTTACTCATGATAGCATGATTTTGGAAAATAATGATTGTTTTCTTTTAGGTTGCACATGCTTGTAAAGTTATGATTTATTGATCCTTTCTATATGTTTGTTTGCTTTAAAGGTTTTTTACATAAGAAAAACAGCACATAATAGCAAATAAAAGGTGGAACAAAGAAGAACTTGTTTGTCGTGCTTTGAGTGGAATCCAGTCAGCTTTGGGCAGATTATCCCCCCTTTCAAGTTTGGAGACTGCACAGTAAAACAAGAAACTTGACAATGTGAAGTCGGTTACGCAGGCCCCCAGATGGCAGTAGGTTTTAGCCTTGGAAATGGCAGCACTGTGGACAATCAAGGACCAAATGATGCAGACAGGCAGTGAGCCAGGAGCATGATTGTCACAGCTGTAGTGAGTGGATCCAGTGGAGATTAGAGGTGGCATTGCCGCACTGATTTGATGGATAACGGCTTACCTGTTATCCATCAAAATCCTGTTGATTTAGGACCTCAAACTTGTTGGTGAGTTTGATGGCTGGAGCTAGAGAAAGGGGAGACAGAGGCTTTTCCTAGTGTTTATTCCTACATGCCAAAGACCAGAACTTTAGCTGACATTGAGTGTGATTCTTGGGTGCCTCCACTGCACCCTCGTCGGAGATCACCAGTGTTTCTGTATGTTGGATGCAGATTTTGGATCCTGCCAATGTATTTGATTTTGCACCCATGTGAAGCCATGGCTCATCATGCTGAACAGGATCAGTGCCAGTATCCAAGACAACAGCAATGGTGGAGCTAGACCACGGGATGGTAGGATCCCGGACCAAGACTTGAGGCTTTTCTTCAGTTTTGAAACAGTAAGAATGCAGGACGCATTCTCAGATTTTATGGTAGTCATCGAAGTTTCAGTCCAGGATTCTACAGTAAGAAGGAAAAATGTGCAAGTGCTTGAGCAGACTTTCAGACTTTGGCAGCAGACAGTGCGCACCCGGTGTTTATCAGCACACTGTTCTTAATTTCCTTATGAATTGTGACATTTTTGGAACACTGTTTAACCATTTGTTTTCATTCAAGGTCTGATTTTAGATGTTATGCTTTGATACTGTTATGATTATTATTATTCTTTATTTCTTATATATATTCTTGTTTTGGAAGGTGATGGTGGTTACATCTGTGCCTGTAATTTCTATGCTTCTGAGTCAATCCATATTGTTGTACACATAACAAAATGAGCATTGCGTCCAGTTCTTTGTGTTCTGTAAATGATTATGTAATTAAAAAAGTAATTCTTTTTATTTATAAGTCAAAAACTGAATCTTTATTTTCAAAACTAAAAAGCATCACTACTAATACATTTTAGTTTGAATTCTGGCCCATATTTGCTTCCATAAGAGGCAAACTCTGCAACAAGAAGCAAAAAACTGTACTAATCTTGTAGAAATATAGTCATATCACACTCCACAAAAAAATAATTAAACTTTTGACGTGAATATCCCTTTGGAATGGTGCAGTTGCTAAGAAATGAAAAATACAACATGAGAACATTACCTCTGCAAAGGTTGATTCTGAAAAAGTGATGCAGAGTAATACTCAATATATATATTTATTCTGCAGAATGGCTGCAGGTTTACTTAGTTACGCAAATGGTTTTGCTGGAATTGTAAGGGTCTTGGCTTTCTTTTCATACCTTGTTTGTGTGTGTAGCACAACATAGAGTGCTAGCAGATGAAAAGTGGTTGATGTGGTACTACACAGATTTTGATCTCTAATAACTACTATATTTTGTTTTGGAGTTGTGTTTGGTGTATTTTTCGAGTGGAAATTAAATTTTTCATTTATGCAGTTTTCCATCTTCATTTACTCAGTTACATATTTACTGATACTAAATAGATTTCACAAGTGTTCCCTTTATTATGACACTAAAATTATTTAAAAGTCCTTGTTGCAGAGATATGGTCTTTTCATTTTGGGCATGTCATTTTCAAGCATCTGGCTTTAAAAAGCACCATGATATTTGGTGAAGTTGTGGTGGAACATCTGACCTTTGCAGCATGACAGTTGTAAAAGCTCTTTCAACATTTAAACATTTTCTCTTGGTTTGTTTCTCTAACTTTGATAGTCATCTGTTCATCTAACCATGTTCATTAGAGGGCACTCTGCAGGTCACAGCACTTCTGGGAAATCAGCCTGTTTCTCCAAAGCACCGCCTCATGTGGATGAATAACTGGAGGCGTTTCTGTCTCACAGATATAACAGGTTAAACCACAGCACAGCTACAGAGGACTTCATCTGTTTCTCATGTGAGTAAACATTTATACCCTTTATTTCTTAAATCTGGCAAACACATCTGCTTCTTGTTTTAGTAGCTGAATTCTTCTATCTGTGTCTTTGATCACTTTGTGATGCAGTTACTCTTGAGGGTGCAGGTGAACATATTTTGACCCAATTAAGGACAAATGGAAAGTTCATTAAAAAACCCCAAAAAGACTCATTAGTTTTAATCTGTTGTCTTCATTGACTCAGAAGAAGCATTTGTCTGTACTGACGGGACAGGGCAGGGTCCAGCAGGTGAGCAGGACAGTTTAGGGGGCTTAGAGACCCAACAGTTTTGTATACAGTGATGTTTCACTAAGAAAAGCTTCATTAATTTAAACTAAGTTTATCTGATTTCTTTTGAGCCAACCCACATACTTCTTGGCTTTTAAGGAGGATTCTTGACACCTGTTTTTGCCTTCTTTACTTTTATAAAGTCTTTTAAATATAATATTTAGTTTCCATCAAGATTTGTTTGTGCTGTAGCAAGAGATTAATTTTTTCTAGTTTTAAGATTTGCAAAAATTTTAATGACTTCTTTTCAGTCAGAACTTAAAAACATGATTCTTGGGTCCCTTAAAAAACAAAGACTGAAAAATATTTTTTTCTTCAGGAGATTTAATGTTTAAGTTAGACGTTTATTAACGACGTGCATATTAAACGTTCCTAATTTGCTTATGTGTTTGCCTTAGCTGAATGGGAGGACATTGAACTAATTGTGTTTATTGAATTAAAGACAACTGTTCTATATATTTTTATTAGTTTTACTCTAATATTCTAATACAAAACATGACAGCACTGTATTTGTCTGGGTACAGTGGGTACAGAACTAAAAAGAGGCATAGGTCACAATAATAGAAATAAATTGCAGAATCAGGTACGATTGTATCTAAGTGATCTGCAAAAGGAAAAAACGGTGTCTCTGACATTTGTGAAGACAGCGTGGTTCTCCTTCTGCAAAGAGCTCCTCAGATCACTGTGAAGATGAGCTAAGTAAGGATTTCCAAATGTCATACTTTAAGAAGCCAAATAAGTGGCTGTGAAATTTGAAGACGACAAAGTGACTGAAGATTACCATTTTTTAATAAATCAACCACAAATCTCAGATTCTTTAAGTACCAGTCAATTAATATGCTTATCCCAACCCCATTAGGTAAGGTTTTACTTTGGTTGTAATGCTGAAGAGAAACCTCTGTGGATGTGTCTGGTGATATCCCTCTAATTTTTTTAGATTTTAATTAATTTTATCTATTTGATTAATACAGGGACCTCACAAACATCAGTAAAGAGTAGGCTAAAAAGAGAAAAAGTGGCACTGCACTATACATTCACTAGGGGGTTCCCTTATACCCCTTTTCCACCAAGCTGGTTCCAGGGCTGGTGCTAGAGCCGGTTCACAGTTGGTTCAAGTGTGAACCGGTTAAGAACCGTTTGCTTTTCCACAAACGGGTGCCAGCCAGAAAGCTACATCAGCACATCAATGTATACGTCTGTATACGTCACGCCAGTTTCCCGTAACAACTAGCGAACAACAATAAACAAAACAATAAACTTACCAGGCTCTGTGGAGTTCTGCTCCATGGTTGTGTCCTCCTGCATAGACTCCAGCATGGCTGTGGCCAAATTCAATGCCCCGGTAGCGTTGCACGCCGGTCGGTCCCCGAGAACAGCATCGAGCATTTTGTAATGCGGGCTGTTAGAACGTGGCCGACCATTGCAACTACGGCCCAGCTCGGTCTTCTGGTCCCTATATTCTTTCTTCATATATATATATATATATATATATATATATATATATATATATATATATATATATATATATATATATATATATATATATATATATTCTTTTCTATCTGTTTTTCGCTTACTCCAACCTCGTCTTTTTAAAATTGGCTCTCTTCCGTGTTTTTACTATGCGAATCCCGCCCCCACCCCCTGACGTAAGCGCGTAGCTTAGAGTTGGTGCTTGCCAAGCACCGGTTTTGAGAGCCAGCAACCGGTGCTTCGTCTGTGGAAAACCAAAGACCTGGTGCTAAGTCTGGCTCTAGCTCCGAACCAGCCCTGGAACCAGCTTGGTGGAAAAGGGGTATGAGTGTTTCAAGTTTTCCAGAATCACTTTGTTGTTTCTTCTCAGTGGCAGCATTTGCATCAGGTAGATAACAAGCACATTCATTCAGACTTATACCCATCCAGGACAGTGGGAGATGAAACCATTGGGCATGCTTTCCTATTAAGTTGGTATGAAACTTAATTTATACCTCTTATGTTTGCAGAAACTTTTATTCCTAAATAGGCGAAGTCTGAAACTGATTTACTGAAAAGGAAATAAATACTGTCCTCAAAGCTACCTAACAGCAGGGCCCTGGTTTGTGGTAGTTTATTTGTACCCTGAAATTTGGCCAAGTTGATTGATATAAACTAATAAAATACTGTATATATCCTGGTGAGCTTTGGATATATACAGTATTTTCCAATGGTGTCAGTAGTAAATACCTTCCTCTCAGTGTTTGGTACAGACTGGTCTCTGCAGCTTAGACAGAAACAGTAGCAGTTCATGTCTCTGAGGGACAGAGGGGTTAATGTACTCAATGTTGCTGCCTCCTAGTGGTCAAAGGCTGAAACTACCAAATAGCCATCCTGCTGTAGTCCATACTGTCTGATCCTTTAGGGGACACAGTCTCGTCCCTTCCCCAGCTGAGGTCTGGTGAGAGGAGTGGTACACTCTGAGCTGGACAACCATTCAAACATACCACCAATATAATGTAGCTTAACAAGCTTGATTTTATTTTCACATCAGTTATTTTTTTAATTTTTAAAATATTATGTTTTTGTCCTTTGTGTCCCAAAATTAGAGACTCAGCCTGTATATTCAACATGTTGAATCTAGACACTGATATGACACAGCAGCAGAAGACCACACTGGGTGCCACTCCTGTAAGCAACAATACAGGAAACTGTGACCAATAGCTCCAGACAGCAGAAAATTGTTAAAGTGTCTCCTGGTCTGATGAGTCTAGACCTCTGCTCCACATTCCGATATAGGCTCAGAGTTTGGTGTGAACATCATAAAGCATGGATCCATCCTGCTTTGAGTCAGGCTGCAGTTAGTGGTCCCTCAGTCCCACCTGAGTATGGTGGGACTGAGGGTATGCCTTAGGATTGTTGCTGACCATGTCCATCCCTTTATAACCACAGTGTACCATCTTCTGTTGCAGACTTCCTGCAGCTCCATGACTCAAGCTCAGATCATCTCAACTGCTTCCTCCACTGCAATTGCCTCCACAGTCACCAGATCTCAGTCCAAGAGAGCACCTTTAGGATGTGGCAGAGCAGGAAATTCCCAACATGGAAGTTCAAAAGGTGTGTGATGCTGTCATGGAGATATGGACCAACATCTCTCAAGTCATGTCTCAGTCGGCAGTAAGGAAAACACCAAAACATTATCACAGTAAAGTTAAAAACAAACATGTAAAGTTAGTTAGTGCTCACAGCCGAAGTTGATCGGGGTATAGGTAGTTCCTCTGCCATTCTCCACATAGCTGTCAAGTCTCCCGTTTTGGACATGAAACTTCCGTATTTTACATATTTTATCCTCTTTCCTGACGTCCTCCTGTATCAGTATTCTCTCGTAAATCTCCTGTGTGACGATATAATAATAAAAACATTCCTCTGCCTCTCCAAACTGAGCTCTGTCTCTAGCCTGAATGGGGCGGTAATGCTCCAAAATGATGGATGCCAACCACCGTAAAACCAAAGAAGAAGAAAAAGCCTGGTGAGAACTTCCACCTGCAGTAGCCTAGGTGGCAGCTATCGTGAGATTAGAGCAGCAGAACAAGCTTAGAAAAACAAATTGTTTGTTTTAGATTTCTTGTACACCTGTCTTAAAATGTGAGGGATACTGGAGCTTGGTTGGGGTTATGGGACGGCTTCCCTAATTTTCAAAGCCTAAACTTGACAGGTAAGCATTCTCCAGTGGATCCTGATTCCTCTCAGTTCGGCTACACGCACAGAGTCTGTGCATGCTGGCAAAATGTACACACAGGAGGCGGGCAGAATGGCGACAGGATTTGATTGGTTTAAAAATTTGGGATATGACATTTTTATGGGTTGGTGTTTTCCCTGTTTTACTCCTGCTGTAGATAGCTGATATTTTTCACTCTCTTTTACAAACACACTATGAATTGATCGCCATCAAGTCATAAAGACCATTTTAACCAGTATTACAATGGTTTGTTTTTCCCTGGTCTAGATCAACAATGGACCCTGAATCCTGCAGGACCATCCAGGTAGCAGCACTCGGCCGGCCATTTGCCCTGGGGATGCTGTATGACTGTCGCAGGGATTTACTGATTCCTGGTAAGAATTAAGTTGTAGATCACTGCAAGGCCCATGAGGCAATACACCAGAGGCCAGAGATATACTTTATGATGGCCATCATCCTCCCTCTGTTTTGGATCAATGTGTCAGTTGTGCACGTTGTCTTAAGTCATGCAAACTGAAGTCTACACATCACAGGGAGGGTCAGTGTGGAGGCAGCAGAGATGTGACCAATTTGACACAGAAGCAGGAACAACTAAAAAAAAGCATCTAAAGACAAACTGATAGATCAAGTTATCAATCATCTGAAGGAATTGTAAGAACATGATTGATAATTTAACTGATGACAAGAAAAAAACGGGGGAACTGGGGAATGGTCTTTAGAAATAAGTCAGGAGTATTAAAACAACAAACGAGTATGTTGTGCGCTGGTAGGGGGCAATTTGGCTCTTGGCTATTGATATTAATATCAATTTAAAATTATTTAAGATTAAAAATTATAATCTTAATAAATAAAAAGATAATCATTAAAAATTGGTAAATATGGTTATATCAATATTTTGAGGGACCCTGTCTCCAGGGACCAATAAAAATCAGAGTTTAGTCTTAGGAAGTGTGAAACTTCTAAGCATGTAGTCTGAGCACTGACTGACTGTTATGGCTCAAGCAAGTATCACAGTTATATAACCACAATAAGCACAAACAATGACAGATTAAATTATAATAATGCGTTTATTTAAAGCATAATTATTTAAAATAACATTATAGTTTAAATAATAAGCAAAACATTAACAACTACAAAACCACTAAAAATTTGATAGCAGCAGAATCAATAAATACAATGACTACAATAGCAGTAACCCACAATATCACTGGTAACGACCAACAGCAAATCACAGCAGCAACAGTAAATGCAATCACGGATGATGAAGCTTAAGTGTGTGTGTGAAGGAGGTGCAAGGGGAGGAGAGAAAGAGAGGGAGTGGCTAAGTGGCTAAAAGATTACATGAGGGTGTGTCCTATACCAAAATGGCAGCAGAGGAAAGTGTCCTATCCTCTCTAGAGCCAAGATGGAGACTCACCACATTAAGAAAAAAAAGAAAAAAATTCAGGCACGCACTGGACGGCACCTTTAATGTCTGTATGGTGTGAGGGAGGTGTGTGTGTGTGTGTGCAGAAACTAGAGAGGAAAAAAAGAGAGACCCAGAGGAAGATCGTCACCTACAGATGATAACTACAGTATCACTACACAATAACAGAGCAAGTTAACCAAAATCTACCTGGTCTGGTATTGGACCTTAAACCAGTGATATGCTATTTACTGTCTGCCAGTGTGTCATCTGTCGTTGACTTGGCTGTCTGCCGTTGACTTGGCTGTCTCTGACCACTTCTGTGTGTTTTTTATTATCACTGCTATTATCCAGCAGGAGACCTCTGTGAGAACTGTGAGGAAGCGTCATCTGACCCCTGGGGTGGCTGCAAATTTTATACAGTCCTGCTTAGTATTATTGACACCACTTCATTATTTGCATTACTTTAACAATACCTTCAGAAATAAATTTAAATGTACCAAATTTATGTCATCAGGATCTTTTAATTGAAGGTCCAAAATACTTTAACAAAAAAAATAGTTTTACAAGTTACAACTTGTAATTTTAAAGAAGAAACTGGAAAAAAGCATGTGCAGCAATAATGGCGTTCCTCTTCAGTATTTTGTTGCACATCCTTTGGCACAGATCACAGCCTCCAAATGTTTCTTGTAGCCATTGTAGCCCGGGCTTCATAAGCTATGGTAGAGTTCAAATAAACAGATAAAATATATATATATATATATATATATATATATATACATATATATATATATGAAATAAAATAAAAAAACAAACAAACAAACTGGGGAAGAAAAGTTTCTTTTCACTGTGTTAAAAGATAAACAATTACAGAATGAACAGTTCGTCTCCGAGCCGAACTGGCGTACTGACGGCATGTGCGCTATGATGTCATGGTCAACCGCGTAGCGGAGAGAGAGATGTGATGAGATGAGACACCGCACCGACTGACTGCGTGTAAGGAGAGGGTCCTGCAGAAAATTGTCTAGAAACTCATGTAACCTATGCAAAACGGTCCGAATTGTTCGTCGTCTGAATCCGCGGAGACCGTGCTGGATGTTGTCTGCTCGGCGGTGAGTTTATAATGTTTTTTGATGTAAAAGAGCGTTGAGTAGAAGCGGGCTAGGCGCGAGCTAATGGTAGCAGCTAAAGGCTTATGTCGAGCCTTGTGTGTTAGCCGCTGGAGCCATTTTAAGTGTGAATTTGGTATTGACCCAAGCTACTGTGTCGGCCATTTCGACGTGTATAAGGGGGTCAATTTAGATTTTAATGATTTCAATAATTACAGACCTGTGTCTCACTTGACATTTTTAAGTAACATTTTAGAGAAACTAGTTTTTAACCAGCTCAATTCTTTTTTCTTTTTTTTAAAGATATTTTTTTGGGCTTTTATGGCCTTTATTCGATAGGACAGTTGGAGAATGACAGGAAAGCAGGTGAAGAGAGGGGGGAAGACATGCAGCAAAGGGCTGGGCCGGGATTTGAACCTACTGCCGCTGCTGGGGGTTAGCAGTCCCCGTACATGGGTCGGACGCTCTACCAACTCAGCTAATGTCCGCCCCAGCTCAATTCTTTTTTAAATTCACATGATATTCATGAGGAATGTCAGTCTGGTTTTAGGGTAAACCACAGTACAGAGACTGCATTAACAACAATTATGATTCACAGAAAGTGACAGTGTTGGTTCTACTGGATCTTAGTGCTGCCTTTGACACAGTAGACCACTCTATTCTTTTAAACAGACTGAAACACCTTGTTGGCCTCTCTGGTACTGTGCACAAATGGTTTACTTCCTATCTCACAGACAGAACATTCATGGTGTAGACACATGCTCCTCTCTAGTTCATAAAGTCACATGTGGTGTGCCCCAGGGTTCTGTTTTAGGTCCTGTACTTTTTAACCTGTACATGCTCCCTCTTGGTGGTGTCATCAGGAGACAGGGAATTAACTGCATTTTAGAAATTAAATCATGGATGGCAGAAAACTTCCTCCAGGACAAAACTGAGGTTTTAGTCATCGGTCCTGAGGCCCAGAAAGAGAAGCTTTTACCAAAAACTACAGGCACTGTCTTTTAATCCCTCACTACAAGTAAGAAACCTGGGTGTAATATTTGACTCTGAGCTGACTTATTCCTCACATTAAGAATATAATAAAAATAGGTTTCTACCATTTAAAGAACATCGCCAGAGTCTGCCCCATTCTCTCTCGGGCTAACACAGAGACGCTAATGCATGCTTTTATCGCCAGTCGTATTGACTACTGTAATGCCCTGCTCCCTGGTCTTCCAAAAAAGAACATTTCAGGTTTACAATTACTCCAAAATTCAGCAGCACGTGTCCTGACTAAGACCAGAGGGCGGGCCCACATTACTCCGGTTTTAAAATCACTGCATTGGCTCTCCGTGTGTTTCAGGATTGATTTTAGAGTTCTTTTATTGGTTTTTAAATGTCTTAATGGTCTTGGGTCTTCTTATCTTTTAAAGCTTCTTTTACCTTACGAACCCTTGCGGACCCTGCGCTTCTCCAGCAGTCGGCTCCTAGTCATCCCAAAAGTCAGGACACACACACACATGGTGAGGTGTCTTTTCAGTTTTACGGCCCGCGACTATGGAACAGCCTGCCGGAGGACCTCAGGGCCGCAGAGAACGTTCATGTTTTTAAGAGCAGGCTCAAGACACACCTTTTTAGCTTAGCTTTTAATTAAGATTTTTTTTACTATATTTATTTATATTAGGTTCCCCCTTTTTTTGTTTATGGATTTTACATATTTCTTGATGTTTAAGTTGTTCTATTTTATGGTCTGGTTCTTAGTTTTTATTGATTTCTTAGTTTTTACTCATTTTATTCTTTTATCATTAGGAGCTCCAGTGTTTCCTCTGTAGGAGCCCTCTGCACTGGGAGCTGTGGTTGACCATGGCTGTAGGGCTCTGTCTTGTAGCTTCCTGGAGGAGTTTTGAGGTCCATCATCTCTCCTCTGGGTTCTGCGTTGGTGTCCTGTGGCTGTGGTCGACTCTCAGCTCCTGGTGCAGACGGCTCCTCCGATAACGCTCTCTCACCTGGTTCATCTGTACTCAGCCTTTGTTCTTGTTCTTAGTTTCTTGCACTATTTTAGTCTGTGTGTGTATGTGTATGAGTGTGTGTGGGTGAGTGTGCGTGGGTGTGTCTGTTAGTGATTGCGTCCATGAGTGAAGCCTTATGTCCATGTATGTGGGTAATCTATGTAAAACAGGGGTGGGAAGGTGGGTTTAAGGGAATGTTTTTAATTTTTTCTATGTAAAGCACTTTGAGTTGCATTCATTGTATGAAGAGCGCTTTATAAATAAAGTTTGATTGATTGAACCTCCTGGCGGAGGTAATTATCCAGCTTGTCAGCAGTGGAAGGTGTAACTGAAATAAAAAGTAGCAATCTTAATTTTGAAGATGAGCAACATTAAGAAGCAAGCAACATTGACTTCAGGACAAACAGGAATGATTTTGCAGTGACATGTTTAAATGTCCCTGGACCTAAAATCATTCTTTGATTTAAACTTGATATTTCAAGGATTCTTTTTTTGTATTTTTGGACATTTTGTGCCTTTATTGATAGGAGAGAGTGACAGAGGATAGGCTTGTGAAAGGGGGTGAGAGAGAGTAGGGGAGGACACTCTGCAGACTGGCCACATGCTGGATTTGAACCCGGGCTGGGAGAAGTATGTACTGTATATGGGACGTGCATGGTCGCTAACCACTCTGCCAACCCAGCACCCCACTTCAAGGATTCTTTGAGAGATTTCTGCCAAGATTTCCACAAATGTCCTCTCTGACTTGATAATAAATGGGTTAAATTTGGTAGGAGGAAGGTCAGATGTACAGTGACCCACTGTGCTCTTTGAGGCATAAAAAAACCCAAGTTGTAGTTCTTGTTTGCGGTCAGTTCCCCCGTGCATCATCAAATGCAGATTAGGTCTTCAGGTATTGTGGTACCGTTCTTTATGATCCACGGCAAGAGTATTTGGGTTTATTCTCAATTTTTTTAGTAAAGTGAAAAATGATGCACCAGATTGTGAGTGCTTCGAGTCTAGATATTCTGCCAAGTGACTGCTGTTTGACATGTGCATGTAACTATTTTGTGTGTTGTGTTTTGAACGTTATAAGAATTAAGAACTATCCTTATTCACAAAGATACTCTGGAGAAATACCCACACCAACAAATATCCAGATTGAAGTGTAGCGATTATCTTCTGAATATTACTGGATATTAATTAAATAAATTAATGCTCATGTCATAACCAGTTTCATGTCATAACCAGCTCTTGTTAATTAAAGAGGCATCATCATTTTTATACAAAAAAGGCAAAATGTAATTTATTAATTGATTTATTATTTCATTGAAATCAGATAAATCAATTAAGTCAAACTTTATCTATTAATCAAGTCTAAAGACAGAACTTTCAAGCAGTGATAAATTTTCCAAATAGAAAACAAACAGAACTTTAAATATAAGGGGGATTTATTAAAAGTATATGATGAATATATACAAGACAAAATAAGATAAAAGAATTTAGAAGGAAAAAATGTCAGTCATACTGATCAATGATGCTGTGAATAAGGAAAGAATGTATGATTCCTCAAGGAACATTTAAGTATATGGAGTGGTTATAGAGGATTAATTTAACAAATTCACCTACTTGAGAAAGGTCAAATCAAGGGGAAATTATTGGAGAATTAAACAAAGACACACTCAAGCCCATCTGAAGGAGTTCAGAACCGCATTTTTACTATGACATTGCTTTTGGAGTGAATCTCAAACTTGTCCTGAGCTACTGTAGAGCCTGAAAGACTGTTCTGGTTTGGAGTCATCCCAAAGAGAGACACACTATCCAGCGGGATGGATCCAGGAATGATGTTCTGATGTGAGCTGGTCCCAGGTTTCATGGGAGAGAGGTACCATCTTAGATTGGACTGGCAGGTTCAGTTAAAGGTTAAGCTGGAACTTGGAGCGTTGAGGTCTCGATTATATTTTAAAAAATGATTTGTAACTAATTCCAAAATTAGTTATTTGTTGGCTGGAAAAATACTATTCTGAAATTAATAACAAAAGTCAATTTACTATGAAGAAAATCTTTTGGGTCTTACAGCTTACTGGCGTCTAAAGAAAATTAGACAAACTTGAACAAAAAGATGACGGAGACATAGGGGAGCCTTTAAGACAAAGTGTAGGTGTTACAATCCCAGCACAATGGGAAAAAGGGAAGTAACATAAAATAACCAGATTTTAAATGGTACACATAAAAGTTATTTATTTATTTATAAAGCAAGAAAGTAAGAATAACAAAATGAGGTTGAAAGAGCAAACTAAGAATTACTAGTAAACATAAACAGTCAAACCGAATTACAGTTATTCAAGATTACAACAAACTTATAAAATCCCTTAAAAAATGATAAATGGTCCAAAAGCCTTACCTAAGCAGAAATACACAACCCTAACCCTCAGAATAACAATTAACCTAATGCTCTTGAAAAACACAAGACCTCCGAAATGGACAAGCTATAGCACAAAACTCTTGTTCTAACATAGATTGTCAAAAGCTGCAGACTCTATGAAGAAGCTTCCCATCATCAGGCTTCTGGAGCTTTTAATAGTGATGAACAGCCGTCCTCTTGCAGAGCGATTGGCTGCTGCACCCTCCACAGCTGCTTCTTATCACCTGACAATCTTTGATCTGCTCTGACTCACTCTCACAAACACACACAACACTGACAGACAGGTTAACGAGAGAGGAGGGGGCGTGGCAGCAGCCGTAACAGTAGGGATGGCAGTCAAAGAAGAAAAAGAGACGAAGAAGAATGTGTCTCTCTGGTTTTGACTCCAAAGGAGGGTCTCACAGGAGGAGGGCCTTAGATGAGTAATAAAGTCTTTTATCAACTTACATTTGGCCAAAAATATTAAGTTGTATTTTTTTTTTTTTTTATAAATCTTTTTATTGATTTTCTGGACACAGCACAAATAAAATCATTTCTTCATTACAAGAGAATTTCAGTACGATCACAAAATGAAAGAAGCAGAAATAGAAAGGGTAACATCATCATCACATATAAAACAGTATTTGTAAAGTGCCTTTAACTATCCCCCCTCCCCTCCCCCCTCCCCTTCCCACCCCAATCCCACCTTAACCCTGTGCTGGTCACAATCTCACTCAAACAAAAATACATACAAAAAAAAAAAAAAAAAAAAAAAAAGGATTGGGACAAATGGTTAAATGATAAGAAAGACAAAAAGTTCCTCAAGTAGTGTTATTATCATCCTCAGGGTGCAAATCAAGACTATCCACATACTCCATAAAAGGTTTCCAGATTTCATAAGAAGTCTTAAGGGACCCTTCCAAAGAATAACGCATCTTTTCGAGTTTTAGGCAACCCAAGATCTCCTGTATCCATTTATTATGTGTAGGAGGCGAGGCATGTTTCCACTTAAGAAGAATGGAGCGTCTGGCTTGAAGTGTTGTAAAGGCAATGGCACGCTTAATATTCGAGTGAACATTAGGGTTGTGGGGTAAACCGAATAGTGCTGTCAGTGGATCTAAATTAATAGGTGTTTGAAATATCTCACTAAGAGATTTAAAAATGTCAGACCAGAAGGCACTGAGCTGAGGGCACGTCCAAAACATGTGTAAATGGTTAGCTGGGGCTTGGTGACATCTATTACATTCACTATTTTTGTCCGGGAATATCTTGGCCAGTGTAGCATTAGTATAGTGTGCTTTAAAAAGAACCTTGCATTGCAACAGGCCGTGTCTTGCGCATATGGATGAAGAATGCACCAGATGCAGTATTTTGTCCCAGCTTTCCTTTGACACAACGCCTATATCCTGTTCCCAAGAAGTCTTAAAAGAAGCAGTGATCGAGGGATTCAGAGAGCTGATCCTGTTAGAAATTACAGAGACCACTCGCTTCTGGTTTGGGGAGAGTGTGATAAAATGATCAATCTCAGCTTCAGGTGGCCGATTAGGGAAATGCGGAAATTGTTTCTGCACAAAATGGCTGATTTGGAAAAAACGAAAAAGATGAGAGTTGGGCAGATTGAATTTGGTAGAAAGCCAAAGGAAGAGAAAGAGTGGTTCTCATATAAATCATTTAATTTAATGAGACCATTAGCAGCCCAAGAACGGAAAGCAGGGTCTGAGAGGGATGGGGGAAAGCTATACTTGTTTAAGATTGGAGCATGAGTTGAGGCCCTGTGGAGTCCATAATGCTTTCGAAATTGGAGCCAGATCTTAATGGTGTCAGAGACAATGGGGTTTTTGAAAACGTTAGACACACTAACAGGAAGCTGTGAGCAGATAACTGAAGAAAGTGAGCGTTTGGATGAGCAGAATTCTATGTGTACCCAAGGGGGGCAGCTGGCATCTGACTGTTGACCATTACACCAAAAGAGAAGTTTTGCGATGTTACAGGCCCAATAATACTGCCGGAAGTTTGGAAGGGCGAGGCCGCCTTCCAGTTTAGGCAGCTGGAGAATCATTTTTTTGAGGCAGGCGGGTTCGTTATTCCAAAGAAAAGAGCTCAGGAGGCGATCTAGTTTGATAAAAAAAAAAGCTTTGTTTATAAAAACTGGTATGTGTTGGAAAAGGTATAATAGTTTAGGTAAGACAATCATTTTAATCAGGTTAGTGCGACCAACAACTGACAAGGGGAGGGAGGACCATCTGGACAGGTCAATTTTACATTTTTCTAGTAGTGGCATAAAATTCTTACAAAATAAATTCTTAAAGGAATTTGTTACGTATATCCCCAAGTATCTAAAACCATCAGAGGCCACTTTAAAAGGAAAAGTAGTTCAAGGGACAGCCTCTGCCGATGGATTAACTAAAAATAATTCGCTCTTTTGAAGATTTAGTTTATAACCAGATAGCTGGCCAAAGCCCTTGAGCATGTCTAATATTGCGGGCAATGACGAAAGCGGGTTAGAAATATATAATAAAAAGTCATCCGCGTAAAGAGAAAGTTTGTGAACTCTGCCATATCGTACAATGCCTTCAAAATTAACGTTGCTACGAAGCCAAATGGCAAGAGGCTCGATGGCTAGATTAAATAAGAGGGGGGAGAGGGGGCAACCTTGGCGCGTACCACGCTGGAGAGAAAAGAGTTTAGAAAAGTCACCATTGGTACATATGAATGCAGATGGAGAAACATATAACAGCCTAATCCAAGATATAAACTTAGGGTGAAAACCAAATTTCCCTAAAATAAAAAACAAGTACCCCCACTTGACGCTATCAAAGGCCTTTTCCGCGTCAAGAGATACTACCACCTCTGGAATATTAGATGGAGGCGAATATATGATATCGAGTAATCTTCTGGTGTTAAAGAATAAGTGGGGTCCTGGAGTAAAACCGGTTTGATCAGAAGAAATAATACATGGTAATACTTGTTGAAGGTGGGAGGAAAGAATTTTAGACAGGATTTTCAAATCGACATTTAACAACGAAATTGGTCTGTAACTACCACAAAGGGATGGGTTTTTGTCTTTTTTAAGAAGTAAAGAAATAGAGGCTATTGTAAGGGTGTCCGGGAGCCTGCCTTTAGTAAAGGAATCATTATACATTTTAACCAGTAATGGGATTAACTGAGCTGAAAAGGCCTTAAAAAATTCGACCGTGAAGCCGTCCGGACCCGGGGATTTCCTGTTTTGCATCGAACTAATGGCTTTTTGTACCTCTGTGGCTGTAATGGGGGAACCCATCTCTTCTAACAGTGCCTCATTAATTTTAGGATATACTAATGAAGAAAGCGGACTGGAAGGTAACATATTGGAAGAACATTCAGATGTGTAAAGGTTGGAATAATATTCATAAAAGGCCAAGTTGATGTCAGCTGGGTCTGAAACTATTTTCCCCGAAGGTAAAGTAATTTGAGTGATAAGCCTAGAAGCATCTACTGCTCTGGCTTGTTGTGCCAGGAGCCTACGTGCTTTGTCTCCTTGCTCAAAAAAAGTTTGCTTAGTTTGTATTAGCTGCCTCTCTGCTGTACCCATAGTTAAGAGATCATATTCTGAGTGTAATAAAAGCTGTTTTTTATACAACTCTGAAGAAGGAGTAGAAGCATAAGCATTATCAAGATTTTGCAACTCCCTCTCGATTGTTTGCAGCCTCAGCTTCTCAGCCTTCTTTGCCTGATACATAAATGAGATTACTTGTCCACGAATGACTGCCTTTAGGGCCTCCCATAGAGTTCCAGTCGAGACAACTGTTGTGTCATTAAATTCAAGGTAGAATCTGATCTGTTCACTTACAAATTCCTTAAATTTAATATCAGCTAGATTTTGTGAGGGGAAAACCCATGTTTTTAAGGAGATTTTAACAGTCGATAGATTGATGTCTACAGTGGTAGGGGCATGATCCGAAACAGCTATAGTATGATGATCCGAGGAATTCACAAGGTGATGTAATTTGTTGTCCATAAGGAAAAAGTCGATTCTAGAAAAGGTGTGGTGTGTGTGTGAGAAAAAGGAAAAAGCTCTGCTGTTTGGGTTCTTGAACCTCCAAGGGTCCGAGATACCTAATTGAGACATGAAGTCCTGTACAATTTTGACTGATTTCAAAGATGGAGCGTTGCCAGCGTGGGATCTGTCTAGATTCGCATTCAAAACCAAATTAAAATCTCCACCAATGATTAAGTGGTGGTCATCTAAATTAGGCAGTTTAGTAAAAAATTCAACAAAGAATTTTTCATCATCCCAGTTCGGGGCATATATAGAAGCCAAAACGACTGAGGTATTTTGTAAAGAACCTGTAACTATAACATATCGCCCATTCGTGTCTACTATGGTATGGAAGGGTTTAAACATTACATTTTTTGAGATGATAATGGCGGCTCCTCTTGACCTATCCGAAAATTTAGAATGAAACAAGTGACTCATCCAAGCCCTTTTAATACGATGAGTTTTTGATGATTTGAGGTGAGTTTCTAGTAAGAACATTATATCCCCCCTAAGATGTTGTAAGCGTGTCAATACCTTACAGGTTTTAATGGGTTTGTTCATGCCTTTAGTGTTCCAGGAGATCAAGCGTAGATCCTTATTGAGCTGACTCATAACAACGGGTTCCTAAAAAATGGGTCTGTGGTGAAAGAATGGTGACTTTGTATCTGAGGAGATAAACAGAAAAAAGAGACGGAGGAAAAACAAACAAACAAACAAAGAAAACATACTAACCAACGTACGTTAAAGGACCAAATAGTGACCAGACACCAAAGAAAACCTAAGTACAAGCTATTCTTGAGCGTCCCGCTCAGGATTCCAATTCCCTAACATTTCACAGGGTCTCGTATCCCTTTAACTATAAAACCAACCCCCACTGAATAAACCAACAGAACAAATTGGGGTAGTAACTCACTAAGTGCTGAAGCTGCATCCCCAAGGGGAGGTATATCTACGCGGTGTTATGCTAAAGTACATAACACAATGAGCCTAGAGAAAAAAGACCCGAAAGAACAGTCAGATAGTTAAACATGATTCGACAGAGGTCATCCATCTTCATTATAAACTTAAATTTAGTCTCCTAAATGATAGTTTCCACACTGCAGAAATAAAGAAATTAGAATTGAGGTATTGAGAGTAATAAAGATAAGTGAGCAAGACACACTCCAATAGCTACGTAATATAACTAAAAATAATTGCAGAGGAATAATGTACAGCAAAGAAACATATAAACCGTTGGAGACTGAAACACTTAGTACCTTACAAATTCAAGGTACAATTCCAAGTCCAATATAAAAATAAAGTTCTCATAGAAAACGTAAACAGGGCAGATTTTTATAGAATTGCAACCTTAAGTCTGCCCTCACCCTCCGAATGCAAGGGAAAACAAAGATATTAAACCTGGGTGGCACTGTTTCATCAGAATGTTTGTCGGCTATCCCGTTAGCCTGCTAGAGAAATCCGGCGGTTAGCAAGCCCAGAGGCCGGCCCGATCGGCAGTCCGTTATCCCGGGGAATTAGCCAGGCCATTGTTCAGTCAGTCCGGGGAGGGGGAGCTCACTAGGTTGCAGGCTGGTTAGCCCTAAGGCTAGCCCGTCGGTGTTAGCATCAAACCATCGTCAGATTAGTTATCATAAGGTCCAAAACAAAGGCGACCTGAGTAGATTAAGGGGACGGTGTGATAATGGAAGATATGAAATCTTTTGCTTCTGCAACTGAGGAGAATCTCCTCTTACCCCCTTCCTTCGTTGTGATGATTAGCCTGGCCGGGAACAGTAACGCTGGCTTGAGGCCGAGATTGTAAAGCTCCGAGATTACCTCTCAGAACTTGCTTCGTTGTTCCACCACCTCCGGCGCGTAGTTCTCGTAAATAACGATCTGAGAACCACGAAATTGGAGGCTGCCCCTCTTGGCTCTGGCCTCCCTGATGATCTTCTCCTTCTGCTGGTAGCAGTGCAGCCTGATGATGACGGCCCTCGGTCTGTCCCCGGGCTTCGGCCTGGCAGCTAGCGTTCTGTGGGCCCAATCTAGCTCCGGCGGCGTAGGTAAAATGTCGGATCCCAGAACCTCCGTCAGCAACTCTGCAAAGAAAGCAGTAGGACGAGGCCCCTCGATAGCCTCAGGGAGCCCCACGATCCTAATATTGTTACGGCGGCTGCGGGACTCGAGATCTGTGATTTTAGCCTGCAGCTTAGCCCGATCCTCCATCAAAGAAGCACAGGTCGACTCCAGGGCGAGCAAACGTTCATCTTGAAGGTTAGCATTTGACTCTAAGGAGGTGATTTTCTGACCATGTTCAACTACGGCAGATTGCATGCAGTCAAATTTTGCCTCCAGAGTCATAAAAGCAGACCTGAACTCAGCGAGGATAGCCGTCCGATGTTCCTCAAGGATGCTAACTATTGCCTCCATGCTAACAGGGCCGCTAGCCGTAGCTACGTTAGCCTTCGTCGCTTCAGCTTTGGCGTTCGGGTCTTTTTTGCCAGCTTTGTTGACTTTCGAAGTCATTTTCAGTCCATGACTAGGCGACCGCTGTTGTAGTTTCCCCTATCTCTGTTGATAACGAAACTTTGGGGTTACGAAAGGTAAACTTGCAAAGGCTACGGGAGCGAGACTCTGCATCCGTCTACTCCCTCCGCTCCACCATCTTGGAATTCATTACATTAAGTTGTATTTTGTTAAACATCCAATGTAAGCACTCCAACTGAGTAGAAGATCTTTAGACAGGCGATTTGGTACCAAACAATAAATATCTAAACAACAAGAAAGAATAAAACAATTTTAATCTTTTTGAAATTCAGACAATCAAAATATATGTGGGTACAACAGACAAAAGTTTGCTTGCCTTTGAGATGGTATGCTACCAAAACTTAAGGTAAAGGAATCCTTTTATAAGCATTCTTCAATATGACAGAGTGAATTGAAATAATACAGAGCACAGGCGCATTTGAGGGAAATTCTCTCCTCAGTTTCCACTGAGGGGCATTGTTGGCTTATCAGGAGGCTTTTTTAAGGACAATTCATAACTTCAACTTATTCATAGCTTTGGCATTTTTAGAGTGAAAAACACTGAAGTCACATCATCAGAATGTATTTTTCATGAAAGGACAAAATATTTAATTTTTAGATGTGTCCATTATTTCATTTAAAGAGTTTACAAGGTTTCTGATTTTCTGTTGGCTGAAAACATCTGGACAGAGATAAAGAAGAGCAGATGAGGAGTCCGAATGAGCAGGGAGGACAACAACTTAGATGGCATCTAAGAATCTTCTGGGGGGTGGAACAGAACTATTTAAGACTCTGAGCTTGTAGTCTGTTCGAGCACCTTCTTAGGTCTCAGCCAATCACTGTTTAGGAAGGAAGTCCAGAGTAATAAATCCATCTTTATCATACATGCAAATGTCTGCTCATTGTTGTTGGCAGGAAATGTAGAGACTTTATGGTTCCACATGTCTCTAGTGAGTTACAATCAGGGTCCTCCACAGAGAGGGAGAAAGGAATTAAGACACCCCTGTCCTTTAGGATTTTGAGGAGTTATCTTGCTACACAAGTGTGTAGGTGGAACAGATAGGTCCTCCATAAAATGAAGATGTGTGTTTCTTCAGCACTGGAGTTTTCTTATTTTTGTCTAAGGCAGTTTTACTTCTTTTGTAGGCCTGACTCTGTGGGACTGCAGTAAACTTGAAAAACACATTGAAGAAAGACCACAGAACTACAACAACTTTGACATTGTTGCCTCCGAGTCAGTTGAAGATAAATTGTCAGCACTTGATGTTGAAGCGTCACTAAAAGCGAGTTTCTTTGGTGGGCTTGTCGAGGTTGATGGATCAGCCAAATACCTGAACAACAACAGGACTTCCAAAAACCAAGCCCGTGTGACACTGAAGTACCAAGTGACCACAAAGGTCAAAGAACTGACAATGGATCATCTTGGAAAAAGAAATGTGAAGCACCCATATGTTTTTAATGAAGGAATAGCCACACATGTGGTCACTGCCGTTCTTTACGGGGCTCAAGCCTTCTTTGTCTTTGACCGAGAGGTCTCTGAACAAGAGGATCACCAAGACATTGAGGGAAACCTGAAGGTGATGATCAAAAAGATACCTGGTTTTGCTATGGAGGGTGAAGGTTCTCTGAAAATGGATGATAAGAACAAGTCAAATGTTGATAAGTTCTCCTGCAGCTTCTTTGGAGACTTTAACCTCCAGAAAATGCCCACATCCTATCAGGATGCCATACAAGTCTACCAAAGTCTACCCCAGCTGCTGGGGACAAATGGAGAAAATGCAGTACCCATGAAAGTCTGGCTTCTGCCATTGACCACTTTAGATTCCTCTGCAGCCAAACTTGTTTGTCAGATAAGTGTCAGTCTAGTTCAAGAATCACAGAGAGTTCTGGAGGACTTTAACGAACTGGAATTGAGGTGCAATGATGCTCTGAAAACCACCACAGCACAGCAGTTTCCACAGATTGGCAGAAAGATCAAAACTTTTAAAGAGATGTGCTCTGAGTTCAAACTGGGCTTCCAAGACAAATTGGCAAAGAAACTCCCATCAATCCGAGGAGGAGGAGAGGAGGAGGCTGTGCTCACAGAGATCCTGAAGAAGAGACACTCTTCTCCTTTCAGCAGCAACAACCTGAATGAATGGATGGACTGTAAAGAGCAGGAGATTCGGCTTTTGAAATCCATCACCAACCTGCTGAAAAACACCAAGGTTGTGTCAGCCCAAAATGTGAATGAAGAAATTTTCAGTGCAGAACACTTACTGTGTTTTGTTTTTACCTCACTGGGAGACGATGAACCTTTTCTCTCAGATTTATCAAACTACTTAAGACAAACACCAGAACAAGAAAACCCTCAAGATCCACACACTCATGATGTGGAGAAGGAACAGTGGTTCACCTCAAGAGAGGTGGCCGAATTAATGAGGACAAAAGCAAAGCTCTTCAGTGACTTTGCAGAGGCCAACCTGGGAAACAACATCAAATTCTTGACAGTCGGAATAACAAATAAGAATCAGAAAGGTTCGAGCATCTACCGTTATGAAGACGGCTTCTCTGTCTCTGAGAACTTTGAGCCACCCTCACGGCCTAAAGCAGTCACAGTAGGAGATGTCAGCCACAACAGTGTGACGCTGAAGATTGATCCACCACAGTTTGGATCAGAGAACATCATCTCCTACTCTGTTGAGTTCTGTGTCAGAGGAGAGGAACAATGGAAACAGCAGGAAACATCCAAACCTGAAGAGGTCACAGTGGGTGACCTGAGTCCAGACACAGAGTACATGTTCAGGTGCAGAGCAGTGACCTCTGTAGGTGTTGGACCTGCCAATCAAGTCAGCAGTCCTGTTAAAACCTTACCATGCAGCCCTCCAGGAAAACCTCAAGTGGAACCAAATTCAAGTGAGATTTCAGTCAGCTGGGAGAAACCTGCAGAGATTGTTGGACCTGCCAATCAAGTCAGCCATCCCATCAAAACCTTAGCTTGCAGCCCTCCAGGAAAACTTCAGGTGGAGTCAAAATCAAGTGAGATTTCAGTCAGCTGGGAGAAACCTGCAGAGATTGGAGGAAATGTCAGTGATCTGAGCTACATCGTGGAGTACGCCAAAACAGACGAGAAAGCAGAGACAGAGGAGGATCTCCAGTGGAGTCACATAAAGACAACAACTGAGCGAGCAGACATTTCAGGGCTGGAACAGCTGACAGAATATGCTGTCAGGGTCAGATGTGATTATGGTTCAGCTGGCAGAAGTAAGGAGAGCATCACTGTGAGAATCTGCACACAAAAAATGACACTCAAAGAATCACTCGTAAACAACAAAACAGTGGTCAACGGGTTAAACCCAGCATCACCCTCAGTTTACAAAGTGCCTCTAGAAACAGAGCGTATGAACATAGATGGCTGTCGGAGGTTTCACTTTGGTAAAGAAATCCTGAAACAAAACCGCACAATAATGCTCCTGGGAGCAACTGGATCAGGAAAGTCCACTCTGATCAACGGGATGATCAACTACATTGTTGGAGTGAACTGGGAGGATAATTTCAGATTTAAATTAATTGAAGAGGAGGAGTCCAGATCTCAAGCTGAAAGCCAGACCTCTAAGGTCACTGTGTACAAAATCAATCACCAAGAGGAATTCAGAGTTCCCTTCTCCCTGACCATCATTGACACTCCAGGGTTTGGAGATACCAGAGGCATAAAGAGAGACAGACAGATCACAGAATCTCTGAGAAATCTCTTCTTTTCAGGTGTCACTGAAATTGACGCAGTCTGTGTTGTAGTTCAGGCCTCTTTAGCTCGACTCACACCAACACAGAAGTATGTGTTTGACTCTCTGCTCTCAATCTTTGGCAAAGACATCGCAGAAAACATCAGGATTCTGGTGACATTTGCAGACGGCCAACTGCCACCAGTTCTTGAAGCAATCAATGCTGCAGATGTCCCGTGTCCAAAAACACAAGACAAGCTGCCGGTTCACTTCAAATTCAATAATTCAGCAATTTTTGCAGGAAAAAAATCTGCTGCAGAAGGTGGCAGGAAGGAAAGGAGCTTTGATGAGATGTTTTGGGACATGGGAACAGAAAGTATGAAGATGTTCTTTGATGCTCTGAAGCTGATGAAAACCAAAAGCTTGACTCTGACACAGGAGGTCCTCAGAGAAAGAAAGCGACTGGAGAATTCAGTTGAAAAGCTGCAGGAGCAGGTCAAAGTTGGGTTAGCCAAGCTCGAGGAGGTTAAAGAAACAGCAGAGAAACTGAAAGAGTACGAAGCAGAGATCAGCAGGAACAAGGATTTTGAGTTTGAAGTCACTGTCACAAGGCCTTTCAAGGAGGATATTTCTGGTTCTGGAACAATCATCACCAACTGTCAGGTGTGTCATGTCACCTGCCATGATGACTGTGTCTATGCAAATGATTCAGAAAAAATTAAGTGTTCTGCAATGGGACCAGACGGGCATTGCACTGTGTGCAAAAACAAATGCATCTGGAGTGTGCATTCTAATATGAAGTACAGATGGTTGTACAAGGAAGTCAAAGAAACTAAAACTATCTCAGATCTGAAACAGAAGTACGACGTCGCAACAAAGGCCAAGTCACCTGTTGAGGAACTGATCAGAAAGCTGAAGGATGAATATGATGCTGTGGAGGCTGAGGTGGAGCAGCTGATGGATCAGTCTACCAAGTGTCTAAATAGACTTAAAGAGATTGCACTGAAGCCAGATCCTCTCTCCACTCCAGAGTACATCGACCTGCTCATTGAGGCAGAAAAGAAAGAAGGAAAACCAGACTGGAAGAACAGAGTCCAGTCTCTGTCAGACATGAGAGAACATGCTATTTACATGGATAAAGTGAACAGAGGAGGGAAACTACTTCAGCCAAAATTCAAAAAAGAAGGCACATTTATGAAGGGATTCTGGAAAAAAATTTTCAGGTGGCCGGCTGCATCTGAGTCTGTTTGACCATATGAAGGGACAAATTAGTCATGCTAATTGCTTTTAATTTGTCCAACTGAAAGCGAACGCTCTTTAACTAATCATGTAGCCTGCTGACTTAAAAGATCAAGAAATTTTTTCAAGAAACTAAAAATTTAATGATTACAGGATGGAGCAAGATGTTTGAAATTATGAGAGCAAGCTTGTAACCGTGTCATTTAATTAATTGTTTAATTTTTGATCCTTGCTGTGTCTGATTTGCCCTTGTGAATCTTCAAGAATTGAATTCATTGATTTTAGTTTGTTTTTGGTTCAGATTGATGACTTAACTGCTTTTTAGAGATCATTAGAGATAGACCAGGTGCCAAATCGCCTGTTTTTGTCATTAAGTTATCTCAACTATGAGCTCTATGTTTTAAAGTAGTTTTTTGGCTTCTTTTCTGTTTAGATCAGTTTGGTATTTCCTGTTTCTGCAGTATACATGACATGTGATTATTACAGATTTTTATGTATTGTTAAAGATCTACTGTAATGTTTTTAAAGTTCTTTGTCATTTTTTTAAAATCCATTTGATCAAATAATGAAGAGAAGATAGCGAGATGACTCTTTTGGCATCATCCCTACTTTCTTCAAATGACTTATTCATGTTTTTTTTTGTCTTTTGATTGTTTAAATTGTTTTCTTTGTGCGAAAATATAATTAAATCCTAATATTTAAACAAGTGAACTTATTTCTATGTCTGTTCCTGATTTCACACATTTATTTGAGTTTTAAAAGTCAAACCGGAGTTTATTCAATTGAAATGTTTTCCCTTTAATCAAGTTTAGTTTTGTTTAGCAGACCCTAGTAACTTGATTGGATTTGTATCATTTTCTTGACTAAATCTCAGACAAGAAATTGAATCATATTTCAATTTAATTGAAATGTTTTTCCAATAATCAAACTAGTTTTAACTAGCACTGATTACCTGATTTATATAATTACAGTTAATAACTTATCAGTTTTACTTATATTGTAACTTAAATTGTTACCAAATTTAATTCACCTTAACAAAACATTAAACTTTAATTAACCTTAAGTGAAAATAACTGAGTTTACTTACTTTAAAAAAGTAACATTTCCTTAGATTAATTTAATTGTTTTGAACAAGCCCAAATTGAAATAAGCTTTGCACTGCTCTTTTACTAAAATATGAAGTGTTTAAATTATTTGGATTTACTCTTTGATAACTGTGAATTTGGGTTATTCAAAAAAGTTTTTTCTGTGATTGTACATTTTTTCTTTATTTCTATGTCACATTGCATGACTTCACAGATTTTGATGTCTTATGGGTATAGAATTCCATCACAGCTGATTTTTTATGTGGAGTTTTTAATTTTAAAGCTCTGATCCTGGTGATGCTTTAATTTCTCCTTGTTTGTATTTAATGTGACACTTGAACTGTCAGAGACCTTAATGTCATGGAAAGTATTTTTAAAATTGTCAGTAATTGTTCAAGTGTCAGTCGTATTAATCCAGTTATTCCATTAATCTGTGGTAAAATCTTTAGACTCTATTACTCTTTTAATCTTTAATTATCAACCCAGCCGTTGTCATCAGACTTCTCTGGTTTAATGAAGCCAACAAGCATGAAAACTTGATCTGTTGTCTTAAGCTTATAGTCAATATGGAATATTATTATTCATAATGTATCATTACCTTTATGTGGGCAGGCTTAGTGAAATGAAACAGTTTGTTTTAACATAAACCTGATGTTACAGCTCTGACATTCTCTGTAACATCAGCTGATTTTCTACTTTGCCCACAGGGAACATTATCAGATAAAAATAAATAGATGAAACTTCTCTCTCCTGCACAACCAACCTGCAGTCAGTTTTGTGCCCAGCAGGAGGCGCTGTGGTTCAACATTTTAGTCCAAGAGCACCAACACTCGAGTCAACCTCTCCAGGTGAACCACATTTATATCTCTCAAGTATGTTTCAATATTATCAGTCTGTGGATGATGATTTTTCCCCAAAATAATGAAGGCTAAACCTGCCCAGCAGTTGTACTTCTCTAAATATTAATAATATTCAGTTAGGACCTCATTCTGACCTTTAAATTTGCATTTTTCAGTAACATGTTTTAACCCAACATTTCTGTTTGTGGAGACTGTAAAACAGCCTGAACGTCACTTTAAAAATGTGTTATATAAAAATATTTATATCACACTAAAAACGTATTAGTAGTATTAGAAGTATTGGATGTTACTTCTAATGGATGTTGCCTGGTTATTATATTGCAGATAAATATCGACACAAGTTTACATTTATGTTGTTATGTTCTTATATATGCATACATAAATATTTATGACTTTGACCGTGGTCGTTCAGTTAGAGCAACTTTATATCAATCTAAAAAGAATCATTGCACAGACAGGTATGGATTATATGCTGAACTAAAATATGACAAATGTGTATAACATCAGTTAAAGTGTACAGCAGGTGCTGTTAGAGGCATATTTCTGAATATGTGAATTATTTTTCTACTCTTTCTATCTCATGAATGTGTATATACTGTATGCTTGTTGGTACAGTAATTGAAAAAGGTTTTGGGACACCCTGACATTTTTGATATATCACATTAAGAATCACGTCTAAGTCTCCAGGTGTAATTGATTTTAGTTCATTCACAGCAAAAACACGAAACAATCATAAAAGACATTAAAACTTCAAATTGATAAGTTCATAGAAATGCATCAGGAATGAAAGGTATTGTGTTCCTTTGGTGATACTGATCAGCTGATGACTAAGGTTACCGTAAAATACCAAATAAAAACTGGGTTTCAGTTAATCGCTCGTTCCAAATAAACGGCAGGTGTATTTTATCCAGCACAGCCTACAGCTGATGTTACAAAACACACAAACTCTGAGCTCACAACTCGAGTTAACGCTCGAAAAGAAACATGATCAGACTGAACCTCGTCCTTTTCCATCATAGTTTGTGTTTTATGGATTTAATCAATCGTAATTTGTAAATATTAAAGAAGGAGATGTGGAGGAGATCTGCCATGGAAAGGGGAGACCAGAGGAGAGTCATGAAGGGGGGTAACTGCTTCAGGGACTATCGTTAGTAAAACAAAAAATAAATAAATAAATAAAAAGTCCTGAACATGGTCTAATATAACGAGCTGTAACATGGACACTAATGCTGCAGGCAAACTAAAATGTGTGAATGTTTGTTAAAATACAGTCATGGAAAAAATTATTAGACCACCCTTGTTTTCTTCAATTTCTTGTTAATTTTAATGCCTGGCTCAACTAAAGGTACATTTGTTTGGACAATTATAATGATAACAACAAAAATAGCTCATGAGAGTTTAATTTAAGAACTAAGAACTATTCATTTTCCATGGTTTTCTTGATAATAACCAAAATTACTTCAATTCTTACATCAATAGCTATGGCATTGTACCGCCAAAAACACTACTTTTAAGCATTCCATGTTTTCTTTTCTGTTTGCTTTAAACACATGATACACACAAGAGTTAATACTTGATTGCATAACCATTGTTTTTGATGACTGCAGCCATGCGTCTTGGCATGCTCTCCACCAGCTTCTGACATTGTTCTGCTGTCACAGCAGCCCATTCCTGTTGGACAAATTCAAACAAATTTTCTTTGTTTTTGGGCTTGTGGTTCTCCATTTTGAGTTTGATGATTTTCCACAGGTTTTCAATTGGATTAAGATCTGGTGATTGAGCAGGCCAAGGCATGGTGCTTGAATGTTGTGGTTCTCCATCCAGGCTTTAACTGACCTTGCCGTGTGGCAAGGGGCATTGTCTTGTTGGAAAATCCAGTCATTCGAGGCAGGAAAGAGTTTTCCAGCTGATGGAAGAAGACTGTTTTCAAGGGTAGTCCTGTACATGACCTGGTTCATTCGGCCTTCACACAATTGCATTTGCCCTGTTCCTCAGACTGAAACAACCCCAGATCATGACTGATCCACCCCATGTTTTACTGTAGGGGCAAGACAGTCTGGGTTGTAAGCTTCCAGGCTTCCTCCTAACCAGTAAGTTGGCTGGAGTGGGCATCAATTCAAAATTGGATTCATCACTGAAGAGAACCTTAGCCCAATCATCAACAGTCCAATCCTTGTGGTCTCGAGCAAAGAGTAACTGGGCCTTCCTCTGCCTTTCATTGATGAAGGGCTTCTTGCGTGCTCTGTGTGACTTCAAACCAGCTTCAACAAGTCGGTTTCGAACTGTCCTTGCTGAACAAGTCACATTTCTCGACAGTGCCCACTCATTTTTAAGGTCCCTGGAGGTCTGACGACGATTCCTGACACAGGAACGGATGAGCGCACGGTCATCTCGTGGGGTAGAAAGACATTTCCTGCCACGGCCAGGTAGCAATTTGGTAGTGCCATGTTCAGCTTGTTTTTTTTTGTTGTAATGAATGGCTGTCTTGGAGATCTTCAGTTTTTTCGCTTCCTGTCTCTCACTCATGCCAATTTCCAGCAGTGCCAAGATGGCTGCCTTTGTGGCTTCACATAATTCTTTTGTTTTAGGCATTATGTGAGAGCTGACAACTTCTGAGTTGTGCTACGGCTTGAATGTAAGCAGGAAACCACTCTAGGCCTTTGCATGTGCAGTGCTGCTTGTGACATGAAATGGCCTCTTATATACCCTGGGAATCAATTAAGCTTAAGAATGTCAAATAGGACATAAAGTATTATGTGACCAGCTGCATTTTTTGTTGTGTTCATTGTATTATACGTTTAGTGGTACCAGATATTAGAATGAACAAGAAATTGAAGAAAACAAGGGTGGTCTAATAATTTTTTCCATGACTGTAGGTTAAATTTATTTTTGATCATCTCAAAACTTTGAACATGTTCATTTACAATTATTTATAAAGAAAAAACTGAAGTACAAATCTGTTTTTATCTTTTCTTGTTATCACACACAGTTTAAGCATTTTTAACATAATAACAAATACTTGCCTAATACTTACTTTATTTCTCATGAAAAAAGTTGAAACAAGTTTACTTAGGCGGAGGTAAAAATGGACGAAGGCCACAGAGACACACCTGTCACCTGCTTTCTGTCTTTCAGCCAGCAGAGGGCGACAGCTCTGAGAATCTCTGAGAGAGTTTATGTCCTCCAGCTCTTTGTTCGAGGTCTTTTTCTTTACACTGATGCTTATTTAAAAAGAGTTCATCAAGTGTTTGATATCCTCAAATTAAAGATTTCATTACAAAAATATATTTTTCTGCTTGTGTGATTTGTTTTTCTATAAAAACAAATATGAGATGATTAACCCTTTCATGCATAGTGTCCACAACAGTCGACAGATATTTGGAATAATTTTGATACCCTGGAGGTCGCAGTATCATGTCCAACTACCAAGTAAACCTTTTCTTAAGTTTCATAAAAAATAATATCTTTACACATTTTTAACATATTGCGATATTGCATCAGAAATGCAAAACTGCAAACACAGGGCAATGAGATATTACTCTTATATTCAGATTTTACATATGTTTTTTTAGTTATTTTTTATTTTGATGCAATTGACAAGTGAATAATTTGATTACTCAGCAACAATTCATAAAGGCTACTTTCAGATTTTGCTTTTCTTTAATGTACTCTTAATAAATGTGTTTGTGGACCTTTTTTAAACCCCTTAAAGCTGTTATATCATATTTCATAAATACTTTAATGAAACCTCTGTCTAACCAATGTGATAAAAAATCTGAATTCAATCAGATACAAATGTCCTCAAGTGGATTATCAGTTGCAAGAAAAACCTAATGAGATACAAAAATATACATATTAAATTTTATATTTTTTTTATTTCATTAGAAAGTGAAATAAACATTTCAGCTCCAAAAGCTTAGAATTTTCTGGCTATTATTTTTTTGTTTTCAGGCTTTAATTGATGTATGGTGTAATGGAAAGATGCATAACTCCCTCAAAATATAAAAATGACCATGATATTTAACTAGTTTGAGGCAAAACCAAACATTTTAGAAATGTATTTCTTCCTGATAATTCATGCATGAAAGGGTTAACATGTGGAGAGCCTGAAACAAGTTTTACATTACAAAATATTTTTAAATTAAATCTGTACATTATTTAGTAAATAATTCAGCCAAAAATTCAATTTTAACCCTGTCTTTGTAATTTTATCAACAAATTTGATTGCAGGAATTTTCACACTCACACTGTGCGTCATGTTGTCAGGATATTGGATGAGTTACTTTCACAGCTGTTTATTAATGCTACAGAGAAGACATTTATTTTTTTATTTTATTTTATTTGCACCATAAATTAGAAACAGTCACATTGGCATAGAAGAAAAAAATGCATAAAAGTCCTGGAGAGGTCAAAAAAACCCAAAGTGGGCTGATCCAAGATACCTCCCAAAATAGAGTTAATAATAAAAATATAAGACGATAAAGAAATAAAATTTAATAAAATGAAATAAACTCAAAATAACTCAACAACAAACAATCAACAAGCAAATGAATTAATTATGAATGAGAACAAAAAGAAGCTTTGGGATCTACATTTAGGATGTTACTGTAAAATTTACATCAACCTTTAAACAGTGCAGGATATTTTTGTTGTTTATCTGTGTGAGACTGAAAAGTTTTCAACAGGAGGAGGAGGAGAAGGAGGAGGAGGAAGAGGAGGTGATGGACCAGGATGAAGCCTGAGGGATCAGAGGGAGGAGAAGGAGGAGCATGAAGGAGCAGCAGGTAAAACAGTGAAGCACAAAGGAGTAAAATGAGGAGGAGGAGAGGACAGAATGGTGCAGGAGGAAGAGGAGCATGAGCAGGAGAAGCAGCAGGAGGAACATGACCGAGCCTGAAGGAGGAGGAGGAGAACAACAAGGAGGAGGAACATGGTGAAGGTGGAGGCAGCAGGAGGAGGAGGGGGAGCAGAGTGTGATATGTGTTGGGTCATGTCGGCTGCAGCCTGCAGGAAGACGACTCGATGAGATACAAGTCCTCACAGGAATGTTGAAAACATGACATCAGGAACACTCAGATGAAAGATGGCCGACACGTCCTGCTCCACTCCCCGACCTGTGGCACTGATTCACTGCAGCAGGGCTCCTGTGTCTGCATGGAGCTTTAAGTGTATTACTGAGACAGAAAATGGGATTATAATAACATCTATGATGAAAACAGGACGAATACTTTCTTACTGTTATGTTTAAAAATAAGGAAAAACTTTACAAAGAGCAAAAACTTAAGATAAAGAATTAAAACACAGTGAAATGTTTTTTCAAAACTGTGTGAAGTTCAGTAACTCCCACTTAAATTTCAGAGGAAAATTGTTTTTAAATCAGAGAGTAAATGATGATGATGATGATGATCCTGAGATCAGAAGGTAAGATCATGATTGAGACAGTAATAAAAATTATCTTGACAATTATTGTATTTTTGTTGTGTTTTATTATTTGTGGTCCATTGCAAGTTTAATTTGTGTCACAGTGTGAATAATAACTGGAAGTTGTTTTTTTTTTAAAGGTATAGCATCAGAAATGTATAGTTCACCATGACATCAATGTCAATCTAAATGATAATAAATAATAATAACAATAATTCTATTCTGCTACTAATATATAATCAAAATCCAAAGGCTCATGAATAAAAAATGTGTAATGATTGTAATTAAGATAATAGTTATTTTATAGACATACTAAATATGACTATATTCATTTAATAAAAAATAAAATAATTTATTATTTAATACAAGTTACATTTATCATTATAATAATAAAATAATAAAACTACAATACTACTACAACTACTTATAATAAAAATAATGATATAATAATTACTATTATTAATACATATTTTGGTTATGTTATTGTCTTTTAATCTTTGCTATGATTTCTATCATCATTATTGTTGTAAATGTATGTTGTTTTTGCAGTGAATTTTTTTTATAATTCAGGATCTTCTCAAATTTTGTGCAATGAAAAGTACATATGAACAAATGTACATAGAATAAAGGACAAGTGCTCAAATATACATGCATTATAAGAAGTATAAAGAAGGAACAAAAAACAAATGTATATAGAAATTAAATATAATAAATAAAAATTGTTTTAATGATGCCAGTAAACTTAATTAAACAGGAAGGAAAATAAATACTCTAATAAAGAAAAAAAACATCGGCATGGAGACAGGTTCAAATCAACAGAAAATGCAATCAAACAGAAAAAACAGAAACAAAATAAATACAATAAATGTCTTTGGAAAACCTCTCGTATATATTGGTGGATGTGATGCTTTGTTTGGTGTTAATATTGTATGTGAATTCATGTACTCCTTAAACTCAGGCAGGAAACTTCTAAAGTTAGGTGGTTTTGGAATGTTTACATTTATGTTTGTGGAATTTGCCATACAAAATGAACAGGTTTATAATAAAGGTGATGTCATTACTTCCATGGACAAAATACATGATCACACTTCTACAGTCAGTTAGAATGTTTATCTTGATTTTACTCTTTATATTGATCAAGTTGAGACCACAGATTGAGAGATTGGGGACAGTGATAGAATAAATGAACTAAGGTTTTTGGGTCCATACTGCAGAGACTGCATTTGTTTTCAATATCTAAAAATTTAGAAAAATATAAATTTGCTGGATATACAGTTTGTAAAACTTTGATGTGAACCTCTTTAATTTTATTGGAAATAAAATAAGGCAATGTCAGGTCTTTTCCCAGTTAGTGTCCATAAAGATGTCATCCCAAAACGCTTTCCCATGTGGAGTTATTTTCCTCTTTTCACAAAAAGGTATCACGAATATGTTTGTTGATCCGTTATATCGAGTCCATTTATCATTAGAAGATTTATTTAGCGTTTCTTGATACTGATAAAGGCATCTCATGTACTTGCACAAGGATAGATCCATAATAACAAATCATCTGACGTCCATCTTCAGAGTAACGGACGCGATGACGTCATTTACGTACGTACGTAGCCGTTGGCCCGCCTTTTCCCTGTAACCTTTGGCTGCTGTCGTAGTTTATCGGTGAGTATGCTCCGCCGTTTTTGGCGTATGTGTGGAAATGAAAACGGTAAACTCCACGGAGGACACGGAGAGGGAGAAGAGGAGAGTTTGTTCGGATTTAGAAGACGACAGAAAGATGTCCGGTCCACTGAGCTGCTTAGTGATGGTGTTAGCATCGTTAGCTGTCTGAAGCTAACGGCGCTAATCAGCTAATGTCAGTCAGAATGAGCAGCCGTTAGCATGACTTGCATTTTTCTGAGGTTAGCAAAACCTGCGCCGTTAAATCTTTATTTTATCACAGTTATTGATCCCCATGTGATTTTAGTGGGACACAGTTTAAGTTCTGTCATTATTTCATGCTCCCTGACATAAAAAATCAAGTTCAGTGACATAATAGATTCTTAATTCAGTGATAAAATCTTTAGTCTGAATATTTTAACAATGTCAGCCCTCCACATTATTGTATTATTTAGACTGTGAGCAGAAGTCTGCCAACAGCAGTTAATATTTTTAATCTTTCTTTAGTGTCTTTTACAATGGATGTTAAATGTAACTTAAGGCACTATAAGGAGAGCTTAATTAATATTAATCAGACATGTAGTAATGATTTTAGAGTTTCTTGCATAGCTTACATATCCTTTGTCAGTCACACTTTTGGTCTCTTTTTACATCTTAGAGCTTAACAGGTGATATTGTGATTTATTGTCTTAATGCTCATGCTGATACCACGAAGTCCCTGGACTCTGACATCATTGTCCCTTTATTAAATGTACTAAAAGTATCTTGAATTATATTTTCCACTTTTTTTCTTCAAAAACCTTTAAATTCACTGTAGTCCTGATCATGAACAACAACATTTCAGTCATTTTTACAGTCTTTATCCTGGAAATACAATTGTATGTGATGAAATCACCAATATCTGTAAAAAAAAAAAAAAAAAAAAAAAAGAAATATTTTCAATATATAATGCAAAGTGGAATTTCCTTGTGGGGATTATTAAGGTCTTGGACATGTCACAGATTACACAACAGTTTTGTTTTTTACAGATTTGTGTTTTTTCTGCAAGTTAGCATTAATAAACAAATTTCTGTAAACTGGTCATTTTTGACCCCGTTCTTAAACCTAAACAAAAAACATGAGATGCATGTATTTTTGTTTTTTGAATTTTACTTGTAAAAATTTAAATCCACTTCATTCCTGGTCATAACTAAACAGCTTTTAATAATTTTCACATTTTTAATCCATGGAATAGCAGTGTATGTGATGACATTAATAACTTCTTTAAAAGTAAATAAATTTTAAATATTTTCCATAAAGTTAATGCAGTGTGGACTGTTACAGTCTTGGACATGCCACTGTTTGGACATGTTTACTTTTTTTTTTCTATATGTAGTTTTTCTGCCATGTCAGGCTATGCCAGCGTTTAAAAAAAAACTCCTAATATCTAAAAGAGGACTTTAAAAACAATATTCACACTCATCAGTGACATGTCTAAGACTGTAATAACCCCCACAAGAAAATTCCACTTTGCATTTCAGTGTATTGACAATACTTCACTTTATTTTTATTTTTTTACTTTACTGAAGTTGCAGCTGTATTTACATACACTGACATTTTAAGTGTTAAAATTGAAAAAAAAAAAAAAAACAAATATAGAAGTTGAAATCCTTTTCGTTATGATCAGGACTGAAGTGGATGGAAAGGTTTTTAAGAAGAAAAGTGGAAAAAATAGAACATGATACTTTTTGGATGTTTAAAAGGTGGCAGAAATGTCCCCTTTTCATAAATTAAGGACTTTGTGATATCACGTATGACGGCATCCAGGATTTTATTTTAGTTTCACACTAATGACTCTCCGTTACTTCAGTGGGTTAAAAATCATCTGTGCTGTAATTATTGTCTAAAATCTGTTTTAGTCTGGTAACATCAGCACTTCTACCGTCCACAAAGCTGAGTGATGTCATGTTAGTCATTTACAAATGTTCAGAACACCCTTAAAATCCAACTCTGTTAAACAAGAATTCTTAATAAATCAGATCTTTATGTCTTCAGGTTTTTTTTCATAAAGTTCCTGTTTTTCTGATTCAGGTCTCCCCGAGCTGACCCCTCACCAGGTCTGATTGATGTGAGCGTCAGCAGCTTGATGAGTTACCTGTCCAGGTACGTGAACTGCTCCACATCCTCCACGCTGGCTCCACCCACAGACGCAGATCCAGTGGCAGCATCCTGGAATACCTGGATACAGGTAAGAACTTTAATTATCACTGTTTTGGGCGAGGAGAGCTTATTGGTTTAACAGCTCTCAGCAGCAAGGTGATTCACAGTGACAGAGAACCACTTAAAGCTGGGGTTGGCGATTTTGGAGAACTAGCTGTCTGTCTCTAGCCTGAAGGGGGCGGTAATGCTCCAAAATGATGGATGCCAACCACCTAAGAAGAAGAAGTCTCGCGAGAACTGCCACCTGCAGTAGCATGGACGACAGTTCTCGCGAGATTAGAGCCAACAGCGGAACAAACTTAGAAAAACAGAGTTTATTTTAGATTTCTTGTACATCTGTCTTAAATGTGAGGGATACTGGAGCTTGGTTGGTGTTGTGGGACAGCTCACAGCGGACTTCCCTTATTTTCAAAGACAAAACTTGAAAGGTAAGCATTCTCCAGCAGAGTCTGTTTCCTACATGCTACATGCTACATGCTACACGCACTGTCTGTGCACGCCGGGAAAATGCACGCGCAGCAGGCACGCAGAATGGCGACGGGATTTGATTGGTGTAAAAGAAGGTATCCCGGCAAGATTATTGGTTGGTGTTTTCCCTGTTTTACTCCTGCTGTAGATAGCGGATATTTTTCGCTCTGTGTTAAGAACACATTATGAGTTGATTACCATCGGGTCATAAAGACCATTTTAACCAGTATTACAAAGAGTGTATCTAAATCAGATCGCCAACCCCAGCTTTAAGATTAAAAAAGAATGACCAGAGTTTAGAAAGAGAAAAATGTGGTGAGTTAAAATAAATTGAGTCTCACATTTTTTTGAATATATAAAACTCTAATTTTAAAGTCACACAGCAGTTGTATTTAAAAAAAATCAAATGTATTGGTCAGCAAGAAAGTAAAAAATGGTGAAATTTCCCGTGAAGTTTTGTAATTAAATAATCAATATACTCTGTAAGCTTTATTTAGTTGACCCATCTTAATTTTAACTTAAATTTTTAAATTAAATTTAGGTCATGCTGTTTTCTGCCTTTCACCTTTATCCCAAAGTTATGTCTGGACTGATGGTTTTTCAATCTGAAGAAGTTCTAGTAATTTAAAAAACATAAAAACATAAAAACATAAAAAAGTCTATGAATTTAAACCAGTAAACCCTGAAACAATTTTCTATTAATCCTTTAAAAAATAAAGTTTGAGACTTGGGTGTGTAGGCATCTTCTATTTAAAAACAAAAGGTTTTAGCGATGGTAAAAATACTAATACTTGTGTAAAATAACAATCAGTCGATTTTTGTGGGAAAAAAAAACAGATTTGATTTTGATTTGAAGTCTGTTTTTTGTACCAGTTTTTATTTAGGAAAAAAATAAGTATAAATAAAGCCACAAAAATGACACACAGGTTTATGTTGCACAGATTAATTGAAATATTTTAAAACTAAAAATGAATAAAATTAAAACGTTCATTATTAGTCACTTTAAAGTTTAAAGTTAGTTTTTGGAGAGTGACAATTCATTGAACAGTGTTTTCTAGTTTTTCTTGTTTTGTAATTTTCTACAGAATTGTGTTTTTGATATAAAACGCAGTTCATATTTTGTTAGTGTGGAAGCTCATAGAGCTCGGTGCTCTGATTTCTGAGAGAGAACGACTGAAAACAGCCTGAAGAACAGATATTAAAATTTTATAATAGTTTGTTATACTTGTATGCAATCAGTGGGACTATGGGAATACTTAACACTAAAACACTATTTCTAAAAGTACAAATACATAATAGTAATAATAATATTATATATTATAATATTATTAATCTTAATAATATAATAATAATAATAATAATAATATATAAAAATATTATAATAACAATTATGTGAATATTTTAGTTTGAATAAATAATATAATTAGATTTTTTAAGCCTTTCAAAGTGAGTTCAGTCCCTGTCGCCCGTCCTGCAGCCACATGGTTCAGTTCAGCAGATATCTGCCTCCTGCTTTCTGCAGCTGTCGTGTTTTCCATCTCTGAGTTGGACTCAAACTTGTTTTTGCGGTTGATTGTTGGCTCACAGGTGGGTTTCCAGCAATCCTATGACACGATACGGTATGTATCCCGATACACATAAATTGTGAACATTGACTGGGTTTTTAACAGACTTCCCAGCAACTTTTTTTTTTATTACAAGAAGAAAAAGAACAAGAATGAATTTTAAATGGCTCTACAAATTAAGAACTTTAATTCAGGTCCCCAAAGATGGTAAACACCTAAGTTTAAATTTGGAACATGTGCTTCATGATGTAGCTTGGCTTCTATTTTGGACTGTGCCATTGTAAACATTACCCAAGGAGTATTTACAACAACTGTCCAAACATGGAGGCCATATTTATTCATGTATCCCCAAGGTGTACATGACGATATTTTGTCATATAGATATTTTGAGCACAGGTCTATTTCCCACCATCCTCTAGTTGATGATCCCCACCTTAAAGACAGTGAAGCTTTAAACTAAACTTGAATGAAATGTTGAATCTGCCCCACAGCAGCAGCTGAAGAGTCCTGACTGAGTTTTTCTGACACACTTTAGGAGATGAGTCCTAACATGACATCAGATCAGAGCCGCGGGCTGAAAACCTGAAAAAGTCAGTCCTGCTGCTCTTCATTAAAAACATGAAACATTCATCAGAGCTTCCTGATTGGCTGTCTTACCTGAGCGGGAGAACGGCCCGTCCAATCAGGGTCTGCGTGGAGTTTAAACCTGCAGGTTCACCTCAGTTTGAGTTCGTCTCAGTGCTGCTGTCGACCAATCGAAGCGTCTGATTGTTTTAATTCAGTGGAGTTTTTATCCTCTAAGGGTGGAGATGGGCAAAACATTTTATTGCAGTTCTGCTCTAATTTTAGGACCTTATACTCGCTGGTTTGTTTTTATGCTGTTTTTTATCAGTTATTTATTAAAAATCTGTAATATTGAGGCCAAACAAAACCTCTGATTGTTTTAATTCAGTGGAGTTTTTATCCTCCAAAGATAGAGAAAGGCGAAAAACATTTCATAGTCCTTAAACTCAATTGTTTATTTCATGCTATTTTTCTTATCAGTTATTTATATAATATATCTTAGTTTTTACATTAAAGATGTTAACAAAATCTGATAATTTCCAATATTTAATAGCACTAAAATACAGTAAAAACAGGATGATATTACTCCAGTTTAATATGTGAAGTCTTGTCCACTTTGCATTAAACTGAAAATAATATCTCTATTCTTTAAAACATTTGTGTTATGTAAATATACTGACACTTAGAGTTTAAAATTATGAAAATAGATTCACATTTGCTTTACATGTGGAGGACTGGTATTAATTACCATAAAATATTTTTTGGTTTCGTGTAATATGTCTAAATATATGAAAAAACCTAAAATGCTTTTTAGAGTGAGAGAGTGTTTTTTATAAAGGAGGGCCTGATGTGGCCAAAGTGTTTCGTCTGTCACTCAACAGCTGGTCTAAGTCTTTTATTTCAGCAAAATATTTGAACTTTAAGCCAAAAATGTTCAACAGGTTCTCTCTTAACATGCAGCGGATCTTTAAAAAAAAATTATTTTAATTTGCTGATAATTAATTTGAGCTATGTTTCTGTTTGACACTTAAATAATAATTGATTTTAATGTTTTTTGTTCTTTTTTAATGTTTCATTTTGGTTATTTCACTTTGTATTGTGATCAGGGATTTTATTTGTTTATTTATTTGTTTATTTCAAACATATGAACAATTAAAATATTTACATAACAAAAAAATAAGAGGAAATAATAAGAAAGCAGATAACTTATATATGATATTCAATGGAAGTTACAATGTACATGCTCGAAAAGGCGTAGGAAGAAGTAAACTTACCCGGTCCCACCCCTTATTCCCTTATATTAGGGATGTAAAATAACATTTTTTTAGACTTTTAAATCAGTGGCAGTTGGATTTGAATATCTACTCGACACTCAGTTTTTACCTGCCTCTTTCAATACATTTAGTCTACTGATTTCTCTTTTTCATTTCATGTATGTTTGTTATTTTTGCAACAAAAGTCGGTAAGCGTGATGGGACCGTAACATTTTTTTATGTGGCAGAAAAACAACAGAGCGCTGAGCCTGAGTTTTAAAGAATTTATTTATGTTTTGAAGAGTATTTTCTTGTTTGTTGTTTGTGTCTGCAGACTATGTGAATTTTTTTCTGTCCTCTGAGGCTTTGCTGCCACCATGTGTTCAAACTAAGAACTGCATGGAGTCGGCTCAGTTTCATATTTACTTTGAGCTTTTAAAAAGTTCAGAATAATAACAGTAAAAATCTTTATGTGTATAGCGCTTTTACGACATAGCTTTAAAAAGTGCTTTAACAAAAAGACATTAATACACAGAAAACAAAACACAAGAACATCAGAAAAAGGCAGAGTTTAAAGAAACAAACCCTGATAAATATTCACAAAGAACAGTTTTATAGCAGTAGCAGACCTCAGAACAGAACTCTGACAAGACAAGAATCCAGCAGCACATAAAGACACCAAGAGGAAACATTTGAAGAATTATTTTGTGTTTGTTTGAAGGGTTTTAACAGATGAGAAAATATTTCTTTAGCTTGTTTAAAAGATTTCATTTTGCAAACTTTCTAAGACATTTTGTGGTAGTCTAAACTTTTTTGAAAGTCTGCAAAATGTTTTAAAACTTTTCCTGAAACAAAACCTTTCATCATGTTTAGGAGCATGAATTTAACAGTGTTCTGCTGTCGTAAGAAGAAGAGCCAATCAAAACTCCTCTGTGTTAGCATCTTTCAACCAATCAGATGGAAGGAGGCCGTTTGACCCAAACAACCCTGATAAAGTCGAGTCTTAGTTTGATGTGGACGTGGCTCGACTTGTTTTAACCACTGAAGAGAAGCTGTGATGGACTTCTGAGCGGATGGAAACAGTCACGGTGATATTACGGTGAGTAAATTCATCAGAACATGACAGTGATTACAGTGATCGATGCTCTGGTAAAGAAAATAAAGAGTTTAACAGCTACATGAAGCTAAAGATGTGTTTAGTCCATCATCAGAGACCATTTAGCTCTTCATGATCAGACACTTGGATGATGGTGTATTTATGAGTATATTTGAGATGATTTCTGCAGGGATGGGAATCTCGAGTACCTCGCGATACATGGTCGACAAGAACAATATAATCACAATCAGAAATTCTGCAATAATGGATATTTTTATAGAAAATAATGTTAAACTAAGTCACAATAATCAGTTTAGTCTGTTCCTTCAATGTTGTCAGACTGAAGTGTATCCATACTTTGGATTTAGAAGTGTCTTGAGCATCTTTCTGTGACCTTTTCTTCATGTTGATGTCCTCTCTGTAAACTTTTGTCTTCTTCAGCTGGGAGGTTTCAGTCATTCATGTGTGCAGCGCCCCCTTGAGGAGCCTTTAAGTAGTGTTTCCTGGAGATAAAACAGCAGAGACATGCAGCATGTTCAGAGCACCATGATTGATGAATCAAAATGCTGTTGCTGTTTGGTGCCAACATATTGTTAATCATGTCACTGGAGGAAGGGCAAAGATAGCCACTAGAGCTGGGCAATATTACCTAATCTCAATATCACGATTAATTAATGAAGCTCTTTACTCGATTACAATTAATGAACCATTATTTTATACTATGCTGGAACACATTAGTGGTGATACTGACAGTCATCATCATGGTCTTCCTGCAGTATTTACTCTTAACTTCTTTCTGCTCAATGTTCTCTGCACAGAATCCAAAATGTGGCTAAACAAAGGAGACAATATTTTTCTTGGCTACAAGATCCTCTGATGGACCGACGCTTGTCTCCTCCATGTTGGCAGCACGTCCTTCAATCGTGGCGAAACACAGACTGTCTGGAGAAGGCGTGGTCACATGACTTACTGTTGTGGCGAACAGCTGTTTTGCCAGCTGAAACGTGAGGCGCAGCCTCGGCTTCCCTGTGACATGCACAACACAGGATTTCTGTGTCTAGGATTTCTGTGTTTTCCAAGATGCACTCACCAGAGCAGGTTTTCTTTTCTAATTCAGCATGAGTTTGGCTACAGTTTGAGCAGTAGGTTCCACAGTAAGAGCTTATTAGTTTGTGTTTATGTGTAATAGTAATAGGATGCGCCCGTCCTCTCGGCTGGTGCGTGTGCACGGTGGTTGCTTGGCTGTGTGAAATCAAGCGGGATGATGGGAGACGCTAAATGAGTGCAGGTTAGATCAGTTCGGGTTTCTCATGAAGCTATCTACAGAGCTGTGCATGTACCAAAATCCAAGAGCTGAACGGACAGCCGGTAAGATCACACTTGTTTCTTTCTGTGGATATGGCAAGGCACTTATTGTGGTGGTGAGGCACTGTGACTTGGGGGGGGAAATGTTTGTGATTGTGTTGGATCCGTGGCTGCCTGTGAGGAAATGAGAGAAAATGGTTATTTTTACACCTGTATACTGAAAGGTCAAACTGAGTGTTTCACTGACAACATGGTAATGGGGCTTTATAGTGGATATTACTTTGTAAATATGTATATTTAAAAATGTTGGTTAATTGGGTGGTTGTCTGGCAACTTATGAATTGGATATAGTCACTGCTTAATTAATCATGCCTCCTGTAGTTAAAAATGTATTTTATATTTGATGAAATTACACTGAAACAATTCAACTTATTTAACTTTATCTTAAAGGTAAAAGTTAATTTTCATATACCTGTTTAATGGTTTAGTCTTTTAATTATTAATTATGATATGGTAATTAAGGGGTTTGATAATGAATTGCATTATAATAATTATTAAGAGTTTAATAATCATATGATCTGTTAGTACCTGGTTTTATAAAATGTTAATGGTGTTTGTTTGTCTTCAAGGTTTTTCACCTGTAAAAAGAGACTGTAAAGAAAGGAAAAGGAGCTGTTTCAGTTGTTCCAAAGTCTTCTGAAAAATTCTGGGCAACAAAAAATTAAGAAAAATAAAGTAGGAAAAGAAGGAACAATGTTCTGGTCATCTTTTGAGTGGAATCCTGTTTAAAGGTCAGCATTGGTGCACCCTTCAAGTGTGGGATTAGCACAGCAAACAAACAAAACACTTGACACTTACACAGGGAAAATAATCAAAATATAATGATTATGATTATTTTTCGATAAATCACCAAGCCCTAATAGTCGCCATATTGTCTGTTTTTGTCCCACCCCTGATTTCTGCTGAGCTGACGGTCTACCTCTGCTCTTTAAACCTGCACAGAGACAAACAGAGACATGGTGGTCCCCCCATGAGGACAGTCTGAGTCCAGCTGCTGGACACGAGGACGTCACATCTGGGGATGATGCAGGACCACCAAAGCTCACTGGATCACAGGTTTGTTCTCTGAAAAACTGTCTATAAGTTTGACTTCCTGTTGAAGCCTTCAGTCTGAGGCCTGTCAGCAGCACTCAGAAAGATAAGAGACAACAGTGTTTAGCCTCAGACGGGCTGTTAGCTCTGTGAGAAGTGAAAAGCCTGCACTGACTGTACAGACACACTGACCACAAAGTGTGTGTTATTATAGATAAAAAGACTGGAAATATAAACCTAAAACTGCACTATAAGGACTTTTGACACATTCACAGAGTATTTACACAAGAGAATGTTGCACGTAGTTGGGAGAAAAGCACAGGTTATGGTGAGTGTGTGTGGTCCAGTGGGAGCAGTGCTGGTTGTGAAAGTCTGAGAGACAAAATAAGTGACTTCTTCTCCCTTGCCTCTCTTCCAGGAGCTAAACACAAAGAAAAAAACGATAGTGACGGACAGAATTGACAGTCTTTAACTGAGAAGCTGCTGAGGTCTTTGTCCACATGATGGGAGAACAGCAGTTAAGTTCAGTCTTCTTCCACATGGTGGCGGCACAGCTGAAGATTAAGGGATCAGTCACCTGCAGGAAAACACGAGGAGGGAAATCTTCAGGTGAGTTACCCAAAGTTGAGGGTTTTCTTTAAAATCTTCGCTGCTGTTATGAAGAAAATGAATGCCCTGTATTCAGAACATCCAGAGTTCTTAGTCAGAAATCAAACTAAGAGCAACACATGACAGAGTCTGTATTTGCTCTCAGATACATTTACACACACGAGCTACCTGACTTGGTATATTGGTGCTAAACAAAAACGACACAGTGAGAAGAACATAATGATGTCAGGAGAAATAAGACAGACCCAGCGAGACTGAATCTGAATTAGTTGAGAACTATAATCGTAATAAAGAAATACTGACATAAAATAATCAATGCAATAAACAAGAAGGTCTATTCAGAGGGTGCAGTGGAGGTGCAGTACAGATGTGAAGTGATTGATCTTACTGTGCAGTGTTTCTATCGGTGTAATTGTTATGCACCAGTCAAGTGGAAAGTGCATACCATAAGGTTTAAAAAATAATATCAATGCTTTTCCCAGTCCCCAAACGGAAATATGAGATTTTTCAAAGGTTTAACAGGTTTAATTTTACAAAAAAAAGAAATAAACAGCTTACTTTCAAAAGCTTGGACAGAAATCTGGATTCCAAACAAAGGAGGCAATAAGCTCTCAAAAATAAAACTACTCCAGGAGAAAAACACACAATTCACTAAAGGAAAAGAAACTAAGGTTCACCAGTTAAACAAAGAACATAGATACATCCACTAACGCAGGAGCTTCTCGTAACAAACTATGGCTGGAGGCAGAGAAGAAAGAGTTGTATGCTGCTGTTAGATGGTCTGCTCGTCACTCTCAGGCCACTGTATTTAAAGATGTTGAGGCAAAATCAGCACCGCGTCCTCACCGCCAGCACCCCCAAACTTATTAGCCAATCACACAGCAACATCATCTGAAAAACAGAGATCCAGTCACACAAGACCCCACGCTCTCTCACAAACACGAAGGTCGAAAAACGAAAATCCACCCAGAACAGGGCACTCACTCATACATAAAAATGCCAAACCAAACCACATACGTCCACAGCCGTAACAGTAATATTAATATCAATATTCACAATGTGCAGTGACAACCTGAACAAGATGGACCGTTCAGTAAATTTTGCACTAGACCATCTGAGCAACAGGCTCCAGAAAGTGAACAGAAAGAACCTTTCAAGAGCATATCCATCAGGTGATTGGACAATCTTTCTGTCAACCAGATTCATTACAGGCCAATCAAAAGAGTGATAATATCCTTTCTGTGAAGCCGTGTTTTCACTATTATTTATTTTTCATTTCAGGGTGTTGTCCAGATCTGAAAAAAAAATTCCACTTGTGCCTGTTGGCATATTTTATTTTTCAGTTTTATTGACTTATTTATTATTCACAGATATAGAAACACAATGCACATAAAAATTTATTGAGTAAAAAAAATGCATGTGTGGGAGTGGTGGAAGCCTGGAAGCCTTATATAAACCACAAACCAGAGACGATGGAGGATAATACTGAACCCCAAAAAAAAAGTATATACACTCAACAAAAATATAAACGCAACACTTTTGTTTTTGCTCCCATTTTTCATGAGATGGACTCCAAGATCTAAAATTCATTCCAGATAAACAATATTACCATTTCTTTCAAATATTGTTCACAAATCTGTCTAAATGTTTGATAGTGAGCACTTCTGCTTTGCTGAGATAATCCATCCCACCTCACAGGTGTGCCACATCAAGATGCTCATCGGACACCATGATTAGTGCACAGGTGTGCCTTAGACTGTCCACAATAAAAGGCCACTCTGAAATGTGCAGTTTTGTCTCTCAGCAAAATGCCACAGATGTTGCAAGCATTGAGGGAACGTGCAATTGGCATGCTGACAGCAGGAATGTCAACCAGATCTGTTGCTCGTGCATTGAATGTTAATTTCTCCAACATAAGCCGTCTCCAAAGGCGTTTCAGAGAATATGGCAGTACATCCAACCGGCCTCACAACAACATTCCACAGGCCACAATTGACAATCTGATAAACTCTATGCGAAGATGTGTTGCACTGCATGAGGCAAATGGTGGTCACACCAGATACTGACTGGTTCTGAGTCCCCAGACCCCCAATAAAGCAAAAAAAAAATGCACATTTCAGAGTGGCCTTTTATTGTGGACAGTATAAGGCACACCTGTGCACTAATCATGGTGTCTGATGAGCATCTTGATGTGGCACACCTGTGAGGTGGGATGGATTATCTCAGCAAAGCAGAAGTGCTCACTATCAAACATTTAGACAGATTTGTGAACAATGTTTGAGAGAAATGGTAATATTGTGTATCTGGAATGAATTTTAGATCTTTAAGTCCATCTCATGAAAAATGGGAGCAAAAACAAAAGTGTTGCGTTTATATTTTTGTTGAGTATATATATACATATATACATATACATATATCTGAGTGTGGTCCTCGATGGCAAGCTCAATTAGGCAACTTAAATGACACTTTTAATGTGTTTCATAAATCAGATTCAAAATAACAAAAAGATCAAGGACATCCAGCAAATCAATTAGGCCTGGAGCAATATTAAAGAGTTCAGTAAGAATATAGATAAATAAATTCAGAAATGGATTCTCAAATAGGCCCTTCCTGTCGTCTCCTCAGCTTTGTTTGGTTTGACTAGCGACACATTTGAAGTGACGGGCCACTGCCATGTACGGGTCCTTCAACTGGGCAATATTAAAATGTTTGTATGCTATAATTAATCCTGCAACTAATTTATGTTACACATTAATTTGCATTGTAATGTCAAAATATTCCCGTGTGAGAAACATTAGTCAGTGAGGACAATAGTTCTACCAGATAGACCTCAGAGAACTGACAGACGATGCTGCAGGACCATCAGCTGCAGTGTTTTGTGATTGGTAGGTGAGTGAAGAGGAAACAGTTGGAATAATGTAAGCTTATGCATCCTGTTATATGACAAAGGATATAATCATGGAGATACTTTAGCAGACGTGACATCACCGAGCCACAACAGTGACTAAAATGAGGTATTTATGGACATGCAATGCCATTTCAGTGGACGACATGTGAAGTCATGTTTGGTGTGAATGCAGCTTAACAGACAGGTCTTGAGGAATGCTTAAGCCATTCTGGATTGTCCATTTGGGAAGAGTTTGAGCTTTTTCCCTCTGGCCGTCGTTTTAGGGCTCCCATAAGGAGGACTAAAAGACTACAGGTCTCTTTTATCCCCGATGCTGTTTATTTACTTGAAGGCAGTTAACCCTTAGCTCGTTCCTGTGCTTTTTGTACTTTAATTGATCATTTGCATATCTCCACATTACAGTTTTAAATGACCTGGTAGTAATTTTTCATTTTGGTGTGAGCTCTGGACTAAAGTTTGGTTTGTGGGTTGTCTTTTTGGAAACTGTTTTTTTTATTCTACAGTTGTTATCTTGTCTGTTGTGTGCCCTGCTACAAAACTAATTTCCCTTCACTGGACAATAAAGAGATTCTAAATCTTATTCTGATTCTGAAAAGTCAGATATATAGTACCACAATATCATAAAAAAATAATAAAATAGTAGCAGAATAGAAAAAGGAATGATACATAAATTACATTTTTGTACAGATCTGGTAAGTGCTTTAGCTCATGTTGTTGTCATTAGAAATATCCTTTGTTTTAGTATACAGGCACTGTCACGGCCGAAGCATTCAAATGAATGTTTTTGTTCTACAAGAAAACTCCCAGTTTTTTATTGAAAATTGACAGAGTGGTGTTTTATTTAAGGGAACTTAAAGGTTGTTAACTTGCCTAATTGAATAATTAGAAAATTTTGAATTACTGAAAAAATAGTATTGTAAGTCTGAGTTTTGATAAAAGACTTTGAATACAAAACTGCATGTTTGAAAATGTTGAAAACTGGAGTTTTAGTAAAGATGTGTACCTGGTACTAAAAAATTTGGAGAAGGTGGCTTTTCTCCAAGATATGTGGGGAATGTGCTGGCCCAAACAATCTGGCACAGATATGAGCAGACACTTCCTGGTTTGGATGGGGTTCATGTTTGTCATTCCCTAGATCTGTGTGTGCTGATTGATTTGGTTCAGCATGGGAAAAAGAAGAACTGATACGATTTTGGTGTTGATCCGGATCAGCGTCTGGCCGGCATGGCGAAAAATGTGATTTCTTAGCGACTTAACTAAAATAGATATCATTATGAATCCAGTTGCTAATGGTATGTTTTCATGGTCAAGGAATCTAAATATTTTGATGAAATAAAGGTAGGAGTAATATTTATGCTCAAAATGACGATATGGCTGAGAACTTTGGTGCTGGCGGAGGTCTGCGCTCTCCGAGTGTTTTCTAGTTATAAAAGTGCTGTTCAAACTCTAAGTGTTTGAACAGCATCAGTTCATTGTCTACACTGATCACAGAGAACATAATTAAACACTGACAAAAAACAAACTTAAGACTTTCCAGCTGAATTTAAGTGTCTTACTGTTCACTTCCTGTCTGTGCTCATGGCTATTCAGTGAGTGATGCACTTTTCACTTGGGCTGATTGTAACATCATGTACAGACTCTCTTTTAAACACACATTAAGGTCTTTTTTTGTACCCTTTGATTTAAAAGTTACATATTAAATGCTAGTTTCTGTGTTTGTTACCTAGTGTCCTCTCTAACATTAAGCTTAAATCATTATTCCAGTTGGTGAACTATAATGCAGGTTTACAAATATCAAATGTAGTTATCCCATTATTTCTAAAGAGCACAGATTTATGTAGCTCAAGTATACAGCTGGAGCAGACTGATGTTCTGTCCAAGCAACAGTCTATGAGTGATGTGAACTTCTTAACTGCATGTGGAGCAATTATTGCACAACACAACAAATTGTTGAAAAAAATATTTACACATTTTAGTTGCAAGCTCCATCACCACAGTGCTCATCACAGAGGATTTCTGTGTTCTCTTTTTTTCCAAGTAGTTAACCCCGGTCGGAAGAAGAGCAAAAATAGGATTTTTTGTATGTTTTTAGCTGTGTGTTTTGGGTCATTTTCCTGTTGAAGGACCCATGACCTGCGACTAAAACCAAGCTTTCTGACACTGGGCAGCACATTTTACTCCAGAATGTCTTGATAGTCTTGAGATTTCATTTTATCTGCACAGATTGGAGACACCCTGTGCCAGATGCAACAGAGCAGCCCCAGAACATAACAGAGCCTCCTCCATGTTTCACAGTATGGTCAGTGTTCTTTTCTTTGTATGCTTCATTTTTGCATCTGTGAACATAGAGCTGATGTGACTTACCAAAAAGCTCCAGTTCTGTCTCATCTGTCCAAAGGACATTCTTCCAGAAGCTTTGTGGTTTGTCAATATGGATTTTGGGAAATTCCAGTCTCGCTCTTTTATGATTTTCTTTCAACAGTGATGTCCTCCATTCAGTCCACTTTGGCTCAAACAGTGACAGATGGTGTGATCTGACACTGATGTCCCTTGACCTTAGAGTTCTCCTCTAATCTCTTTGAAGTTGTTCTAGGCTCTTTGGTTTCCATTCGTATTCTCCGTCTCTTCAGTTTGTCATCAGTTTTCCTCCTGCAGCCACGTCCAGGGAGGTTGGCTACAGTCCTGTGGACCTTAAACTTCTGAATAATCTGTGCAGCTGTAGTCTATGCTTGTCTATAATTTTCTTTCTAATCTCCTGAGACAGCTCTCTCCTTAGCTTTCTGTGGTCCATGTTCAGTGTGGTACACACCATGATACCAAACAGCACAGTGACCACTTTTCAGCCTTTAAATAGGCAGACTGACTGATTACAAGCTTGAAGACACCTGTGATGCTAAGTAAAGGACACAGCTTAGTTTAACATGCCCCTGTGGTCACACCATTTTCAGTATTTTAAAAATCTTTCATTATTTTTGTCCAGGCCAGTTTCATTATTTTGTTATTTCATTATTCTGTTGAACCAAGAATAAAAAGCAATGTCTAGTTTTTATTAGTTAATTTTTAGTACATTTTTATTTATTCCTACATTTTTCAGCTTTAAGTTACTTTGGTGACCATGTGGGTTTTACTTATTTTACAGAAGGGCACTAACAATTCTGCACACATCTGTATATGTCCATGAATTTCACTTGTGTTTTTAAATTTTGCGAGTGCCTTAATTATGACTTATAAATTGCAAATCTTCAATTCTGCGAATCAACTGTGGATCAACTGACACCTGCATTTATTTTTGAGACAAACGTAACAGTTTCCAAGAAATGCACACACATATTTGGAGGGATTTATGTCATTAATATGCACACATATATATCAGGGCCTGACTGATACGCCGGCCGGCTGATTTAATCGGCCGATTATAGTCCTTTTCAAAGCAACTACTGGCGACAATTGTCGCCAGTAGTCACATAGCTTATCTTAAGGTCACAGTGTTAAGTCCTGCAGCACGGCCAGACCATGGAGGAAAGAACAACATTCCCCCCCCCCCCCCCCATAATTGGGGGGGGGGGGGGTAGGTGTAGCCATTGGCTATGATAAGTACTTCTGTGTTAAGAAAGGTGCACCTCCATCTGCACATCAACATTTTTTTCTTTTACCTTAGTGAAACACAAGCTAATGTATGGAGCTCTCTAAGGGAACTTATTAAATAAAAAATAAATACGAAGTCATTATAATGCGAAATAAAATCATAATAATGAGAAAAAAGCCATATGTTTGAGATAACAAAGTCATAATTATAAAATAAAAAGTCATAATTATGAGATTAGAAAGTCATAATTAAGAGATAAAAAGTCATTGTGAGATAAAAACTCATGAGAAAAGTCATAATTATGAGACAAAAACTCATCAGAAAAAAGTCAAATTTATGAGAAAAAGTTGTAATTATGAGAAAGGTGTGTTGCTATAGGATTGACCATGGACGTGGGGCACATGCACAAATGGTATCTCATAATGTCGACTTTCTATCTCATTATTATGACTTAGTATTTATTTATTTATTTGTAGTTCCCTAAGTCCCTTTAGTTTCCCTTTTTTAAAGTTGCAGAAACGGGTTTCCATTAGGGCCCGACCAATACGTTGGCCAGCCGATGTAATCAGCCAATTTTAGCCCTTTTTAAAGTATTCACATCGGCCAGAGTTTTGCCGATTTAATGCTGATATATTCTTAATTTCTCATTAAACAGCAAACGCTGTTCAATGCCCAAGCCATGCAGAATGATGGCATAGAAGATGGCGACGCGTGTTGTTGGCGGCTCTTCTTAGCGCTCTGCTGGTTGCTGTGTGTATAGATGACTCGCCTACACTCACACAGAGTTGCTCTTTTAAGCCTGAAGGTCCGACATGACAAGCAACTTTGAGCGGTGCACAATTTCCCACTGCTGCTGGACACAGAACAACGACCAGTCTCTCTGCTAGTTTGGCTCGGATCAGCCTCACAGACAGACAGACCGGACACCGCCGAAGTTTTCTGACCGACCCCACCTCTGTCATTCTCAATACTGATGAATTGGACCTTCTGGTGGCAGGAGATCAGTTTAGCTGTGACTGTTTTATTGTGATTATGATGGAAATCTGTCTTTATCCGCTTGTTACTGACACAGAAGCTAAGCTAACTAACTAGCGAGCTAACCAGCGTTAGCTCCTCGGAGGCTACGTCATCATCAGCATACTCATCCAGGGGAGACTTCATCATAGCTGGGGACTTTAATCAGGCTGTTTAAATAAGTTTGTGAAATATGTGCAGTGTCCACACAATATTTTGTTTTCCTCACGAACATTACCGCATGTTTACAATAAAAAAGTGGTTCTAACTGAACTAAAACCTGCTTCTGATAAATGAGGACTGAAAGGCAGATGTGACAAAGAGTTCATAAACAATCTCTATATTTACATTTTTAAAAAGGTAATTTGTTGTATTTTGCAGGAGTTTGCCTCAGTTTAACACACTCTTTTATTTTGTACTGGAAAGCTGCAGAGAAGAAAAATAAAAGATGCCTATGAAAAAAACGTTTCCTGAAGTGTTTTTGTTCCTTTCCTGTTAACAACTTTTTAAAAAGTTTTCTATCTTTACTATAATCTTCCTCTAATTTTCATCAACAAGAAGTACAAGATACAGAAGGACTCTTTTTTTAAGGTGATATCATTAATTTCCCAGAAGTTCAATGCATTTTTGCATGTTTTTGTACTCCAAATTTCCTCTCTGGTGTAAAGTTTAGCATATATTAAAGGACAAAGTATATACATATATATATATGTATATATATATATATATATATATATATATATATATATATATATATATATCGGTAATCAGTATTTTTTTCTGACAAGTATCGGCATCTGCCTTAAAAAATCCATGTCGGTCGGGCCCTAGTTTCCTTACTGTTGTTAGTTAACAGAAAGATTGCTTCACAAATGGCAAGAACATTTATGGTAACTTATCAAAATCATACAGACACAGGTCTTGAACACCTGTGAATTTATTTAGCTTGAAAGAGTATTCTAAGAGGACCTAATACTAGGAGTGGGAGAAAAAATCAATTCACCTATCTCGATTTTTTGTCTGCCGATTTCTAAATTGACTTTCTTGTTCAAAAATCGCCCCCCCCCCCCCCCCCCCCCAACTCTTTAGGCGCTAAAGTCGCAAAATTGCGGCAAGCGACATTGCTGAATAAAACAGGCCACAGCTGTTAAAATAGTGCAGAATAGTGTTACTACTTTTCTCCAGCAGATAGTGGACAGGTGACAGGTTTCTATTCAAAGTTTTGGTGTATATTTATTTTGAAACACACACACCAGACCGAGGGATGCGAGTGTGACTGCAGAGCAGAGAGACAGAGAGAGAGGAAAAGAGGGACACGCACAGAGTTATAGAGTAAGAGTACTCACGATGCTGGGAGTACTTTGTCAAGTACTGGCTGACTCTAAATCTGAGGAATATTTACTCTCTGAGGATGACGGTCAGTTGTCCAGTGAGGACAAAACTGGTGGCGCTTGTGCGCGCAGCGAGAGCAGGTCTGGGCGCCATTACAGTCCCTGAGCAGCACATACTGAGGTCGATGCTTTGCTTCTCTGGGGCCGGTGAGTGCCGAGTAGGGGACGTGGTCTGGGATGCAGGGAAGCTCAAAACACCGTGAAAAGTGACGGTGTTAGCGGGGATGAGAAAGACAGCGGAGCTCTGGTCAGACGAGGGAGAAGCATCGCCACATTTTATATTGTCTGAGAAAAAAACCTGCCTCATTTTTAGCCTTAGCGACAAACTTTTGCATTGACCCTGCAGTATTTCCTTGTTTTTTATCGTCTTAAAAAGTCATCATCCGAACTGTATCAAAATTCGAGTATATCTTTTTTAATTAAACTGAGCACAAAAGGTAACGAAACTGGTGTTTGGCAGATGTTAATAAATCCTGTTCAGAATTTTAATTTGACTTTTAAATGGTGTCACATTTTTAAGGAACAAGTGTTTTCTTCTCTCCAAATGGCGAATAGCTTATTCTGCCGTTGACAGTTGTTTGGTGAGTTGATGATTGAAGTCTGAAGAAAAAAACCTTTCCTATGTTTAGCAATTTCCAGTTGTCCGTTGATCCTGCCCAGTGAATATTCTTCAGAGGTCACTCTGCAGGTCATAGTGCTTCTGGTCATTTGGAAACCCATTTTAGATCATGAGGCTATTATATGTAGGTAGTTTATTAGAAGTTATAAAGACATCCATCCATGCCATGGCATGAAGTACAACCTCCAAATCTTTCTAGCCATTTAAAAGTCAAATGAAAATTTTTTACAGGATTTATAAACACCTGCCAAACACCAGTTTCCTTACCTTTTGTGCTCAGTTTAATAAAAAAATATAAACTAAGATTTTGATACAGTTTGGATGATGACTGTTTAAGATGATTAATAACAAGGAAATACTGCAGGGTCAATGCAAAAGTTTGTCACTTGTCAAGAAGAAGATGAAAAAACTATGGGGAAGTTTTGTCTTTAACATCTTGAATTCCGTAGTCAAGACATGCAAACACACCCTGTGAAGTTGAAAAAGAATGGAATGATTTCCTTTGTATAACCTGTTTTTGTTTTGATCCATCACTGTAGTATTTTATTTCCTGGTCTTAGTGCACTGCAAGAAAAATATGATTTTAGATTCAGATTTGTTCTTTAAATGTGACCAAATCAGCTTGAATGTTCTTAAAATTGTTTAGCTTTTGGAGTCACATTTTATATTGTCTGAGAAATAAACCTGCCTCATTTTTAGCCTTCCTGTCAGCAGTCTTTGAAAATCTGGTTTCAGCAGGGCATTTTGAAAAGCTTTCTCACAATCTTTTTGCGTTTTCTCTGGTTTACTGTTTCTTTGACTGTTACAGTTGTCTGTTCATCCTGCCCAGTGTTTATTCTTCAGAGGTCACTCTGCAGGTAACAGTGCTTCTGGTCATTTGGAAACCCATTTTAGATCATGAGGCTATTATATGTAGGTTCCGTTCAGTTCAGTTCAGAGCTTTATTGTCCCTCCAGGGGAAATTTTGTCTGCAGTGACGGAACATCAAACAACAACAATCAATAAATAAACAAACATTTGTACAAGACAACATCACAGAATACAGCATAGCCTAACTTGACATGAACATGAACAACCCCTGGTGATGTACAAGGATTTAAAGGGTTTAAAAGAAAATAAAAGAATTGAGGTCATGGGTAAAACTAGTTGTCAATATAAAACAAGGATAAAATATGTCATGTCACCTGTGCAGTGCAGTTAAGAGTTTTGCAAGTTGACTGCAGTAATTGCTTGTGGCACAAAGGAAATTTTGTAGCTATTAGTGCGTGCCATAGGTACCTTATATCTCCTTCCCGATGGGAGAGAAATAAACTCCTTCAACAGTGGTTGGCCAGCGCTAGACAGGACTGACTGTGCCTTCTGTAAAACTCGTCTGTCAAAGATCTCTGAGAGGGAGAGCTGCTGCAGGCCGATGATCTTACTGGCTTCCCGCACAATCTTGACCAGACGATTTTTGTTTTTAAGAGACAGGTTTCCATAGAAAGAAATTAGACAAAAAGTTAAATCTGACTCTCTAAAAGATGTATAAAATAAAACCATCTAGGTCTTATCAACATTAAAAGATTTAAGTCTTCGCAGAAAGTATAATCTTTGAAGGCCTTTTTTGCAAAACGATGAGGTGTTGAAGTCATGTGACAAGTTTTTGTCAATCACTGATCCCAAGTACTTGTAGGACTCAACAATCTCCACCGCTGTACCCTTGATAATGGTTGGGTGTGCTTGTTGTGATGTTTTCCTGAAGTCAATGACCATGTCTTTAGTTTTCTGAACAGTTAGCTTGAGGAAGTGGCTGTCACACCACTCCACAAAGTCAGCTGTAACTGGCCCATGGTCAAGCTCTCCATCCTGGAGTAAACTGACTAAGACAGTGTCGTCAGCAAACTTTAAGAGATGCCCGTCAGTGTAGTGGCTCCTACAGTCATTTGTATATAAAATAAACAGTAAGGGGGACAGGACACACCCCTGAGGTGAGCCTGTAGAAGAAAACTTCTTTTTAGATAAAACATTATTTACCCTGACTGCCTGAGGCCTGTGGATTAAAAAGTCTGAGGGCCAGTCGGTCAAACCAAGATCAAGACCAAAAAGGGACACAAGTTTATGGCGTAAAATAAGTGGCTGAATCGTATTAAAAGCTGATGAGAAGTCTGCAAATAGAAGTCTGCAAATAGAAGTCTGGCATGAGTTTTTGTACCTTCAAGATGCTTGTACAGAAAGTTACACAAAGTGATGGTAGCATCTTTCACACCTCTAGTAGGCCGATAAGCAAATTGCATCGGATCAAGCAACTCCTGAACTTCATTCATAGGTAGTTTATTAGCAGTTATAAAGACATCCATCCATGCCATGGTATGAAGTACAACCTCCAAATCTTTTTAGCCATTTAAAAGTCAAATGAAAATTCTGTACAGGATTTATTTACACCTGCCAAACACGAGTTTCCTTACCTTTTGTGCTCAGTTTAATTTGAAAAATTTATACTAAGATTTTGATACAGTTTGGATGATGACTTTTTAAGATGATTTACAACAAGGAAATACTGCAGGGTCAATGCAAAAGTTTGTCACTTATCAAGAGAAGATGAAGAAAGTATGGGGAAGTTTTGTCTTTAACATCTTGAATTCTGTAGTCAAGACATGCAAACACACCCTGTGAAGTTGAAAATGAATGGAATGATTTCCTTTGTATAACCTGTTTTTGTTTTGATCCATCACTGTAGTATTTTATTTCCTGGTCTTAGTGCACTGCAAGAAAAATATGATTTTAGACAGATTTGTTCTTTAAATGGGACCAAATCAACTTGAATGTTCTTTAACCCTTGTGGGTCGCTTTAACTTTCTTCCCTTTGAGGTAATCTGAGGACATTATTGTCCTCTCCCAAAGCTGCTATAAAAACACAACAGATTATTATTTCTTTTTTACTTTTTTTGCTCAAATCATTCAGTCAACTTCAGTTCTTATCAAAAGTACCAAATATATAATTATTTATTTCATTTTAACCCTTTGAATGCCAACTTGATACCATGATGTTCAAATTTTAATGATTAAAAAACACAAAAAGTGAGTTATTATCAATATTATGAATGTTGAAATGAAATAAATAATTACATATTTGGTATTTTTGATTAGAACTTTAGTTGACTGAATGATTTGAGCAAATAAGTAAAAAAGATAATAATCTGATATGTTTTTAGCAGCTTTGGGAGAGGACATTAATGATCACTGCTGAAGGGTAGTTAATTAGTGAATTGGGCACTGCAAAAAAAATAACAATGCATGAAAATCAATTTTGTTATTGATCTTAAGTATATTTTAGCCTGATCTTTGAAAAGAATCCTCAGTCTGCAACATTTTTAATATTGACAATAACTCAATTTTTCGTGAATTTGTTCATTAAAATTCGTACATCATGTAATCAAGTTGGCATTTAAAGGGTTAATATAAAATAAATAATTCTATATTTGTTATTTTTGTTTAGAACTGAAGTTGACTGAAGAATTTGAGCAAAAAAAGTTAAAAAAAATAATAATCTGTTATGATTTTATAGCAGCTTTGGGAGAGGACAATAATGTCCTCAGATTACCTCAAAGGGTAGTAAATCATGAATTGGGCACTGCAAAAAATTAACAATGCATGAAAATCAATTTTGTTATTGATCTTAAGTATATGTAAGCCTGATCTTTGAAAAAATCCTCAGGCCTTCAACATTTATAATATTGGTAATAACTCAATTTTTGTGTTTTTTTTTCCTTAAAATTCGAACATCATGTAATCAAGTTGGCATTTAAAGGGTTGAAATAAAATAAATAATTACATATTTGGTATTTTTGATTGGAACTGAAGTTGATGGGATGATTTGAGAAAAAAAGTAAAAAAGATATTAATCTGTTATGTTTTTATAGCAGCTTTGGGAGAGGACATTAATGACCACTACTTAAGGGTAGTCAATCATGAATTGGGCACTGCAAAAAAATAACAATGCATGAAAATCAATTTTGTTATTGATCTTTAATATATTTAAGCCTGATCTTTGAAAAAAATCCTCAGGCCTTCAACATTTATAATATTGATAATAACTCAATTTTTGTGTATTTCTTTCATTAAAATTCGAACATCCTGTAATTAAGTTGGCATTTAAAGGGTTAAAATAAAATAAATAATTACATATTTGGTATTTTTGTTTAGCACTGAAGTTGACTGAATGATTTGAGCAAAAAAAGTAAAAAAATAATAATCTGTTATGTTTTTATAGCAGCTTTGGGAGAGGACAATAATGTCCTCAGATTACCTCAAAGGGTAGTAAATTTGTCCTACGGTAACCTTTGACCTCTGACAAAAATCAAACTTTAAATTTTAAGGCTTTCCTTGAAAAAAACCTTCCTACAAAAAGTCATTCAATACTGATTAACACTGCCAGAGTTATGGCCAAAAGTTAAGCAAAAAAATGTCTGCAAGGACAAAAATGTCCCCGATTACCCACAAGGGTTAACTTGTTTAGCTTTTGGTGTCAGAACATTTTATATTGTCTGAGAAATAAACCTGCCTCATTTTTAGCCTTCCTGTCAGCAGTCTTTGAAGATCTGGTTTCAGCAGGGCATTTTAAAAAGCTTTCTCACAATCTTTTTGTGTTTTCTCTGGTTTACTGTTTCTTTGACTGTTACAGTTGTCTGTTCATCCTGCCCAGTGAATATTCTTCAGAGGTCACTCTGCAGGTCCGGTGCTTCTGGTCATTTGGAAACCCATTTTAGATCATGAGGCTATTATATGTAGGTAGTTTATTAGAAGTTATAAAGACATCCATCCATGCCATGGCATGAAGTACAACCTCCAAATCTTTCTAGCCATTTAAAAGTCAAATGAAAATTCTGTACAGGATTTGTAAACATCTTCCAAACACCAGTTTCCTTACCCTTTGTGCTCAGTTTAATTTAAAAAAATATAAACTAAGATTTTGATACAGTTTGGATGATGACTGTTTAAGATGATTTACAACAAGGAAATACTGCAGGGTCAATGCAAAAGTTTGTCACTTATCAAGCGAAGATGAAACTATGGGGAAGTTTTGTTTGAATTCCGTAGTCAAGACACACAAACACACCCTGTGAAGTTGAAAATGAATGGAATGATTTCCTTTGTATACCCTGTTTTTGTTTTGATTCATCACTTTAGTATTTTATTTCCTGGTCTTAGTGCACTGCAAGAAAAATATGATTTTAGATTCAGATTTGTTCTTTAAATGTGACCAAATCAGCTTGAATGTTCTTAAAATTGTTTAGCTTTTGGTGTCAGAACATTTTATATTGTCTGAGAAATAAACCTGCCTCATTTTTAGCCTTCCTGTCAGCAGTCTTTGAAAATCTGGTTTCAGCAGGGCATTTTAAAAAGCTTTCTCACAATCTTTTCACATTTTCTCTGGTTTACTGTTTCTTTGACTGTTAAAGTTGTCTATTCATCCTGCCCAGCGTTTATTCTTCAGAGGTCACTCTGCAGTTCACCGTGCTTCTGGTCATTTGGAAACCCATTTTAGATCATGAGGCTATTATATGTAGGTAGTTTAATATCAGATATAAAGACATCCATCCATACCATGGCATGAAGTACAACCTCCAAATCTTTCTAGCCATGTAAAAGTCAAATGAAAATTCTGTACAGAATTTATTAACATCTGCCAAACACCAGTTTCCCTACCTTTTGTGCTCAGTTTAATTAAAAAAATATATACTAAGATTTTGATACAGTTTGGATGATGACTTTTTAAGATGATTAATACCAAAGAAATACTGTAGGGTCAATGCAAAAGTTTGTTGCTTATCAAGAGAAGATGAATAAACTATGGGGAAGTTTTGTCTGTGACATCTTGAAATCTGTTTTCAAGACTCGCAAACACCCCTTGTGAAGTTGAAAATGAATGGAATGATTTCCTTTGTATAACCTGTTCTGATTGTTGGATGAATCCATTTCTGTAGTATTTCATATTCATTTTTTTAGTGCACTCAAATAAAAAATTATTTGTTCCTTAAAATGAGACCAGGGGCCTCATTTTTAAAGCTGTGCATTGGAAAGATCACTGTCAGAGCATGTCTTGAACTGATTTAAAGCTGCTATGAGGAGAATTTATCGCCGGCGTAATGCTGCGTTCCTGTAACCTCGGAAATGGGAGCGACATCATCTCTGACTTATCCGTGTTCCAGTTGAAGTTGAAGTATATATGTATATGCTACTTGTATATACATATATATATATATAAAATATATATATGAACTGTTGACATAGTTGTAGGGTAATGTACAGCTGTTACGAACACCGGTTTAAGGATTAATTATTAAAGGAACACTACACCCAAACAACGATTTGGCCTCATTTTCTACTCACCCTCATGCTGAATGACACTGTGAGTGCTTATGTCTTAAAACAGTTTACGCGCACTCTGCAATAACTAGGAGCGAGAACAAGAAACAAGAACACAAGAAATCCCACATTCTGCTGACCCTCTTGTGCCTGTCCACGGCTCCGTCGCCACAGCAGAATGTGGGATTTCTGCTCTACGCCCTAGTTATTGCAGAGTGCGATTCCTTTGGTTTGGTCAGCCATGCTCCTGTGAGGGCACCGTAAGTGTATCATAGAAATGCGAAGTGGTGCTGTATAGGCTATAAACATGTGCTAAATGATGTCGTTTCGAGTAAATGGTGGACGTTACCCGCTCAGGACACTTGGATTACAGCGCACGAGCAGTATGGAGGAATATTGTCGAGTTTTTGTGGACTTTTAAGGACACTGTTCGTTCGGGCTCTTATCTAAGTCATGATATCAATGTCAGTGTTTAAAGTTGATACTGCCGTTTAAAACTTAAACTACTTGTGGCTTAATGTGCGTATGACATCAGTTGTTTTCCTGCTGATTTATGTTCTGGTGTTGCCAAACCTGACAGCAGCATAGTAGCCAAAGACATGATCATTTTATTTCGTGCAGAAAAATTAAACCATGTCTTAAGTTATAAATCAAACACTTTCTGTTAAAGCTGGGGTTGGCGATCTGATTTAGATACACTTTTTGCAATACAGGTTAAAATGGTCTTTATGACCCGATGGTAATCAACTCATAATGTGTTCTTAAAACAGAACGAAAAATATCCGCTATCTCCAGCAGGAGTAAAACAGGGAAAACCCCAACCAATAATCTTGCCGGGATACCTTTTTTTAAACCAATCAAATCCCGTCGCCATTCTGCGTGCCTGCTGCGCGTGCATTTTCCCGGCGTGCACCGACAGTGCGTGTAGCATGTAGGGAACAGACTCTGCTGGAGAATGCTTACCTTTCAAGTTTTGTCTTTGAAAATAAGGGAAGTCCACTGTGAGCAGTCCCACAACACCAACCAAGCTCCAGTATCCCTCACATTTAAGACAGATGTACAAGAAATCTAAAATAAACTCTTTATTTTTCTAAGTTTGTTGCGCTGTTGGCTCTAATCTCGCGAGAAGTGCCGTCCATGCTACTGCAGGTGGCAGTTCTCGCGAGACTTCTTCTTCTTCGGTGGTTGGCATCCATCAATTTGGAGCATTACCGCCCCCTTCAGGCTAGAGACAGACAGCTAGTTCTCCAAAATCGCCAACCCCAGCTTTAATGGATGCTTTTCAGGTTTATTGTATATTTCCAAAAAGATTTCTACTGGTTGATCAGGGTAATTTTTTAAATGTAAATAGAGGGAGTAAAAGCAGTATCGGCCACATGTATCAGCCCAAGAAAATCGGCAGTCCATAATCGGTCATCGGCAAATCGGCCCTAAAAAATGCATATTGGTCAATCCTTAGTCTGAGGCACAGAGGCTTGATGCCAGAGTTAACCGTTTTTGTGTATTAGGAGTTGAAGTGATTACTGCATCTGTCTTTTGTTCGCTAATCTGTTTGTCAGGAAGGCTGGGGTCACTGAAGACTCCAGGGACGGTGCCTCAGGCCGAGCTGACTGGCCAGGAAGTCTCAGTTTCAGACCTCTTCTTCACAGCTGTTGGTCTGTCTATGCCACTGGAAGAATTGAATTGGATTGTGCATTTACACAGCGCCTAAAATGGTCAAATCTGATAAGTGTTCTTTGCGATTTAGCCTTGCATCTGCATGGAAACTCGTTGCATTTTGTCTGATAAATGGTAACTTTTGAAAACTGGCTCCAGAGTGTAAAGTTTCCAAAACGCTCTCTATGCAGCTCCATGTAAAGCTGCATCAGATCTTCTCAGGGCGAAACACTGACGTCACCGCATGCGCAGTATTCTTTCAGATGAAGGCTGCAAGCGCATACCAGGAACAACAACAGCTTCAGCCGTCTGCCAAGTAACATATGGGCCTCTTACCATGCTTGATTTGTTATCCAGACAAAACTATCCAGAGAGATTTGTTGTCCAAACTGATTTGCTGTCAAGAAAAGAAACTCCTGCGTCTCTGTGCATCTATTCGCCATTGTTGTTTGTCATCTTTGTATGTGTGTTGTAGCAGCACTGCCTCTCTGCAGACCTACATCACCATCTACTGAACCAGCATGCACACTACAGCGTTGTCCTCTGAATGCAGAAGAATTTGAAAACGCGAAGGAAACATCTTGGTGTCTGTAAGTCAGGAGTGACCATTTAAACTTATCGTTAATTCCATTGTTCAGCCCGGTCCAGTGACGACTGTCTGGATCCCACTTCTGACAACAAAATGAATAGACTTTGTTAGTACTCTGTTAGGCTTGACCTAAGAAGGTGTGAGCCTAGCCCACATATTGGGTACAGGCCCAGCCAGCATGCTTGATCAAGCGGAGAGAACAACAGCAAACAAGCTATATACAATGGGTACACAAAGTATTCAGACCCCCTTAAATTTGTCATATTTTGTTATATTGCAGTCATTACCTAAAATCAATTAAATTCTTTTTCCCCATTAATGTACACAAAGAATCCTATATTGCCAAAAGAACAACAGAATTGTAGAAATTTTTGAGGCGTTATTAAAAAAGAAAAACTGAAATATCACATGGTCACAAGTATTCAGACCCTTTGCTCAGTACTGAGTAGGAGCCTTTTGAGCTAATACAGCCATGAGTCTTCTCGGGAGTGATGCAACAAGTTTGTCACACCTGGATTTGGAGATCCTCTGCCATTCCTCCTTCCAGATCCTCTCCAGTTCGGTGAGGTTGGATGGTGAACGTTGGTGGACAGCCATTTTCAGGTCTCTCCAGAGATGCTCAGTTGGGTTTGAGTCAGGGCTCTGACTGGGTCATTAGAGAACAGTCACAGAGTTGCTGTGAAGCCACTCCTTTGTTATTGTAGCTTTGTGCTTAGGGTCATTGTCTTGTTGGAATGTGAACCCTCGGTCCAGTCTGAGATCCTGAGCACTCTGGAAAAGGTTTTCATCCAGAATTTCTCTGTATTTGGCCGCATTCATCTTTCCTTTAATGTCAACCAGTTGTCCCGTCTCTGCAGCTGAAAAACACCCCCACAGCATGATGCTGCTCCACCATGCTTCACTGTGGGGTTATATTAGGCAGGTGATGAGCAGGGCCTGGTTTCCTCCTCACATGCCTCTTAGAATTAAGGCAGAAAAGTTCCATCTTGGTCTCATCAGACCAGAGAATCTTATTTCTCATAGTCTGGGAGTACTAATGTGTTTTTTAGTGTACTCTATGCAGGCTTTCATGTGTCTTGCATTGAGGAGAGGCTTCCGTCAGGCCACTCTGCCATAAAGCCCTGACTGGTGGAGGGCTGCAGTGATGGTTGACCTACATGAACTTTCTCCATTTCCCCTCTGGATCTCTGGAGTCCAGCTACAGTGATCTTTGGGTTCTTCTTTATCTCTCTCACCAAGGCTCTTTTCCCCCGATTGCTCAGTTTGGCTGGACGTCCAGCTCTAGGAAGAGTTCCTGTTGTTCCAAACTTCTTCCATTTAAAGATTATGGAGGCCTTTGTGTTCTTAGGAACCTTAAAGGAATAATTCACCCAAAGAATGATATGCCTTCATTTTCTACTCACCCTCATGCTGAGCAACACTCTGGAGCACTTTATTGATGTCTCAAATGCAGCCGGAGATCCGGGGGGATTTTTGCTGTCAACAAACTTCCATATAACAGAGGACAATGGCGCCTGAAAGAAAAAGGTCCATAAAAGTCCATAAAAACGTGCCTATTTTCCTTCATACTGCTCGTCCACTGTAATCGAAGTATCCTGAGCAGGTAAAGTCCATAATTAATTTGAAACGAGGTCATTTAGTACATTTTTCGAGCCTAAACAGTGCTATATCGTACTTCTGCAGTGCACGTCTACGCGCGCTACCTGCACTACAAAAGCCGCGGCAGACCAATCCAGAAGGCTTGCCTAGTGCAGTTCCTTCAACCTCATGCTTCTCATTTCTCCTGACATGCACTGTGAGCTGAAAGGTCTTAAGGTGCGTTCACACCGGACGCTACCTGTACTACCTCGGCGATCACTCTCCATGCAAAGTCAATGTACAGCCGCGATGGGGCGGGGCTAACCCTCCCGCGACGCGACAGCCGGCGACAAGACGACCGCTGCACTCGTCGCGCGATGTCAGAGTTAAAAAAAAGTTGATCTATTCAGGCGATGTCGTGCGTGGCTGTGCAGCATCAGCCAATCAGCGGTGTGTGTACGTGTGACGGTGCTGTTATTCATCCGGACTACAGGGCGGATGACTTCCGCATAGGCGGAACTAATCTCAGTGAGGACATTTGCAGACGGACCGCAGTAAACTCACAGAGGATGCTGCTGCATCATCAGTCGCAGAGTTTTGTGTTTGATAAGTGAGTGAAAAGGACACAGCTGGAATAATGTCCGCTTATACACCCTATTATTGGATATATGATACGATGGCGGTAAAACTCGAGCGGACGTGACGTCACCGAGGGACGGCTGACACCAGGCGACCAAACAGGTAGGCTATTTATGGACGCGCAACGCTACCTCAGTGGGCAACGCGACTTTGGTAGCTGGGTCGCTTGCGGTGTGAACGCACCTTTATAGAGACAGGAGTGAGCTTTTCTTAATCAAGTCCAATCAATACAATTAAACACAGCTTGACTCTAATGAAGGTGTTGACCCATTTCAAGGATGATCAGAATAAATGGACAATACCTCAGTAAAAAAACAAGTCACAGTAAAGAGTTGGAATACTCCTGAGGAGAAACTGATAGAAGACAGTCTCCCTGTCTAAAGACGAAGCTGCAGCGAAAGAAAATGATGTGCACGGTTTCAACATCTGGAACTCTTCAAGTGAATTAACTGACGGAGCTGCAGGGAGAGAGAGAGAGGATTCACTGAGCCATACCTGAGAGAATAACAGGTAGCTTATCAGTATTTCTATCTAGAAATGTATAAATCTCAAAAATAACAGACTTAGTACCATTCTGGACTGTGTTCTTGTCTTAGATTTACCGCATATTTGCTGTATTTTGAAATAAATAGTCTTTTTTGTCAAAGTTCGTGTTTTATGGATTTTATCGATATTTGGAAATATTTAGATGAAAAAACACCGAGTACATCTGCCGGGGAGAGGGGAGGCCAGAGGAGAATCATGAAGGGGTTAATTGCTTCAGGGACTATCGTCATTTAAAAAACGTCCTGGACATGGTCTAATATAAGGAGCTGTAACATGGACACTAATGCTGCAGGCAAACTAAAATGTATGAGTGTATACAAAATAGTTTAAGCTCATTTTTTGTCATCTTAAAATTTTGATCATGTTCTTTTACAGCTGTTCATAAAGAGAAGGCTGTTTGAAGTTCAAATCAGTTGTTTTCCTTTCTTATAATCACACCGTTTCGAACATAATAATGACAAATACTTTCCAGGATTGTTTACTTTTATTTCTCATGAAAGAAGGGTAAAAAATGTAGTCAAAGGGCATTTCTTGACACATTATTGACAAAGAAGAACCGTTATGATAATAATACTGAAGGGGTTAAGTGATTGAATTGTGTGTAAAAGTACTTTTGTACATTTTGAGCACACTGCAACAATACCATGATAATAATGATAACTGTGATAATTTTGGTCACAATAACCGGGATACAAAATTTTAATATCGTTACATCCCTAATTTCTAAAATTCTTTTTTTTTGTCAATGTAGGGCGCATTGTGTTCATGAGTTGGGAAAAATTGAATTTAAATGATTTTAGGAAATGGCTGCAATAAAACAGTGTGAAAAATGTAAGGGGGTCTGAATACTTTCCGTACCCACTGTAGGCCTATATACAGTGGGAGGAAAAAGTAAGCACACCCTTTGTAATTTTGTACATTGGCGTCTCAGGAAAAATCCTCAAAGACTGTGCGGATCAGCTAGCGGAGGTTTTCACCACCATCTTCAACCTCTCGCTCCAACAGTCCAAAATTCCCACCTGCCTTAAAACAGCCACCATCGTCCCTATACCAAAGAAGAACACAGTGAGCTGCCTGAATGACTTCCGCCCAGTTGCTCTTACACCCATCATTACAAAGTGCTTTGAGAAACTCATCATTTCTCTCATCAGATCCGCCGTCCCTGCTGACCTGGACCAACACCAGTTTGCTTATCAGGCAAACCGGTCAACAGAAGACGCTGTGATCACAACTCTCCACACAGCCCTTACTCACCTGGACCAAAAGAACACGTATGTAAGGATGCAGTTTGTGGACTTCAGCTCGGCCTTTAATACTGTTGTGCCCCATAAACTGGTCAACAAACTGAGCAACCTGGGCCTGGGCAGCTCACTGTGCGCATGGATACAGGACTTCCTCAGCAACAGACCTCAGCACGTCAGGATGGGGGGCCGCACATCCTCCACCCTCATCCTGAACACTGGGACACCACAGGGATGTGTCCTCAGCCCCCTCCTGTATTCTCTCTTCACCCATGACTGCATCCCCATCCGCTCCACCAACACCATCGTCAAGTTCGCCGATGACACCACCGTTGTAGGACTGATCGCAGACAACGACGAGACGGCCTACAGGGAGGAGATCCAGCTTCTGGTACGATGGTGTCAAAATAACAATCTGGACCTGAACACCAGTAAAACCAAGGAACTGATTGTGGATTTTAGGAGAGCCACGCGCACAGAGCACCCTACTCTCTGCGTCAATGGAAATGAAGTAGAGAGGGTGCAAGGCTTCAGATTCCTCGGTTTGCACATCACAGCTGACCTCACCTGGGCTGTCACACCTCCTGCCAGGTGGGGAAGGCACAACAGAGACTTTACCTCCTCAGGAAGCTAAAGCAGGCTCGCTTGCCCCAACAACTGCTCGTCAGCTTTTACAGAGCCACCATCGAGAGCCTCCTGTCGTACTGCTGCACAGCTTGGTCCAGTAGCTGTACAGCAGAGGACAGAAGGAACCTTCAGCGGGTCGTTAGGGCAGCCGAGAAGACCATCGGGACCACACTACCCCCCCTCAAGGACACTTTCACCAGCTGCATCCAGAAGAAGGCCTCCAACATCGCAGAGGACCTCACACACCCAGGCCACCTCCTGTTCTCCCCCCTCCCCTCAGGGAAAAGGTACCGGACCATTAAGTGCAATACAAACAGACTCAGAAACAGCTTCTACCCCCAAGCTGTGAAAGCCGTTGCCCCACCACGACCCCCCTCTGAGCGTGTTTAGCCCCCCATTGCCCCACCACCCCCTCTGAGCCTGTTTAGCCCCCCCCACTCCAACACCCTCAACTTCCCCCAACCCCACTCAAGGGAACCCCACCCCCACCCACAGGACAATGTTGTTGTTTACATAGCACAGAGTCACTTTACTCACAGGTGTAAATACTCTTTTACAAATGTGTGTATTTGCTCTTTTTTTGCACAGCCGTTCGTTAGTCACTTTATGCATATGCGCTGGACTTTTACTTGCACAGCCACTGTTACACCGTACATGGGCGCATACTCTGGACAATCTTTTAGAATCTGGTACATGCACAGGAATACCTCACTCTGCTCTTTTGTTTTATTTATATTTTTTATATACTATTTATATTATCTTTTATTCAATTCTTTAATACTTACATGCTGCCATAGAGGATGCCAAACAATGTTTCACTGTACAAAACCTGTTGCCTAACAAGTGTTGATAGTGACAATAAAGATCTATTCTATTCTATTCTATTTCTACCTAAATTGGTCATAAAATGTGGTCTGATCTTAACTCAAATCACAAGAATGAGTAAACAGTGTCTGCTTAAACTAGTGCCACCCAAACAATTACATGTTATCATTTTTTTATTGGCTATAAGATGTAAACATTCACAAGACGGAGGAATAAGTAAGTACACCCTTGGATTCAAAAGCTGGTTGACCCTCCTTTGGCAGCAATAACTTCAACTAGACGTTTCCTGTAGCTGCAGATTAGGCGCGCACAACCATCAGGATGAATCTTGCACCATTCCTCTTCACAAAACTGCTGCAGTTCTGCAAGATTCTTGGGATGTCTGGTGTGAACAGCTTTCTTGAGGTCATGCCACAGCATCTCAATTGAGTTTAGGTCAGGACTCTGACTGGGCCACTCCAGAACATTTATTTTATGCTTCTGAAACCATTCTAAAGTTGATTTGCTTCTGTGCTTTGGGTCATTGTCCTGTTGCAGCACCCATCCTCTTTTGAGCTTCAACTGTTTGACAGATTGTCTCAGGTTTTTCTGCAAAATATCTTGGTAAACTTGAGTTCATTTTTCCATTGATGATGGCGAGCTGTCCAGGCCCTGAGGCAGCAAAGCAGCCCCAAACCATGATGCTCCCCCCACCATACTTAACAGTGGGAATAAGGTTTTGATGATGGTGTGCTGTTCCATTTTTCCTCCATACATGACGTAGTGTGTTCCCACCAAACAATTCAACTTTGATTTCATCACTCCACAGAATATTTTCCCAGTTGCGCTGTGAAGCATCTAAATGCTTTTTTGCAAGCTTCAAACGTGCAGCAATGTTCTTTTTAGACAGCAATGGCTTCCTACGTGGTGTTCTCCCATGAAACCCATTTTTGTTTAATGTTTTACGTATTGTAGATGTGTCAACAGAGATGTTGGCATGTTCCAGTGATTCCTGTAAGTCTTTCGCTGACACTCTAGGGTTCTTTTTTACCTCATTGAGGATCCTGCACTGTGCCCTTGGAGTCATCTTTACAGGGCGACCACTCCTTGGAAGAGAAGCAACAGTGCCGAACTGTCTCCATTTGTAGACAATTTTTCTCACCGTGGATTTGTGAACATCAAGACTTTTAGAGATGGTTTTGTAACCTTTTCTAGCTTTACACAAATCAACCATTCTTGATCTTAGGCCTTCAGAGAGTTCTTTTGAGCGAGGCATGGTGCACATCAGACAGTGCCCCTCATCAAGAGACAACTCTTAACTGGTGTGTGTTTTCCAGTGGGCAGGGCAGCTTTAAGACACACCTCAGTAACTGAACTTCAGGTTGGCTCACACCTGACTCATAAATTTGACTAACTAGCTCTTGGAGGATCCTTAGCCAGGGGGGTGTACTTACTTATTCTCCCCTGTCTTGTGAATGTTAACATCTAATGGCCAATAAAAAATGATAAAATGTAATTGTTTGGGTGTTATAAGTTTGAAATGTACAAAATTACAAAGAGTATACTAGCTTTTTCCTCCCACTGTAACTGTAAATCTATCTATAGTTGTATATATGCATTTATAAATAAATTTTCCTAGGTGAGTCTTCCAAAGGGCTAAATAAAGTTCTTGGTAGTCTAATAATATGTGCATATGGGTGAGGAGTTGTGCACTATAATGTTTTATGATTTGCTAATATTGTTGATTCTACCTATTTGTCTTATTTTTTGTATCTTAATTCGACAAAAACTTGGCACAAACAGTAAGGAAGTGAGTGTTAGATGGACTATTTCTTTGATTCTTGTTAATTAATCTTATCCGCTAGGAAAACCTGTTTATTTTCCTTTTCAATAGAGCCACATTAGTCGGAACATACATTAATGGATGAGAAGCGGAGCTGAGGATGTATGTTGCACCCTTCAAAAATCTGCTAAATCTCCACCAAAGAGCTTTTTCTCCTGTTACTGTTGACTTTGGTTGACTCTGAGCTTCTGGTACCCACCAGTGTTGCAGATGTGAGCATGGGTCCTGCTACAGTGGTCAATTGGTGTCTGCTTCAAGAATCAGCATGTCACTTTTGATTGATATGGATAGGGCAGCTTAACAGTGAAGGTCATCTAAACTAATGTTGCAGCATTTGGATTGGGCCCCAGCACCATCTCCAAACTGAAGGCCAAGTTCTTTAAAGAGGGCGATGTCATTCAGGCTGTGAAGTGGACAGTCCTGATTTTAAGGAAGACAGAGGACGATTGAAGGAGTAGCCATGTATATTTATTCTTTTTTTAAATCATACTGGAATTCCAATTCCCCTGAGGTATTTTTCCCCCAAGGAGATTAATAAAGTTCCATCTCAACTAACAGCAGAACAACATGTTTGTCATGACAGAGAGGAAACTGCATATTGTCTACAAATGTGGCAACTCTTAAAAGGCAAAATACTTTCCCAGGTACAGGATTTAAACCAACCAGTTTCCTTACTTTTGTGCTCAGTTTATTTTGTAATGTAAAGTAATGTGCAAAGATTTTGGTACAGTTTGGAAGATAACATTTTAAGGGTATTATTAACACATTGCAGGAAACTAATGAGGGTGGGATGTAAAAGTTTGACAAATGGGAAGAGCAGATAAAGAAACTAAAGCAAAATTTTGTCTATTTTTGAAAATGTGGTGCTTGAAACCACAACACAAAAACACACCCTCTAAATCTGAATGTGAAGGAAATGTTGCTTATATAAACCTGTTGGTATTCTGACCCTTAAATGAGCCTGTCCCTATTATGTTTCACACCCTGGTTTAAGTGAGCTGTAAGATAAAGTTTATAAAATACACAGAATTCTTCTATAAAATGAGACTGTGAGACTCCTCAGCTTGAATGTACTTAAATGTCTTTGCATTCTGGTGCCACAATATTTGATGTTCCAAGACATAAACCTGCCTCAGTCAAGCTTTTCTTGCAGCACTTGTTGAAAATCTGTTTGCAGTATGACAGTTTTAAAAGCTCTCACAAAAACATTTCCTCTTGATTACTGTATCTCTATCTTCTATTGAGATTTTGGTTCACCCTGTCCCATGTTCATTTCAGGTCTCTGCAGATCACAGCGTTTTCTGGAAACAAGCCTGTTCCTCCAAAGCACCGCCTCATCGAGATGAATAAACATTGGGGGTGTTCCTTTCTCAGACACTATATAATCAGTGGAAACCACCGCACAGCAACAGAGGACTGCATCTGTTTCTCCTGTGAGTAGACATTTATTCTGTTCATTTATTTCTGAAATGCTGCAAACAGATCTGCTTCTTGTCTTTGTTGATGAATCAGTGTCAGCTTCTTTTACCATTTTCTGATGTACTAACACCTGAGGGTGAACATATTTTAACTTGGTTAAGGACGTATAAGAAGTTCTGTCATATAATAATACAAAGAAAATCAGATGGAGTCATGAGGTTTAATCTGTTTATCTTCATTGACTCACAAGAAGCAAGAAGCAGTTTGATGTACAGTGATATTTCTCTCAGAAAATGTTTATTCTGAATCAAATTGACAGCGCTGTATTTGTCAGAATGAGGAACTAAAGATAAAGAAGCATACACACAATGATGTCACCACAATAATAAGGTTCACAATAAAAGAAATAAAACTCAGAGTTAGGTACAGACTGATCTAAATTAACTACATGTCAGAGGGAGAGAAAGGAAAGCAAAATGTCACACTGACATATTTGTGACGAAAAAGTGTGGGTGCTCTTCTGCTGAGAGCTCCTCAGATCACTGAGAAAATGACTTAAACAGGGTTTCCAGATGTCAGGACAAATGTTGTAATTCCCTTTAATTTTGCACTTGTATAGTTTTATAATATTTTTCCAATACCTCCTACCTCTTTTTTACATTTCACACCTCTGGGAGAGATCTGTGGATTCATTTGTTTTTGAAAGTTTGGTGGTCATTGCACTTGTTTAAAACTTAAATTGGCTCTCTTTGAGTCTGTTAAATAGTTTCTTAGCACATATAAACGCATCCAGCCATGCCTCTGCTTTAAGTTCAACCTCCAATGCTTTTCCCAAAATTCACTAATGCTGTCATAATTTATTGATGTAGTTAATCCCTTTTAAAGTTTTTGAAGTTAAAAACTTTCATTAAAACTTATCAATGCTTGGTCTAATGGTATTAAAAGACCAGACTGGACGAAATGCCTGACTTGAGAGAACAAAAGTGGTAGTGTGATTTTCCATATTTTACTGAGTGACTCCAACAATTTTGAAGTTAATCACCAACAAATCTCAGATTCAAACTAATCATTAAATTTACAGTTCCCCACACCAGGAGGGTGCGTTTTACTTTGAATTAAAGGTTGTATTGCTGAAAGGAAACCTTATTGACCCTTGTTTGTGGTGACGTCCCTCTTAAGTTTTTGATTTTAATTAATGAATTAATTTTAAAAAGTTACTTCATGCTCACTAATATTGGTTTAGAGTAGGCCCCACTTTTCAACTGGCTCATTTTCATCAGACATATCTTACTTATCCACAATAGTGTGAGATTGAACCTTCCGACATGATCACTAGTCCCTGATGTCACAGTTGGTATTATATGGACTTATTACCATTATCTTATGTGTGTAGAAACTTATTCCTGAAGAGGTGAAGCCTGAAACTTACCAACTGAATGGGACATTGGGAACTCTATCCTGGGCCTCAAAGCTGCTCAGTAGCAGGGCCTCTGATTTGTGGTAGTTGATTTTGACCCCAGCAGCTCGGCTTTTAACCAGTTTTAACAGACGACATCACATCACACCTGTCCTTGCTTCTCTCCACTGGCTCCCTGCCCACTTTCGAATTGAGTTTTAGATTTTACTAATCACTTTTAAAACCCTTACTGGGCGGGCTCCAACCTACATTTCTGAATTATTAACTCCTTATGAGCCAACCCGCAGCCTCAGATCCTCAGGCGGGGGCCTGGTGGCTGTTCCAAAGTCGAAGCTGAAGACTAAAGGTGATCGAGCATTTTCTGTAAGAGCTCCTCGGCTTTGGAACGCCCTGCCAAAGGAGATAAGGCGAGCCGAATCAGTGACATCTTTTAAATCACATCTTAAAATCCACTTTTTTAGACTTGCTTTTACATTATTTTATTTATATTTATTTTTACTCTTTTAACTTACAGCTTTATCTGCTGTTTTTATCCTTCTCACGGTTTCTCATTATTTTATTCCTAATTTTACTTTCTTTTATTGTTTTGACATACCCAGTTTCTATTATCGTTATTTTATTTCACTTTATTTTATGTATTGATTTATTTATTAGTAGTATTTATTATTATTATTTCATTTATCTATTTTCCCTTTTACCAGTCTTCTATCTGCCTTCATATTTTCAATCTTCCTGATTTAATGTTGTCAACCTTAAACAGTCTTAAATTAATCTATGTATCTGGAAGTCAATGTACATGCCTATTGTCTGATTATTTCCTTGCTATTATGCATTTTACCTGCTGTTTCAATCCACAGTTAATAATATTTTGTCTCATTTTGCTACTTTAGTTAATGTGATCCTCTGTGCCCTTTCCTCTGACTTTTGTGGTCTCTGATGAACTGATCGTTGATTTTATTATGCTTTATTTTCTGCCTTTGTTCTGTCTATTAAAGCACTTTGTAAACTTCTGTTTTTAAAGGTACTATAGAAATAAAGTTATTATAATTTTCTTAGCTGTTCCTAGGACTGCACTCTTCTGGTCTTCTGCCCTCAGCTAAATGTGCTTATTTAGCCTATGCAGCGAGCTAAACATATATGGCTTCAGTAAGGACTCCAGAGGCATGTCTGTTCTTTTTGCAGTGTTAACTGATGTGCCACATTATCCATTTCTTTTTGTAAAACTGTAATACAGAGAGAGAATAAAACATTCAGACTCTATACTAGTCCTGAAAGATCACATTCACCATTCTCATTTGTTTGCAATGGATTCAGACTTACAATCATAGTGATAAAAAAGACTTAGTAAATACACAAATCAACCGACAAAGGCAACATGTAAAACGTAGCCAATGCTAACCGCTATGACAACAACCCAACAGGTAATCCCCGCTGAACAGGAAGCAGAATAAATCTGTCAACAGACAAGAAAGAACCTACTTAGCCTCCAAAGTGCTTTAATTAAACAGAAAACTTACAGACTGTGCCTTCATAAAGACCATAAGCAGCAACGCGGCTCGTAGCTGTCCATACGGTGTGCTGAGAGAAATGAGTCCTGCCGATCTAAAGTAGGCTGCTATTGATGCTATGTGGCCAGCAGGTGGCAGTGTTCACCACTAAACAAACATGAAATCATCTCCACCAATAATAAAGGCCCATTCTCAAAAATAATTCAAGAAAGAATTTAACTAAGAAAGAAATGTAAACAAAATGCCTGAACTGAAGTAAGGGACAGAATATCTGGAGTGAGATGTCTGATGTTTCTCCAGGGATCTGTTGGAGCCACTTCTCCAGTGTGGGGGTCACTGCCCCAAGTGCCCTGATGACCACAGGCACCACTGTTGCCTTCACCTTCCAGGATTTCTCCAGCTCCTCTTTGAGCCCTTGGTATTTCTCCAGTTTCTCGTGTTCCTTTTTCTTGATGTCGCTATCACTTGGGATGGCAACATCTATCACAACGGCTTTCCTCTGCTGCTTATCTATGACCACAATGTCCGGTTGGTTGGCCATTACCATTTTGTCGGTCTGTATCTGGAAGTCCCACAGGATCTTGGCTTGGTCATTCTCCATCACCTTGGGAGGTGCTTCCCATTTTGACCTCGAGGTCTCCAGTTTGTACTCTGCACAGATGTTTCTGTACACTATACCGGCTACTTGGTCATGGCATTCCAAGTATGCTTTTCCAGCCAGCATCTTACACCCTGCTATTAGGTGCTCGACTGTTTCAGGGCCTCTTTACACAGCCTGCACCTGGGATCTTGCCTGGTGTGGTAGATCTGGGCCTCTATTGCTCTGGTGCTCAGGGCCTGTTCCTGTGCCACCATGATTAGAGCCTCTGTGCTGTCCTTCAGTCCAGCCCTCTCCAACCATTTGTAGGATTTGTTCATATCAGCCACTTCAGCTACTGTAAGCAGGCCTGAGCTTTACAACGGTGAGATGGATTGACTCCTTGTTAAGTTCCTCTAGCTAAATAGTTTTAATCTGATAACTGCTGTAATGTTTTTGATTTAATAGAGTAAGAAGGTATTTTACAGGGGACAGAACCCTCTAGTGGATATATAGTGCAACTGTGAAAAATAATTAATCTCTGATGTGTACACATGTACACCTGTACACGTCTGTTAGTAGCCTCGCGTACATGGTTAGTAAAATTTCTATACGTTCACATCCCTAAGGTCAACCATTACTGCAGCCCTCCACCTGTCAGGGCTTTATAGCAGAGTGGCCTGACAGAAGCCTCTCCTCAGTGCAAGACACGTAAAAGCCTGCATAGAGTTCACCAAAAAACACATAAAGGACTCCCAGATTATGAGAAATAAGATTCTGTGGTCTGAAGAGACCAAGATCAAACTTTTTGGCCTTAATTCTAGGAGGCATGTGTGGTGGAAACAAGGCACTGCTCATCACCAGTTCAATAAAGTGAAGCATAGTGATGCAGCATCTAGGGCTGCAACTAACGATTATTTTTTTTTATAATCGATTAATCGATCGATTATTTAACCGATTAATTGGATAATTACACATTTTTGCAATTTCCTTTACAGTTTATCTTGAAAGTTTTTTTTAGGTATTTTCTAAACAACAATAAAGATGATAAAAAGCATTTTCCTTTAGTAATAATGTTTTAGTACAGCTTTTTTCTTTCTTGACTCATTGTGCAAAACTGTATGTACATTTGTAGTGTAGCAGTTCTACTGTTTGTTGTGTTCAGTGTGGATGTTGATGGTTCCTGAAAATTGATGGTCAGTGAAGGGACCAGGAAGGCGTAACAAGCAGGTCAGAGTTCAGAAGGAGAGAGATAGTGTGTGGGTTCGAGTGAGGAGGGAGAGAGACGCTAGCAGGAGATCTAGAGGTTACTACTCACTGTGTTGTTCATGAATTGAAATTGTAGTTGGCGTCATCACGGCCCACAGTGACTGCTATTTAAAAGCATAAATATTCGCAAACAGGAGTCATCTTTATTTTTACGTTCCACGGACATTACAATGGACTCGTATGCATCTTGTCTAAATAAATGCTCATAAACTGACTTTTTTTCTCGAAACAAAGCATGACAAAGCAGTAACAGTCTTGTCTATAAAGTATTCAATAAAATAAGGTGCTGCTGAATGTAACAAACAAAAATAATCTTTTAACTGAGGCGAGTCTTCGTCCGTCTCCAACACGCCGACGTGCTTTCTCAGCTCAGCTCTTTCATAGAGGTTGTGCTCCCATGCCAGATGAAGTCGGCCTTGAAATGTTTGCAAGTGATCGTTTGCTTTGCTTTGTTAAGCGTGAAATGCTCCCGGCTTTTGGAGGTTTTCGGTCATTCACGAAGTGATGCTGCCGTGGACGCTGCCATTGTGAATCCTTCTGCGTGCTGTGACAGTCCCAAGTGCGCATACGCACCCCTCACAGAAGCTTACGGCAAGAGAGAAGGCTCATCTCCTAACTAACCGACTGTAAGCTACAATTTCATGCTCCAAAACACCCGCAATTTGTTGCCGATGAAAATCGATAATGAAATTAGATGACAACGAATTTAATCATCGATTTTAATCAATTTAATCTATTAGTTGTTGCAGCCCTAGCAGCATTATGCTGTGGGGGTGTTTTCATTTGCAGGGACAGCACCACTAGTTGACATTAAAGGAAAGATGAATGTGGCAATATACAGAGATATTATGGATGAAAACCTTTTCCAGAGTGCTCAGGATCTCAGACTGGGCCGAGGGTTCACATTCTAACAAGAAAATGACCCTAAGCACAAAGCTACAATAATGAAGGAGTGGCTTCAGAACAACTCTGTGACTGTTCTTAAATGGCCCAGCCAGAGCCCTGAACCAATTGAGCATCTTTGGAGAGACCTGAAAATGGCTATCCTCCAATGTTCACCATCCAACCTCACCGAACTGGAGAGGATCTTGAAGGAGGAATATCAGAGGATCTCCAAATCCAGGTGTGACAAACTTGTTGCATCACTCCCAAGAAGACTCATGGCTGTATTAGCTCAAAAGGCTCCTACTCAGTACTGAGCAAAGGGTCTGAGTACTTATGGCCATGTGATATTTCAGTTTTTCTTTTTTAATAAATCTTCAGAAATTTCTACAATTCTGTTTTTTTTCAATATAGGGTTCTTTGTGTACATTAATGGGGGAAAACTAATTTAATTGATTTTAGGGAATGACTACAATGTAACAAAATGTGAAAAAATTAAGAGGTTCTGAATACTTTCTGTACCCACTGTATGTGTTTATAAACTTTTGTTCCTAAATAGGGGAAGCCTGAGACTGTCCTGGTCCTCAGAGCTGCCCAGTGGCAGGGCCTCTGATTTGTCGTTGTTGATTATGAGATGAGCTTTGGATATTTATTTCCCAAAAGATCAATGTGTGCATTCATCCCACAGTACTGTAAAGGTATTAAGATGTCTCCTGATTTAATCCAAAGTAAATAACTTTCTGTCAGTGTTTGGTACAGACAGGTTTCTACAACATGGACAAAAACAGTGACAAGAATTCCCCCTTGTGGGACTAATACAGGTAGCTGAACTACCTAACAGCCATCCTACTGCAGTCCATACTGTCTGATCCTTTAGGGGTCATGGGGGGCCGTACGCTTCCCAGGCTGAGGCATGGTGAATTTAATGTCACCTAACAAGCTTGATATAATTTTCACATCAAATCACTTTTTTGAAACGATGTCATTGATGCCCAGGTGGAGGTTTTTGCTGTCAGAGCACTTCTCATTCTTTATATTCTTTTCTAGTCAAAAATTAACTATTACAATAACTATTAAACAATACACCACAACACATTGATTAAAAAGACTTGTCACTGAAAGCATTATGTTAAAAAATATTTCACAAAATTTGAATCCTGCTGCTGGCCAGTTAACTAAGATATAGTCTAACGAGAGTAAATAATATCAGCAGGTATGATGTGTTTGTGTTCTTTCATTAAACTAAGAAATGTTCTTTACTACATGATATATTTTGTAGAGCTTGGATCCCAGATGGGAGAGCAAAATTTAAGACGTTTGCAAACTCCTGCTTTAACCAACAGTTAACTGTAGGTCTGCTCTATTATTACAGGGTGGGCCAGAAAGATTAACCCATCATATATCTCTATTTCATTTGCTTCGCTTTTGTCCTAGAAACTTAAAATTTTGGATAGTTTCTCTTAAAAGGCATAGCTTTTGATGTACCTGAGTTCATTTGTTTACTCCTAATGATTGTCGAGTATGGCATCGAAGAGTAAGCGCGACCAGATTGTGGCCTTGAAGGAGGCTGGACTGACAACAATGCAAATCATGAAAAAGGTGAATGTTTGTCTGTCTATGTCTACAATGTCATGAAACAATACAAGGAGACTGGCAAGACCACCAGCAAGCCAATCCCTGGAAGAAAACGTTCAGTCCGGACCAAAAGGGTTGTTGAGATGGTGAGGAAGAGAATCCAAAGGAATCCTCGCAGGAGCATGAGGGAAACAGCAAAGGAAGTGAACATCTCAAGAACTTCACTGAGAAGAATCGTCAAACAGGATCTCGGACTGAAAGCACTAAAAATGCAACACAGACAACTGATTTCAGCCGCTTCTAAGAAAAAACGGCTTGACAGGGGGAAAATGATGCTGCAGGAGATCCAGAGTGCCGCAGACAAAGTCCTGGTTTGGTCTGATGAGAAGATCTTCACCGTTCAGGCAGTGGTCAATTCCCAGAATGACAGGGTTTATGCACATAGTGCACAGCACCTACCCGAAGGCTGCAGAACTCATTTTCGTCGTCAGAAGCCAGCTGGAGTCATGGTGTGGGCTGCTGTTGCATCTGATGGCTCAAAGTCTCCTTTGGTCTTCATTCAGGAGGGTGTGAAAGTGAACAGCCAGGTGTACCTTCAAATGCTTGAAGAAAAAGTGTTGCCTTGGTGTACCAATGCGTTTGGAAACCAGTATGTCTTCACACAAGATGGTGCACCAGCTCACACATCCAATGTCACACAGGCCTGGTGCAAGCAGCACTTTCCTGGCTTCTGGGACAAGAACATGTGGCCTCCGTCAAGTCCAGACATCAATCCAATGGACTTTGCGATCTGGTCTATCCTGGAGAGGGAGGTCTCAAGAGTATCTTACAGCAGTGTCACCGCTTTGAAGACAGCTCTGATGAAGTCATGGTCAAAACTTGATGCAGAGACAGTGCGGCGCTCATGCCAGGCAGTGCCAGGTCGTCTCCAGGCTATGATAAAGGCAAAGGGTGGCCATATTGAGATGTAAATCATTTTGGTGACAGAGAATAATGTATAGAAACTGTGTTCAATGTTTGTTATGTTTGTCTGCAAGCATTTTTGGATAGTGCAGAAAAAACGATGGGTACATCTTTCTGGCCCACCCTGTACAAAGATTAATATTGTTCAGATTCAGAATATTTATTGTACCCTTGGGTAAATTCAGTTTACAGTGAGTGAGTTCATGTATTATAGACACACAAAACAACACGAGACAAAGTGACGACAGTGCTTGGGCTAAAAGAACAAGGAGGACAGCCCTGAGATAAAAAGCAAGAAAAGTTAAAACATCAGTGGATAAAAGAAGGCCTAAAAATACAGTATGTCAAACCAGGGGGTGCTTGTTTGGCGGAGTGGTTAGCAACCAGGCACCCCATGTACATGCTTCTGCCGGTCCAGGTTCGAATCCCGTCTATGACCAGTTTGCAGAGTGTCCTCCCCTGCTCTCTCTCCCCCTTTCACAAGCCTATCCACTGTCTCTCACCTATCAATAAAGGCACAAAATGGCCAAAAACATACATTTAAAAAAAAAAAAAAAGTCAAACCAAGCTAAAAGATAAATATGTGCCATTCATAACAACAAGATGAAAGTGATTTTGATTATATTTGTATTCTGAAAATTTAGAGTGTTTACATTTAATGTTGATACAATTTTCACTCTGATTTAATTTGTCCTCTCCAGTGGAAGAGAGTGTTTATCCAGACCTGAGACTGTGAAGAACCAGTTGACCCCTGGTATGTATTTCATGTCTCTTTTGGTCTGTTTTTTTTAATCAAATTTTGTCCATTTTTATTGCTTCATACTAAAAACCATTACAGCTTGATCTGATCACTGGTTGGTTTAGATTTACGTGTTGTCTTAATGATAACTGTTACAGACGTCTTTATTCTCCAGTTTTTAATGTTGCCAGGTTTTACATTTTGCCAAATTTTGTAATTCTGTCCTATAAATACACACAACAGTAGCGTCATTAGGTACACCTTTTCCTCTGGCAATCACATGGCAACAGCTCAGTGCATCAAGACAGCAGGGCTGCAAGTGGAGCTGGAAGCTGTATGCTTGGATTTTCACACACAGCCATCCCTATGGTTAAAAGTGTACAAGGACTGCAGATAAACATTTCTGAACACAACATGTTGAATCTAGGAACAGATGGGAAACAGCGGCAGAGGACCACACTGGGTGCCTCTCCTGTTAGCTACAATATAGGAAACTGAGTCTACAGTTCACACAGACTCATCAAACTGGACCACAGCAGACTGTAAAAGTGTCTCCTGGTCTATTGAGTCTGGATCTCTGCTCCACATTCAGAGCTTGGTGTGAACATCATAAAGCATGGATCCATCCTGCCTCACAATGATTTATTCACTCCAGTGGCTTCCATAGTCACCAGATCTCAGTCCAGTAGAGGCCCTCTGTGATGTGGTGGAGCAGGAGATTCTCCTCATGGATGTTCAGCACCTGTTTGATGCTGTCATGGAGATATGGATCAACATCTCTGAGGGATGTTTCAGCTCCTTGTTGAATCTATGACACCAAGAATTAAGAAGCTCTGAAGGTGAAGGAGGTCCAAGCTGATATAGAGATGTACCTAATGAATTTAGTAAGCGGGATAATGAACTACAGTTCTTGCAGTTTAAAAGTACTTTAATGTATATTTACCATTTTCCTTATCTTCTGATCTAGATCAACGATGGACTCTGAACCCATCCTGATGGCAGCCCTCGGACGACCATTCGCCCTGGGGATGCTGTACGACTGTCGCAAGGATTCACTCATTCCTGGTAAGAATTCACTGGTAGATTACTGCAGTAAAAGAGAGGCAATAAACCAGAGGCCAGAGATGTACTTTGTGATGGCCATCACACACCCTCTGTTTTGGATCAGTGGGTGCATCTTAAGGTATAATAAGTGATATTTCACACATTTTCCTATCAAATTCTCAGTAGACAGCATCGTAATCATCTCTCTCAGTCCATGCTCCACACAGTGAAAGCTAAGCCCTTCCCCTTCTGTTTGTGTTGATATCAGCTCTATGTAAAAATTAGCCGGTCCGGATTGGGGCGTAAACCTTCCCTCTAGCGCCCCCTACCTGTGGGTATAAAATACCAGAGGTGCTGACCAATCACAGAGGAGAGGCGGGGCCATGGCACGCGAAGCTTCCTTGTTTATCAGACTGATCGGCAATAAGCCTCTGCTGAACAGGGGCACAAATAAATACAACTGAAAATATCAGACATGGAATAACTTAAAGATAAAGAAGACTGAACAGAGTTTATCACAATGGAGAGGCCTGCGTGAGAAGGAGGCTCAAACAGGCCGGAACTGGACCTGCGCCTGGACAAGTAAGTATCTTTATATGTTTCTGCATAACGTAAACGTGTTCGTGACATGTCACAGACAGGGGCATGGATAACAGACTAGGCTTTGTGTTGTGTAGTTAATGTTGTTCCCTTTTTACCTTTGTCATTTCTCCGTGTCTTTTGGGCCGACGTGAAAGTTAATATGTGCTAAGGTTAGCCTGTGGCTAAATGAAGCAGCAGCAGGCTAACGCTAACATAAATGAACATAAACACACGTTCAGCCTGTCTGCTGTTCTGTACTTACGGGATCTAGATCATTTTAGGCCATTTATCTCACGGGGACACTGTTTAAAGTTTAGATGTCCGTCAAATAAAGGTAGCAGGCCACAGAAGCAGCACTGCTGGGGGCTGTTATCTAATGAACTTGCATATGAATGTAGTGTTGAAGTGATTTATGAAACAACCTTACCACTGCAGACACAGTCTGAAGTAAGAATGATTTTCTCTGTGGTATATTGGTGGAGAAGCTGTGCTATGTCTCTGTGATGACCTTATTTATATCTGATCTTATTTATCTTATATAAGATATATTTTTTATTTTTTTAAAGAATAATAATGAGAAAGCTTCAACCACTGGCACCCACCACACTCAGTCATGCTGCATAAACTAAGAATTTTATCTTAATGTGTTGAACTTAGAATTAGGTCTTGGCATGTTTTTTGAATATGCCAAATTATGCTGCAGTCATTTTGTTGCAGGTAGCATTACACCAAAAGAATAACATTTCTGTCCATGTTCACAGGTCCAACACAGCCAGAAGTACAACAGTGGAAGAGCTGATGTCCAAGCCCTCAGTCCTCTTTGTTAGACACAACTGCTCAGTTTTTACCTGGGAGTTCAGCAGCTGTGAAGAGGAAGGCCAGAAGAGACAGCTACATGCTGTGCTGACAGTGACTCCTATAAACCTACACACCAGAGTGCTCTTTGTTACACTGACAGAGCTCATTCAGCCATCTGTGAAGCACGTGTTTAATCACTTCATTCATTTCTCACACAAAATGTTTGTTTGCATTACCAGTGCTGTTCAGCATCACCTTTTGCTATCTTTCAGTCATGGTTAGTTGCACACTGTCTCAGCTGATTATCAAAATAAAAATAAATGAAAATCACGTTTCAGTTATACATGATGTATTTTGTGAGACATCCAAAAATCACTTTGAAATACTGTGGTTTATATATAATTTGGGTAAACTGCAGATAGCTGTATTTGGCTGTCTTTTTATTTATTATGCCTTTAGTCCAGAGACAGACACTCACTTATCAGTTCAGTATTTTTCTGAAGCTTATTTTGATGAACCACTTCAGTTAGCTTTTTCCAAACCAGTCTGATTTTTCATATCAGTTGATTATTTGTTATTAATATCCTGCACACAAAGTGCCTTACTGTCATAGCTTTATGACACACAATAAATACATATCTGTTGATGTACTTGCTAGTGTTTCAAAATGCCAGCAAACTTAAAATTGTACTTTCTGTGCTTCAAACGTGTACTTGAATAAGAAAATTGAAGCCAAAAGTAATTATTAAAGTATATATGTGCATTAATACGGGTGTAACTTACTTTTCTTGACAAAGCGTACAAGTTTCCACTCTTTGTGTGCAAAAACATCCTTGTACTAAAAACACAAGGTATGGAGAGACACAAGAGGCAAAATAGTTTCATAGTGAAAAAGGAGCAAGTGGCTAAACAAAACATGGAAATCATTGGTCGGCAATAAAAAAAAATCAGTATATTTCCTCCTCAAATTATATTTAAAAAAAGATACAAAGCCTACGTGATAATTACTTTCTCAGATGTTTCATCCACAGTGCATGCACTGATTATTTAACCATAAGGGAAGGCAATAAAAATACATTCTCTAATAAAACACTGTGAAATGAATCAAAAGGTACTTTTAGCCAGTAGTCAAACTGTGAAAAACTTCTCAGCACTTGTCTTGTAATTCTTAAAAACATTATTTTACTGAGTAGCCCTCTGTTCTTAATTCTCGGCTGCTTCTTCATCCGGGCATCAGACTCCAGGCCGGACTGTGGTTCAGAGCAGCTGCTGATGGCTCTCTCGTCTTCAGTCAGCTTTTGTAGCAGCACCTGAAAAACATGAACACAACACATGCTGTCTGATGGTTTGGTGAAGTATATTTCTGGATATGAAATAATAAATGACTACATTAACTCAGGTTCATGTGATTGAGTAGCTCCTTTGTGTAAATGTGTCATTTAGAGTCAGCAGTTATATATACATGAAGTAAATACAGCTTTGTAACAACAAATATTTACTCTTTTATATTCATATCAGGGGCAAATTTTCTTTTTAGGGAGAGAAGTAGAAATTGCAAAGTAAAACAATGTGGTTTTGAACAAGTCTAAAATCTTTCTGCTGTAATTTCATAGGTAACAGAAAAACGTCACTTTTTGTGACATGATGTTATTTTTATGGAACATTATATACTAAAGCATTAGTATGTGATAAATAAATTACTATTCACAGGCTGGCTTACAGTGGGAGGAAAAAGTAAGTACACCCTTTGTAATTTTGAACATTTCTCCCTAAATTGGTCATAAAATGTGGTATGATCTTAAGTCAAATCACAAGAATGAGTAAACAGTGTCTGCTTAAAATAATGCCACCCAAACAATTACATGTTATCAGTTTTTTATTGGCCATAAGATGTAAATATTCACAAGGGGGGAAAAGGTAAGTACACCCTTGGATTCAATAGCTGGTTGACCCTTCCTTGGCAGCAATAACTTCAACTAGACGTTTCCTGTAGCTTCAGATTAGGCACGCACAACAATCAGGATGAATCTTGCACCATTCCTCTTCACAATACTGCTGCAGTTCTGCAAGATTCTTGGGATGTCTGGTGTGAACAGCTTTCTTGAGGTCATGCCACAGCATCTCAATTGGGTTTAGGTCAGGACTTTGACTGGGCCATTCCAGAACATTTATTTTATTCTTCTGAAACCATTCTAAAGTTGATTTGCTTCTGTGCTTTGGGTTGTTGTCCTGTTGTGGCACCCATCCTCTTTTCAGCTTCAACTGTTTGACAGATTTTTTGAGGTTTTTCTGCAAAATATCTTGGTAAACTTGTGAGCTCATTTTTCCATTGATGATGGCGAGCTGTCCAGGCCCTGAGGCAGCAAAGCAGCCCCACACCATGATGCTCCCCCCACCACACTTAACAGTTGGAATAAGGTTTTGATGATGGTGTGCTGTTCCATTTTTCCTCCACACATGACGTTGTGTGTTCCCACCAAACAATTCAACTTTGGTTTCATCACTCCACAGAATATTTTCCCAGTTCGCTGTGAAGCATCTAATAATAACAATAGTAATAATAATGGATTTATTTATTATAACGCACTTTACATTTGTGGGCAAATCTCAAAGTGCACAGAAGGGAAAAACAATAAAAACATTAATAAAGACAATAGAAACAGTAAAAACATAAAATCAGTAAAAACAGTCAGTAATAATTATAAACAACAAAATTAATCAGGAAAGGTGATACGGAATAAAAAGGTTTTCAGTCCTTTTTTAAAAGAGTCCACCTTCTGTGGAGCCCTAAGGTGGTCGGGGAGGGCGTTCCACAGACGGGGAGCAGCAGCCTCAAAGGCCCTGTCGCCCATGGTCCTGAGCCGAGTCCTGGGCAGGCGCAGACGGTGCAGTTGGCCTGACCGGGTTCTGGCTGAAGTGTGTGGGTGGAGGAGTTCAGTGAGGTAGGGGTTGGCAGCACCATGCAGACAGTGATGGGTGTGAAGGAGGATTTTAAATTCGTTGCGGAGGTGAATGGGTAGCCAGTGCAGAGTGCGAAGGATGGGGGTGATGTGGTCATGTTTACGCACCCTCATCAGGACCCAGGCAGCGCTGTTCTGAACATACTGAAGCCTTCGGAGGCTCTTGCCTGGGATCCCAATGAGGAGTGCGTTACAGTAATCCAGCCTGGAGGTGACAAAGGCATGGATGAGCCTCTCTGCAGCGGGACGGGAGAGAGATGGTTGGAGTTTGGCTATATTATGGAGGTGAAAGAAGGAAGTTTTGCAGATGTAGGTTATATGGTGTTCAAAACTAAGATGGGGGTCGAACTTGACACCCAAATTAGTGACTGAGGGAGAGAGGGGAAAGTTGTGACCGAGAAAGGAGACAGAGGAAATGACTGAGGAATGGAGCTGGTGTGGAGTACCAATTTGGATGGCCTCTGTTTTGGAACTGTTTAACTGTTAGAAATTTTGACTCATCCAAGCTTTTATCTCCTCCAGGCAGGAGTCCAGCTGAGTGACAGAGGATGGGGGGGTGGAGGAGGGGGTGACCTTTATGTAGAGCTGAGTGTCGTCAGCATAGCAGTGGAATTGTATTCCATGCCTGCTGATGACACGACCGAGGGGGAACATGCATATGGTGAAAAGGATTGGACCGAGGACAGAGCCCTGGGGGACCCCACAGGTGACAATGTGGGGGTGGGATTTAGCATCTCCCAGGGCTACGAACTCGGTCCTTCCCGTGAGGTATGAATTGAACCATTTGAGGGCTGTCCCAGTGATACCAATTTCGCGTTGGAGGCAGTGAAGGAGGATGTGGTGATCAACAGTATCAAATGCAGCAGAGAGGTCGAGAAGGATGAGGAGGGAGGTGGAGCCAGAGTCAGAGGTCATCAGAAGGTCGTTTGTGACTCTGATGAGAGCTGTCTCTGTGCTGTGGGAGGGGTGGAAACCGGATTGGAATTTTTCATACAGATTATTGAGTTTAAGGTGGTTGTGGAGTTGAATGGAGATCATTTTTTCAAGGGTTTTGGAGATGAAGGGGAGGTTGGAGATGGGTCTGTAATTTGACAGAGGTTCGGGATCGAGAGTGGGCTTTTTGAGGAGGGGCTTAATTATAGCTGTTTTGAGGCTGGTTGGAACATGGCCGGTTTGAAGGGAGAGATTTATGATGCTTGTGATTAGATGACTGATGGAGTGGCAATGAGCCTTAAGCAGGGGGGAGGGGAGGGGGTTGAGGGAGCATGTGGTGCTTTTTTGCAAACTTCAAACGTGCAGCAATGTTCTTTTTAGACAGCAATGGCTCCCTACGTGGTGTTCTCCCATGAAACCCATTTTTGTTTAATGTTTTACGTATTGTAGATGTGTCAACAGAGATGTTGGCATGTTCCAGTGATTTCTGTAAGTCTTTCACTGACACTCTAGGGTTCTTTTTTACCTCATTGAGGATCCTGCACTGTGCCCTTGGAGTCATCTTTCAGGGTGACCACTCCTTGGAAAAGAAGCAACAGTGCTGAACTGTCTCCATTTGTAGACAGTTTTTCTCACCGTGGATTTGTGAACATCAAGACTTTTAGAGATGGTTTCGTAACCTTTTCCAGGTTTACACAAATCAACAATTCTTGATCTTAGGCCTTCAGAGAGTTCTTTTGAGCGAGGCATGGTGCACATCAGACAGTGCCCCTCATCAAGAGACAACTCTTACCTGGTGTGTGTTTTCCAGTGGGCAGGGCAGCTTTAACCCACACCTCAGTCATTGAACTTCAGGTTGGCTCACACCTGACTCATAAATTTGACTAACTAGCTCTTGGTGGATCCTTAGCCAGAGGGGTGTACTTACTTATTCCTCCCTGTCTTGTGAATGTTTACATCTTAAGGCCAATAAAAAAATATGATAACATGTAATTGTTTGGGTGGCATTAGTTTAAGCAGACACTGTTTACTCATTCTTGTGATTTGACTTAAGATCATACCACATTTTATGACCAATTTAGGCAGAAATGTACAAAATTACAAAGGGTGTACTTACTTTTTCCTCCCACTGTATATGCTATTCAAACTCAGAAAATACATTCAGAATACCAAATACTCCGAGTACATTTTTACTTGGAGTAGAATATTTTTTGCTTTTACAATACTAGATTCATAATACAACAATCCTACTTTGAGAACTTTTACTGGAGTACAATGTTTTATTCATTCTATTCCAGCCTATAAATATGAAGTAATAATAATTTACGTGTAAAACTACAGTTTTGTCATACTTTCACAGTATGAGGTGTGATGTCCTCATAACACAGTGATTACCTGTCTGTACTGAGGGTCTCCTCCGCTGCTCCGTCCCCGGCCTCATCCGCTGGTTGGAGCCGCTCTCTGAGGGCCTGTCGTGGGCCAGGAAAGAGAAGAGAGCGGGCGGATTAATGAAGTTTCAGGACTGTCAAGATCGCCAACTTTACACCATTACGGACCTCAGACATGCAGTCGTTATTTATTTTGGCAGCTGACTTTAGCATTAGAGCCAAAAAAGGAAGTGGACTTAGATCTGCTGACTCAGCGGGTCACAAACAAGCATATATACTCTAAATAAACATTACTGAGACTAATCTTTACAGTCATATCACAGAGAAAACAACACTGATAGCAGCTATTAGTGATTAGCAGCTATTAGCAATTAGCAGCTAGTTAGCTCGTCCGTCTGTACCGTCGTTTGGCGGCCTCTGCAGCCCTCAGACTCGGCATTAATTCAGCCAGATCTCGGTAAAGACTGCAGCTCGGTCTGCTCTCTGCTCTGTATCACCACCAGGGTTATAGCTTACTGAAGTGTGGGCTTACTAGCTGTAGCTGTTCCAGCAGAGTTATGAATCAACAACAAAGACAGCAAACGCCGCTCGTAACAAAAAGGTAACCTTTTATCAGAGACCCAACAGTCAGAGGATTTATCCGGACGTGCTCTGTAAACTTACCTCTCTGTTAGACATGTCCATGAACAGCATCGTCCTTTGGTCAGTCATGTTTCTTCTTTGTTTTGAAAGTCTGCAAGACATCTGGGGGGAGGGGGCAGTGGAGTGGAGGAGGTGTGGCTAACAGCCTCTCTTTATTCACGGAACAGCCCCTTTGTTTTGATTTGTGCTCAGACGCTCTAGCGCGACACCTACAGGCCAAAAGTCGCGTAGTATACCTTTAAAGCTCCAAAGTTCCATCCTCGCCTCATCCACTTGCGTCTTAGTCTGGCCCACCAGAGATGCATGCCAGAGACGCGAGAAAACGAAGAGAGGAGACGAGGAGATTCATTTTAAGAGCATTGAGACGTCCCCATCTCTGGAGGGTCACATGAGGCAACGTCTTTTAGTGATGACGGCGTCACAGCTGGATATGCCGGTCCGAGCGCACAGAAGAAACTAAATTAAGGAAAATAATGTAAACTCCAGGGCGCTCGACCGCAGTGAATTCATATTCACTATGACATCAATTGAACACAAATATGTACATGAATGAAAAAGAAAAATGTCGTTTTCCCAGGCGGCCCAGAATGATAAAAGTTCTTAATTGTTATATTGCGGCCACTTTGTTCATAATTAAAGTGTTTATTCTGCACTAAGCACTTAAAGCTGTGGTCTACGATTTCAAACCGCAGCCTGCCCCCCCCTCACATCTCCGCTCCGCTCCGCTCCTGTTCCAAGATCCCGCCCCCAGCTCGTGCCGTCTAAAGCCCCCTCGGGCAGCGCTACGAGCGACTAGCACAATATATCAGCAGCAAACTCAATCAAAAACAGCTCAGCTCAACTGAAAGTATCAAACACGACAGACATCTCCCTTATAACACACAGCAGTAGCCATCTCAACTCGACTGGCGGCAATGCGGGTCTGGCGCCGCCAGAGCGAAGCCGAGTGTGGGGGAGGATTTATCTTTCTCAGCCTGTCCTCCCTAGCTCAGCTTACAGTGCTAACGACTAGCGGCTAACAGGCTAACCGGCTCCCCTACAAGTTATTAGCCCGTGCAGGCACAAACTAACCAGAGTAATTCAGCAGACATCTCCCACTGTAGTAAACAAAGCCATTACCTGATCAACCAGGGGCGAAACGGCCGATGTTGAAGGTCTGACGGCCGACTGAGGCTATTCGTTAGCGCGCTAACAGGCCTCAACCCGCGGGCAGAGCTCCGTTGGGCCCCGGGAGAGGGAGGCGACTTCTCGGATCGGCGCTAGGCTTTTCCGGCTCCATGATAGTTCAGTAGCTAACGCTGCTAGCTGCTCACCGGAGGTAGAGGGGAGGAGGCGGGACCATGGGCAAGATGCTGCGTACTGCGTAGTGAGGGAGACGAGGATTGGATGGACTCATGGACTAACTCACGGACTATCACGACCAATTAATCTTCGCAGGTGCTCAAGTTTAATTGGTCAGCTAGTATGCACCTTTTCAGCAGATATATTGAATGGATTTTTTTCGTTCTTTTTGGTCTTTATACTGTGTAGATAGGACCATAGGACCATAACAGCCTTATAAATGGTGTTATTAATATGTACAAAGCTTCCAAATCGTAGACCATAGCTTTAAACCCCCCCTCTATGCGCATTTGTATAGAAAAAAATGTAAAGGCCTGAGATAACAAAGTACAATTCACTACATTCTCTCCTTATTTATGCTTGGTTAGATCAGGAACTACATAAAACATGCTTTTCTCTAATGTGCATTATAATCTGCCTGACCATGGGGTCTATTGGGTGCTGATATGTGTCAATAAGCATCCCTTTTCTTCTTTATTATTGGCCATGTTTTCTGTTTGTAAATGTCTGTATGGTCTGGGTAGACTGCAAAAACTGAATTGCCCTTTGTAATAAGTAAAGTTGTCTAATCTAATGTAAAATGTGTTTTCCTGAACAGACCTGTCTACTGTAGCAGCCTCACAGTTACAGACATAAACACAAACAACACAGATAAATCAGGACAGACAACAGATGGAAAACCTGAAAGTACTGCCCCATGATAGTGTTCAATATTTTCTGTGATAGCAATATGTCTAGCTTGAAATTCTTTTAAATGATGAGTCAAATATTTCTTTGCACAGTGGAAGAAGTTGCTAATTTTACTTTAACACTTTATCTTGCTCCATATTGTATAAATTTCTAAGATGTGGCAGCTGAGGCTTACAGCTGGCTGGTGATATGTCAAAAGGGGGCGTGTCTGTCAGTAAAAAGACTTCCACGAAGCCTGCACTTGTGTTTCCTCGATTATCCCTCCTCCAGATCAGTCTCCTCTCTCCTCCGAGCACACTTGGCGCTTTGGAACGACCTTCAATATGGCTGCTCACAAAGTACTTCCGGTATCGCGGAGGAGAGAGGAGACTGCATTTTGGCATGTTAGGATACACCCAGCGTGTCAGTTGTTTGCGTTGTCTTGAGTTAAGCGAGATGCAGCCAACACATCACAGGGAAAGTCATTGTGGAAGCAGCGGGGATCAGAACTCACTCAGAAATCACTTTACTGTTATTGAATCTAAATACAATGAAAGGAGTATGACCATGAGTCAGGGTATTTCCCTTATAGTTTAGGTTAAGAAACACATTTTAAAAACAACACACAGGACAAGAATGAAAGTAAATACTTAAAAAAGGATGAAAGTGGTTTATTATCATAAGGTGCCATTGTGGCTGGTATATTAAAAAAAAAAAAAAATTGCCACACGGATGCACACACTCTCAATTGTAGCCCTGTAAAACCCACCAACAGCTCAGACACGGTTTCAAGAAGGACCCAGACGCTTAAAGGCAGTTGTGCACACAGTAATCACACTTAATTGACAGATCTTGAAATCAACACAGTTCAGAGCTGGGACCAAACCTGCAAGCCCAGTATTGGCAGTCCAATGCTCTATCCTCTTGGCCATACTGGAGGAGATCAGCCAATAGGAGGATTCATTTTTTACAGATGAACAGCGGGGAACGAACCCGCGAGCCTCTGAACAGGTGACCGATAGGAAGACCACTCTTACACCAGGCAAACAGAGGCTTTCAGCAAAACCAGAACTGGACTCACGCTTTGCTTGGTGACACAGAGGCGTTCAGGAAGACTCGGACTGGATTCACGCTTTGCTTGGTGAGCAGAGATTCACCAGGAAACCACAAAACAGACTGCCACCACAGATCAGGATTTACAGATGGATTCTCAATGTCGAGGACAGGCAGGAGGGTCAGATACCAGGCAGGCCACCTCAGATCAGGATACGCAGGCGAATTCTCAAAGTCAGAGACAGAAGGCGATTTCTACAGCCGGGACTCAGGCAGACTGGTAAGTGAGGAACAGAAGCTAGTCGATACCTTGCAGTCAAGCCGAGGGTCAGGCGTTAAAGGAAGAACCAGGAATGAAACTTGTTGACAATGGGTGATCAATCCGGAAGACAAGTCTGGAGTTCTCAGCATGAAGTCGAAGAAAATCTGACACTGACTGTGTGTGAAGCTGGGGTTTAAGTAGGTGGCCTGATTGCAGCAGATGCGGTGCAGGTGTGAACAGGAGCGCAGGTGAGCTGAGTTTAGCTGATTAGCCTGCAGCAGGAATGTGGCAGGCTGAAGGTTGAGACTGAGGCTGAGACTGAGGCCCCATCCACACAAAGACAAAACGCTTAAGAGTTTCCAAAACGATCGTCATAAATGTAATAAATAAATATAATGTGAAATAGAAGCCACCTCGAATGTGTGACGGACGTGACATAAATATGATCAATAACTATATAGCCCCCTTCAGTCAAACACAGGGCAATGCGCCACCTCCAGTCGTTTTAATGAGGGACGTACTGGAAACGGGAAGCGGTTTTAACCGCGGCGGTAGTCAAATAATAACTATTACACAGATTTAAACAAACGATGGTAACCGCCCATGTGAACGCCCACAGATTTTGTTGTAGATATTATATACCAATGGACTTTGCCCTGCCGAAACTTTCTAGCGGCATTCTCCTGGCAGCAGCCAATCCAATCAAAGGAGGGAGAGAAACCGGAAATAATATGCTTCACGGGTCTACACAAACATTAAATGAGCTCTACCAAAAGGATCTACCTTCATATAAAGTATAAAGATAATAACCAGAAAAACTTGGCATGAGGCAGCATTTCACTTAAAGCTATTGTCTACAATTTAGAAGCTTTGCACATCTTACTAACACCGTTTATAAGGCCATTATGGTCCTATGATCCCATCTACACAATATAAAGACCAAAAAGAATGAAAAAAATCCATGCAGTACATCCGCTGCAAAGCTGCATACTAGTTGACTAATCCGAACTGCATGGGCATGCGCGGTTCGGATTGGTCCGTGAGTCCATCCAATCCCCTGTCTCCCTCGCTACGCAGCATCTTGCCCATGGTCCCGCCCCCTCCCCTCTACCTCGCTTACACACCGGTGAGCAACTAGCACCTGCTGGCTATCCGAATGGCCGCCATGGGCCACGGGCTGCCGAAGGACCTCTGCCCGCCGTTCCAGTGTTCGTCCGGGGGGCCCAGAGCCAGTACTGCTGCCCCCTGCCCATGGAGCTCCAGCTCCAATAGTTCGATCCAAGGGCCCCGGGCAGGGCCTCCCCGATGCCCCACGCAGTGCACCGTAAGCCGGGTCTGATTCCTCGGGCTTTGGCCCCTGTCCCCTGGAGCCCAACGGAGCTCTGCCCGCAGGTCGAGGCCTGTTAGTGGGCTAAAGAACGGCCTCAGTCAGCCGTCAGACCTTCAGCATCGGCCGTTCCGCCCCTGGTTGAACGGGTAATGGCTTTGTTTACTAAAGTGGGAGATTTCTGCTGAATAACTCTGGTTAGTCTGTGCCTGTACTGACTAATGACTTGTAGTGGAGCAGTGAGGCTTTGTCAATAGATGTTAGCCTGTTAGCCGCTAATTGTTAGCATTGTAAGCTGAACTGGTGAGGACAGGCCGAGAAAGATAAATTCTCCCCCACAATCGGCTCCGCTCTGGCGGCGCCAGACCCGCATCGCCGCCGGTCCAATTGAAACGGCTACCGCTGTTTGTTACAAGGGGATGACTGTCGTGCTTGATACTTTCAGTTGAACTGAATTGTTTTTGATTGAGTTTGTTGTTGATATATTAGCCAGGCGCTTGTAGCTCTGTTCGAGGGGGCTTGTTGTTTTTCAAATTTGCTAAACGGTTTCAAATCGTCGACCATAGCTTCAAGAGTGTTTGGGCAGGGAGTGTAGTGAAGGGCTCTGCTGTGATGTTCACTGAAACACCTCTCTGTCACTGCCGCCTTGGACTCTATGCTCGTACTGCGGCAGCAGCAGACTCTTTAAAAAACGCTTTGCATTTGGGGGACTCGTCCGGCAGGGAGGCTGTTTTTAGGGCAGTTGCCGCGGCTTGTAAAATCATGAAGGAAGAAAAAAGAGAGGGACAGAAAGGAGAGAGTCCACAAAAGAAATGGCAGAGAGTGTCCCAAGTGTGTGGTCACTACAAGAAGGGACGAAAAGAAAACACAGTGCAGTGTGTCTGATGTCAAACGGAGTGAGCACCTAGCTTAGCATGATAGCACGTTGTTAGGGCTGCAACTATTACTATTACAGCATTTTAAATATGCTCATCACAGACATGCGTCCTCTTTCCATGGTGGAGGACACAGGATTTAAGAACATGATCAGGGATTTCAATCCAAACTACACAATGCCCTCCAGAACACACTTCACATATATAATTGCAGAATTGTATTACTGCCATGTAAATCAGTATTGTATTGGCTTTGTTTTAAGCCAGTACTGGTTTAAACTTTGAAAGTTGTTAAAATAAAAACTCTTTTCTGAGGAATAAACAGCATTTGGTTGCTCATTTTGAAAGCCCTAACATTTTGCATGTATACAATTGATTTATTTGTTTAAAAACAAAAAAGTATATTTTGTAACAGTACTTGATTACTCGAACGAATAATTGATAGAATACTCAATTCCAAAAATACTTGATAGTTGCAGCTCTAAATAAAGCTTGAATTGATGCTGCCTTTATCCCATGTTACAGTTAAAACAGCAGTGACTGTAAACACAGAGGCTGTGATAGGACTGTCAAGCAAATGACGCAATTGTGTCTCCCTCTAGGAAATGAAATCACTCGAGATCAGGACACCAAATGGTGCCCACAAACTTATGTTACTCTACTGATGACCTGCATTTTACACTTTGTGTTTTTTAATGTATCACCACTGAGAAATCAAGTTAACCAAGATAATCAAAATGCAGAAAAACTTAAGTGTCTGCCCAACGTAGCTTTTGAGACAATGATCTCTATTTTATTTTGTAGTATTTTATTTCGGTATCATGAAACCATTTCCTTCTGACATTGGAGAAGTGGAGCCTCTTATTTTGTAGTATCATAACGTTACTTCCTTCTGACGTTGGAGGTGTAGAGTCTCCAAGACCAACTCCACTCGGCTGAGAGTGGAGGTCTGCAGCTGGACTGTCTTGTTTTGATCAGCTCCCTTATGTTGGGTGACCATGAGAGGTCATCTGAGACGTGGGGCTTGAAGATCTGGATCTTTTCCACAGATACTCATTAATGCTGAGGGGGCACTGTGTTTTTTTCCTGTGTTGTGTCAAGGACCATTTCTTTGTTTTGGAAGTGATAAGAGTCAGATTGTTCCCAAAACAGCACTCTGACATCCTCCTCACCTTATCTCTGTACATAGATTAATCTCCCTTTGGGAGAAGCCCAACAATGGCTGTGTGATGACAACATTGGACGAGTGAGCTGGAGAACAGTCAGATGTGATGGAGGAGGAGAAAAAGTGTCCAGTTTTCACTCTCTGTGAGGGCCTTGATGCAAAAGTCCTTCATGCCGGAGCAGATGAAGGGGGAGAGGTGTAACAGTTTCACCACTAGGATGTTCAGAATGATGGTGTTGAATGCTGAGCTGAAGTCAGTGAACAGCATCCTGACATAGCTGGTATGATGCTCAAGATGACTTGGCACACAAACATGTGCTGAGAGTGCCAAATCCCCCAGCAGTCTAAGCCTATTACAGCTTAAATAACTTTATTTGAAGACATTACAGAAAGATGCTAGCCTTGCAGAGCAGACAGAGCTGCCTGATTCTGAAATCCTGCAGCTCTGGTCTTGCTCTTGCTCTTCTCTTGGTCTGTCCAATGAATTCACGCGGCTGAATTTTAAACGGCCCAATCAGGGAAAAGAGGCAGGTGCTATAGAATGCGGACGTGACGGCAACCGGAAGTTGAAAACCGGAAGTTGAGAACGGACATGCCAATTTGTCACAATCTCAGTCTTTGCCTCAGCCTTAATCTCCAGTCTGCCTCTCCGCTGCTGCAGCGTAATCAGGTCTACTCAATACACCTGCGTTCCCGCCCACACCTGCACCTTATTGTCTCCAATCAAGCCACCTACTTAAACCCCAGCTCCACACACAGTAAAGGTGCGTTAACACCACAAGCGACCTAGCGACAAAAGTCGCATCGTCCACTGAGGTAGCGTCGCGCGTCCATAAATAGCCTACCTGTTTGGTCGCCTGGCGTCAGACGTCGGTCGGTGACGTCACGTCCGCTCGAGTTTTACCGCGATCGTATCATATATCACATAATAGAGTGTATAAGCGGACATTATTCCAGCTGTGTCCTTTTCACTCACTTATCAGACACAAAAGTCTGCAGCTGATGATGCAGCAGCATCATCTGTGAGTTTACCGCGGTCCGTCTGCAAATGTCCTCACAGAGATTAGTTCCGCCTATGCAGAAGTCATCCGCTCTGTAGTCCGGATGAATAACAGCACCGTCACACGTACACACACCGCTGATTGGCTGATGCTGCACAGCCAAGCATGACATCACCTGAATATATCAACTTTTTTTTTAACTTTGACATCGCGCGACGAGTGAAGCGGTCGTCTTGTCGCCAGCTGTCGCATTGCGGGAGGGTTAGCCCCGCCCCATCGCGGCTGTACATTGACTTTGCATGGAGAGTGAACGCCGAGGTAGTCCAGGTAGCGTCCGGTGTGAACGCACCTTTAGTGTCAGATAGGGCTGCCACAAACGACTATTTTGATAGTCGACTAGTCAACGACTACTTTTGCGATTAGTCGACTAGTCACTTCATGCATGAACTGCAGTATACTGCACCAGCATGCAGCTGGTGGCCCAAATCGCTTATTATGAGCAGACCTGGCAACTTTGGTGCCTGCGTAGTTGTTCATGCGCCACATGCATGAGTGTGTTTCGGGTGTGTTGGTTTGATTCCTGCAGGTGTGATAACCAGAAAACAGGACAGATAGGCAGACAAGACAGCAGAGGTACAGCGGCAGTTTTGTGAGAAAACACACCTAAAAAAACAAAACGACTAGTCGACTACTGAATTAGTCGTCGACTATTTTGATAGTCGACTAGTCAACGACTAGTCGACTATCAATTAGTCAACGACTAGTCGACTAATCGTGGCAGCCCTAGTGTCAGACTGTCTTCGCACTCATGCTGAGCATTCCAGACCTGTCTCTCGGATTGATCACCCATTGCGGACAAGAATTATCCCAGATTCTGCGTCATACGCCTGACCCTCGGCTTGACTACAAGCTGTCGACTAGCTTCTGTTCTTCACTCACCCGTCTGCCTGAGTCCTAGGCTAGCGATCCTGCTTCCATCTCTGACGCCGAGTTTTCGCCTTTCCTGATCTGTGGTGGTCTGCCTGGTAACTGATCCCTGCCTGTCTTCAACGCTGAGTTTCCGCCTGAGTCCTGCTTCATGCTGGTCTGCCTGGTAACTGATCCCTGCCTGTCTTCAACGCTGAGTTTCCGCCTGAGTCCTGCTTCATGCTGGTCTGCCTGGTAACTGATCCCTGCCTGTCTTCAACGCTGAGTTTCTGCCTGAGTCCTGCTTCGTGCTGGTCTGCCTGGTAACTGATCCCTACCTGTCTTCGACGCTGAGTTTCTGCCTGAGCCCTGCTTCGTGCTGGTCTGCCTGGTAACTGATCCCTACCTGTCTTCGACGCTGAGTTTCTGCCTGAGCCCTGCTTCGTGCTGGTCTGCCTGGTAACTGATCCCTACCTGTCTTCGACGCTGAGTTTCTGCCTGAGCCCTGCTTCGTGCTGGTCTGCCTGGTATCTGATCCCTGCCTGTCCTCGACGCTGAGATTCGCCTGTGTCCTGATCTGTGTGAGCCTACCTGGTTACTGACCCCCGCCTGTCTTCAACAACGTGAGTTTGCCTGAGTTTTCCTCTCCAAGTGTTCCTGAACGTCTCTGCTCGTCAGTGAATGAGGCAAGCCTCTACCACTCTCCTCTTAAGACTGTGTGAGCCTTTGTCTGAGCGCCTCCTTTGTGGCTTAGTAGTGAGAACGCTCACCTTCAGATTCAGCTGCGCGGGTTGGATCACCGCTCAAGCCGCAGTTACTCTTCTGTAAGGACTGTGTTCACCCTTTTCCTGACCATCCCCTGCGTGGCCGAATGGAGAGAGCATCTGCCTTCATTTCCAGGCATGCGGGTTCGATCCCCGCTCTGAACTGTGCTTTGAGAAATCTGTCAATAAAGATTGTTCGTTGTTTACATCCATACTACTTGCTTCTGGGTCCTTAATACAAACGTGTCACCGATAAGCCTATTGTCCTCATAGATACTTAGTAAAACTTGGCGAAATCTGCCCTCCTCAGAAGTTTACTTGTAGGGATTGTCTTTGACGAGGTTCATGTCACATATCATGTCACAAAAGAAAAAAAAATTATGACAAATTCAATGAAAACATTTCTTCATTATATGAGGCAACCCTGCTTAAATGGATTGGTCTGTGATGAATGTGACGAGCAGAACGATTATCCAATCACAAGCTTGTTTTGTTTTTTTTAATGTTCTGCCCCTGAAAAGAAATTTCAAGGGCTCCTACCCAGATGAACTAGTGAAATGTTTCTGTGGCAGATGTATGGAGCTGTCCATCTGGCTTGACAGGTTAGAAAGATGCTCCAGATTGTGGGTGTCTTGAGTCACGATGTTCTGATCAAGTGACTGCTGATTGACATACACGTAACTGTTTTATGTGTAATGTGTTTTTAGCATTGTAAGAATTCATGTGTGTATTAGGTAGATCAAATAAGTCCTCCTCAAAAAGAAGTCATGAGTGTTTCTTCAGTATTTGATTTTTCTGATGTTTGTCTAAGACAGTTTTAATTCTTGTCTGTTGTAGGTCTGAGTCTGTGGGACTGCAGTGACTTTGAAAAACACATAAGAGAAAGACCACAGAACTACAACAACTTTGAGATTGTTGCCTCAGAGTCAATTGAGGATAAATCATCAGCACTTGATGTCGATGCATCACTAAAGGCGAGTTTCTTTAGTGGACTTGTTCAGGTTGGTGGATCAGCCAAATATCTGAAAAACAACAGGACTTCCAAAAACCAAGCCCGTGCGACACTGAAGTACCAAGTGACAACAAAGGTCAAAGAACTGTCAATGAATCATCTCAGAGAAGGAAATATGAAAAACTCAGATGTTTTTGACAAACAAATTGCAACACATGTGGTCACTCAAGTTCTTTATGGCGCACAAGCCTTCTTCGTCTTTGACCAAGAGGTCTCTGAACAAGAGGATCACCAAGACATTGAGGGAAACCTGAGGGTGATGATCAAAAAGTTACCTGATTTTACTATAGATGGTAAAGGTTCAGTGAAAATAGGAGTCAAGGACAAGGCAAATGTTTCCAAGTTCTCCTGCAGTTTCTTTGGAGACTTTAACCTCCAGAAAATGCCTGCATCCTATCTGGAGGCCATAAAAGTCTACCAAAATCTACCCCAGCTGCTGGGGACAAATGGAGAAAATGCAGTACCCATGAAGGTCTGGCTTCTTCCATTGACCACTTTAGATTCCTCTGCAGCCAAACTTGTTCGTCAGATAAGTTACAGTCTAGTTCAAGAATCACAGAACATTCTGGAGGACTTCAACAAACTGGAAATGAGGTGCAACGATGCTCTGAAAACCACCACAGCACAGCAGTTCCCACAGATTAGCAAAAAGATCAAAACTTTTAAAGACATGTGCTCTGAATTCAAACTGGACTTCCAAGAAATGTTGGCACAGAAACTCCCATCAATCCGAGGAGGAGGAGAGGAGGAGGCTGTGCTCGCAGAGATCCTGAAGAAGAGACACTCTTCTCCTTTCAGCAGCAAAATCCTGAATGAATGGATGGACTGTAAAGAGGAGGAGATCTGGTTTTTAAAATCCATCACCAACCTGCTGAAAAACATCAAGGTTGTTGAGTCCAAAGATTTTCACCAGGAAATTTTCAGTGCAAAGCACTCAGTGTGTTTTGTTTTTACCTCACTAGGAGATGATGAACCTTTTCTCTCAGATTTATCAAACTACTTAAGACAAACACCAGAACAAGAAACCCCTCAAGATCCACACACTCATGATGTGGAGAAGGAACAGTGGTTCACCTCAAGAGAGGTGGCCAAATCAGTAAGAAACAAAGCAAAGATCTTCAGTGACTTTGCAGAGGCCAACCAGCACAACAACAACATCAAGTTCTTGACAGTTGGAATGACAGATGAGAATCAGAAAGGTTCGAGCATCTACCTTTATGAAGACGGCTTCTCTGTCTCTGAGAACTTTGAGCCACCCTCACGGCCTAAAGCAGTCACAGTAGGAGACGTCAGCCACAACAGTGTGACGCTGAAGATTGATCCACCACAGTTTGGATCAGAGAACATCACCTCCTACTCTGTTGAGTTCTGTGTTAGAGGAGAGGAACAATGGAAACAGCAGGAAACATCCAAACCTGAAGAGGAACATCAGAAACAGCAGGAAACATCCAAACCTGAAGAGGTCACAGTGGGTGACCTGAGTCTAGACACAGAGTACATGTTCAGGTGTAGAGCAGTGACCTCTGTAGGTGTTGGACCTGCCAATCAAGTCAGCAGTCCTGTTCAAACCTTACCATGCAGCCCTCCAAGAAAACCTCAGGTGGAGTCAAACTCTAGTGAGATTTCAGTCAGCTGGGAGAAACCTGCAGAGATTGGAGGAAAGATCAGAGATCTGAGCTACATCGTGGAGTACGCCAAAACAGACGACAAAGCAGACACAGAGGAGGATCTCCAGTGGAGCCAGAAAATGACCAAAACTGAGCGAGCAGTCATTTCAGGGCTGGAGCGGCTGAGAGAATATGCTGTCAGGGTCAGATGTGATTGTGGTTCAGCTGGCAGAAGTAAGGAGAGCATCATTGTGAGACTAAGGATTATTAGGTAAGACTCAGCATCACTGTCATTTTACAAAGTGCCCGTAAAACAAAGAGTTCATGAACATAGATGAGTGTTAGAGGTTTTGCTTGGTGATGAAAGCCTGAAACAAAACTGTGCAAATATTATCCTGGGAGAAAATGGTAAAGGAAAGTTAACTCCGATCAATAGGCATTTTGCCACAGTTTTTTAAAGTGGCTGTAATCAAATCTTTTCTTAAAAAAACTACCAGGCACTTTAGCTAAGTAGAAAAGCACTTGGAGAGCACAGACCTCCACCACCACCACATCCTCTCACATATTGTGATTTTCACCATAAATATTAGTCCTGCCTTTATTTCATCTCAATATTTAGATTCATTGACCTTTAAAACATACCATTTGCAATTGGTTTCATAATGATATCTATTTTAGTTCAGAATATATTCACAAATATCGCATTTTTTGTCATGGCGGATCCAGACGGTGATCTGGATCTACACCAAAGTTGAATCAGTTCTTCCTTTTCCAATGCTGAACTTTTCCTGAAAATTTAAATCCATCCATAACATTTGAATTATTTAGTTCACAGACAGACAGACAGACTCTCCTGAAAACATGACCTCCTGGCGAAGGTAACTACAGGCCTATATCAGTCCTTGAGAAAGTAATGGCTTATTAGCGGTGTGATTTCCTTCAAAATAACAGCCTTCTTTTAAAACTCAGTCAGGATTTAGAGCTCATCACAGCACAGAGGCTGCTCTAGTTAAATTTACTAACAATCAGCCCTCAGCTTCAGATGAAGGATTTCTCTGAGTACTTGAACTGCTAGATCTCAGTGCAGCCTTTACCGCCATAGAGCATATGTTCTTCTGCTGAGAATAGACAAATGACTCGAGTTTACAGGGTGTTATGGAATGACTCCTGATGAATTAATGTTAGACCCAAAAGCTTAAAGACGAAGGCAGGTACAATTTGACAGTCTTTTTATTGATCAGCACAACCCAAACAGAGGAGTAAAGGGGAAGTCCAGTGTTTGTGTGGGATTTCAGTAAAAATGTTGAGTATTCAGAGGTGGTTGGGGTGCTGAGGGCTCAATGAAGAAAGGGATCAGAGAAAGGGTAAGTGCATCAGCGATAAACTAAGGTAACAAGTCACAAAAACACTCAGAGGCAAAAAAAAACTCCTGTCTGGAGGTACAAAAAGGCTTATAGCCAACAAATACGTTAAAGAGCGAGGAAAATGCAGCCAAATCAAACCACAGTAGTAAAGGAAATCCACTGGCCTTGCAGAGATGTCAAGGAGCCGGTTAAGTAGGGAGCAGGTGTAAGTGCAGCAGAGAGTGCAGGGAAACCACACAGGGAATTTACAAAGTTGCAGGTTTGTACTAAACAGGAACTTTGAGTATAATTAGGGAAAATATATTTTTTCATATTTTTGACCAAAACAGCGAGATTGCATGCAGGTACATTTGAGATCATCTCTGTGTTTCCTCAATCAGAGAGGCACACTGCTCAATGCACAAGCATTGAGGCTGAGCATTTCTCTATCACGTTCACACACAATTTTAGGACCCACATTTGAACTGTGGACTTATGTGAGGTTAAATTAGATTTAGCTCAAATTTTCAGGAGATGTTGGGAATGGCCGCAAACATAAAAAGGATAAAAATGTTCAGATTTTGTTGGGGATCCAGATAACGATGATTGGTGAATAGTTGATTTTGCATAATACATATCTAACTAATGAATATATAAGCATGATTTGTAAACACATGAGAAAATTTGCGAATTCTTGCAGTTTTTCAGCTAGTGTTGTGATTTTAGTCAGTAGTGTATGTTGGCATGAGCCAATTCGGATGTATTGGCAAACTGATTATGGGCAAATTCCAGCCTCACAAATCAGTCATCATCATGAGTACAGCACTAAGAAACATTTTTCAAGCCTCAAGTAAAATCAAAAAACATAAAGGCAAACCGTTTAGGAGAATATAATTCATGATACCCTGGACATAAATTATTCTTTTTCCTTTTCGAAACAGTCTGTATTAATGAAGGTGGGAGCTTGCTCCTCTGGAGAATGCATCAGAGATTTTGAGCCAGTAAATGATTGATCAAGATTTATTAATTAAAGTGCGGTATTATTGATCAAAGTTTCTGTTTCCTGTTTCTTACGTTCCGGCCTTATCACTGCAAAAATCGCATCATGGCCAGAAACCTGTTGAAGAATCCCAGTGGGAAAGGTAAGATGTTAAGTCAGGATCAAAAGCTAAATCAGACTCAGGTCAACTTTCTGTTGTGCTCTGTGTGCATCTTTATTCATTTCTATTCAATATAAGACAAGAAGGAAGCAGAAGGAAAATGTTTCCATTTCAGGGCCAATATTACATTTTTTTAAGTATATAAAATTATGTAAAACTGTATGACCATGAAACGATCCAAAGGAAATGCTGTTTTTTTCAACTTAATCAGAACAAAGCAACAAGCTTTAGGTGTGAATTGTGAATTTCTTCTTGATTTGCTGGTGATGTTGTTGTCGGCCAGTCAGCAGTATGCTTGATCAAAAAGCCACTATTGAACGAAAAAATGGACTCCAACCTGTGTATTTTGCTTATACTGGTGTTGCAGTAAACTCAACTGATAAAGAAATGTTAACAGCTTGAGCATGTGCACTTCCAGAGCAGCTGAAGTTCTGGGACCTGACAGAGAACGGAGGAGATAAATGGAAGGTGGAGGACATGCCCGGAGACTGTGGCTTCAACAACAACCCCACCGGAGAAACCAAATTCTTTGCCACCTCTTACAAGTGAGTTGATCGTAAGTGAGTGATTCAGATGTTTCCATAGCTGACAAACTAAAATCCTCCACTTTCTGACAAACTGTGTGTTCTAGGTTGTGCCTGAAGAGACAGTTGATTAACTTGTTAGCTGAGGGTTACTCTGAGGAACATCTGGATGCTCAGCCTACTGTCACAGTGAAAGACTGGTAAGAAGAAGCCAGACTGAGGTTCACATGAGCTCTGATGGTGGCTGATGTCTCTGATTAATGTGGCTTATCTTGCAGGTACTCTGGGAGGACAGATTGTGGCTGTACGTATGAAGTTACTGTCTTTCTGCAGGATAATCACGGCACAGTCATGCAAAAGTTCAAACCTGAGACAGTGACTCTCAACCCTGACTGTGATGACGGCTCATGGAAACAGGTACAATAAAGTCCAGGTCAAGAACATTTTGTAATTTTGAATCAAAAACATTCAGTATAGTTGCCAGGTCTGCGTATTATAAGGGACTTTAGGATTCTTTTTTCAGAAGTTGTTTATTAATATTTGCAGTTGGGGTTTGTGTTTTTTTTGGGGGCGCTTGTTCCTGAAGTGCAGTTGTTTATTTGGACTTGTTGTGCCCCAAAACCCAGGAGGTCATGGCTACTGCAGTAAACAACATCGTTTGCACATGTTTTTGCATTGGAAACAGCACTACTATTTTCTATGATACACTTACTGCCTACGGAGCCAGCGCAGACCAAACAAAGGAATGCGCACTCTGCAATAACTAGGAGCGTAGAAGAAGAAATCCCACATTCTGCTGTGAGCAACGGAGCTGTGGACAGACACAAGAAGGGTCAGCAGAATGTGGGATTTTTTGGGTTCTTGTTTCTTGTTCTACTCTCCTAGTTATTGCAGAGTGCGCATTCCTTTGTTTCGCATCCGCGGCTCCGTGAGTCCACAAAGTGTATCATAGAAATGTGAAGTAGTGCTGTTTAGGCTATAAACATGTGCTAAACGATGTCGTTTCGAGTAAATGTTGGACGTTACCCGCTCAGGACACTTGGATTACAGCGCACGAGCAGTATGGAGGAATATTGCCGACTTTTTGTGGACTTTTTGTGGACTTTTAAGGACACTGTTCGTTCGGGCTCGTATCTAAGTCATGATATCTATGGCAGTGGACAGCAAGGATCCCCACAGATCTCCGGCTGCATCCTAGATGTTCCAAAACTACTCCTCAGTGTTGTTCAGCATGAGGGTGAGTAGAAAATGAGGCCAAATCGTTGTTTGGGTGTAATATTCCTTTAACTACAAAAGCACTCAGAGAGCACAGACCTCCGCCAGCACCTTAGTCCTCTCCCACATTGTGATTTTGACCATAAGTATTATTTCATCTAAATATTAAGATTCGTTGACCATGAAAACATACCATTAGCAATGCTATCTATTTTAGTTCAGTAGTTATTCACAAAAATCGCATCTTTTGTCATGGGGGATTTATCGTTTTCAGATCGAAATCGCAATTCTAGGCAATGCAATTTTGTGATCGCCAAAGCAGAAATTTTTTGCAGCGCTCCTGACTGACTCAGGATCTGTTGTGTCAAGTATTATACACATACTGTTTTACAAATTTGTAGACAATCTATATGTTAAAAGTGCTGGTAAGCAGGTCAACAACACAAAGCCTCTGTTTAGGAGTAGAAGTTAATGAAAACAGATTATTCATAATCACTTTTGAAGGTGAATAATGTGTTAAGTGTTTTTCATCATTTATTTCCTTACTGTTGTCTGTACTGTAAACAAAGTGAATTTTGCACTGAAGTTTGATTTGGAAAAAAATCGTCTATTACAATATCTGACAGAAAAATCGAAATTAGATCTTTTCTTAAAAAATTGTTCAGCCCTACATGTGAATATCCCAAAGCTTGATTTGAAGAAAAATGTTAATCGAATTGAAATTGCAATTTCTGCCAGAAAAATCGCAATTCAATCTTTTCCTACAATCGTTCAGCCCTATGGCGGATCCAGACGGTTGTTAACCTTTCCTGTTTTCTGACCTTCGACTGTGGTCGGGCACACAGGGGAGACTTATGGCTGCTCCGGGGCAGAATCTAATCCCGGCTTCGGAGCTTACTCCCTTACTTGGTGGCTGGCGACAAACAGAGGAGTCCGGCTGGGTCTTGCGGAGGTTGTCCTTATTTGTGCCTTCACCATGTATACTTAAACTCGATACTGCACTGCACTTAATGCTAATCGTTTTCTGACTTATTAGGGCTAGACTCTGCTGAACTTTTTCAGCCACTCTCGCTCTCAGCTCTCTGTTGTTCTCACACATTCGGGCTCTCTGCACACGCGCACACACGCTTCTCAACTGCCCCCTCCCACTCACTGTCTCGCACATACTGCTACATCTCTACTGTCCGAGGCTACTTCTATAACACGGTGATCCAGATCAACACCAAAATTGAATCCGTTCTTCCTTTTCCTATGCTGAACATTTCCTGAAAATTTCATCAAAATCCGTCCTTTACTTTTTGAGTTTTTCTGTTCACAGACAGACAGACAGACAAACTCACCCGAAAACATAACCTCCTTGGCGGAGGTAACTAGACCTTTCCAAATCAAGTCAGGACCTGCTGTCTCCACAGACACCTCATAGTTGCTGCTTAAATTCCCAGTTTTCAGTAGCTTGTTGGTAGCTGGTCGGTGCTGCTGGATCCCCCTGATTTAATGTCTGCAGTCAGTTGAGACCAACCAACAATGACTGTGCTCAAGGGGCATGGCCCTATTAGAGCCCTTTAAAGAAAGAAGAGTTGGAAAACAGCAGGAAGTGACAACTTTTACAGAGATAAGCATTGATGCAAACATTTTAAGTAGCAGTTTTATCATATCTGGACACTGAAAGCACTTCTCAATGGAAGAGATATATATGCCTAACTTCTGACGTGTTTTGAATTTTTTTCACAAAGCAAAGAATTTGATTTGGTAGAATAATCATCCGGTCGCATCCCTGATATGTTTTTTGAAGTTTTTGTTCCCAATCACTTTCAATGGGCTGTTGCTCAGCCAGACTGGTGAAATACACAGCCTGGCAAAAAAAAAGACCCCACCAAAAAAAGGTCACAAACTCTAATATTTCATTGGATTACCTTAAGCTTGATTACAGCATGTATTCGCTGTGTCATTGTTTGGAAGAGCTTCTTCAATGTCCCAGATTTGTCCCAGATCACAGCCCCCCACCAGCTTGGACAGTAGGCACTAGGCATGATGGGTGCATCACTTCACCTGCCTCTCTTCTTACCCTGATGCTCCCATCACTCTGGAACAGGGTCAATCTGGACTCATCAGACCACATGACCTTCTTCCAGTCCTCCACAGTCCAATCTTCCCAACCAGAGCTTTAATGTCCTTTGACAAGCTGCTGTTGGAGATCCCCAAAACTAGACCAAAGTCTGGAGGTGACAAGGCCTTCACAGCAGCTGCCCCTTGGCTATGGGACTGTCTCCCAATTTAATTTATATTAGACCCTTCAGACCTTAGAGACCTTTGAATCTTACCTAATTTCCATTCTTTTCCCAGGAATGACCCATATCCATTTATTTATGAACTTTGTGTGCGCAGCACTTTGTCTTCTTAAAGGGTGTTTAGAAATAAACTTGACTTGACTGTGGCTAATGTTTAATGCTATGTACATCATACAGCCCCAGTTAAAAATATACTGAACTATCCCTTTAAATTAGTTTTTTTTAATCCAACCCATAACACTTACAGCCTGCTCTCCACTTCATGACCTCATCAGATCCATTTAAAGGGATATTCCGGGATGAAACAACTTGGGTCCTAGCCTCCGCTGCAGAGCGGAAGAGCCTCCGGCTCCGCAGCGGAGGCTGTGCCTCTTCCGCGGAGGCCGTTTTACGACGCTATGAGAAATAGAGCCTTATTTAGCGGTGTTTTTGTGTGAAAGTAACGCGCTGAAAATTCTCTAAATGAAGCGTGAATGCAGATCGATATCAGATTTTTTCGGTGGGAGTCCGTTTATCTGTGTTTTTGGTCAAGTAAAATATGGCCCCGTGTGAGTGCAGCCACACAGCTATCGAGGAGGCCGGAGGAGAAACGGCGTACTTGGTCCTAGTGCCCTGGGGTTACTGTGACACAGAAACACTACTGTAGGGGTAATTTCTCCCCTAAACCTTGTGATAGGACCCAAGTTGTTCCATCCCGGAATATCCCTTTAAGTCTTTAAATGAAGCGCTATGACGAATTAACACAATGTTTTGGGAGGACGAGAGTGTGTCCTCTATATATATACCGATTCCCCACATTATCAGTGTGTCAGTCAAAACTTTTTCTTTATATTTGTTGATCTCTGTTTGAATTTTAGATCAGCCACACCTTTTCTAACTATGGCCCTGGGATGCGTTTCATCTCCTTCGAACATGGAGGACAAGACACCAAGGCCCTGCCCGGCTGGAAAGGAGTGCGGGTCACTGGGAGCTCTGTCACCATCGAGGTCTAATAAGGGTTTGAATAGTGAGAGTGAAGGCAGATAGAACATAGGGACAGTAAGGAATACAAAGGCTCCTATTGGCACAGCGTAGTGTAAGTTTCAGGGTTTGTAGACAACCAGCTTTGCCTTATGCACAGTCTGTTGATGCTTTGGGAGCTGCTATGAAGTCCAAGGCGTGACTCAGTCAATCAAGATTTTTTTATATCACTGCATGTTAGCTTTACTAACGTTAGAGAACTTCAGCCTGTTAATGTCATGCATCACAATCTCTTTACTTCTACTTATTCACTTTGACGTGCCCTGCTGTGGAACTATATCATGTGTTTGGTGTGTGAGACTGCACATTCTGTTTTTTTTTTTTTTTTTTTTTTTAGCACAATATGAAAAAAGAAGAAAGAAAAAAAAAAATCTTAAAATAATAATGCATAGGACAGCACAGTGGCACAGCAGATAGTGAGTTTGCATGTTCTTCCTGTACATACATAGGTTCTCCAGGTACTTTGGCTTCCTTCCACAAACCAAAAACATGCTCAGTAGGTTAAATGATGACTCTAAATTGTCCTTAGATATGAGTGTGAGTGTGAATGGTTATTTGTCTCTCTATGTGGCCCTGTGATCAACTGGCCCAATGACAGCTGGGGTAGGCTTCAGCCCCCCGCACACCCCAAAAGGGATAAAGGGGTGTAGAAAATGAATGAATGAATGGATAATGCATAACTAAGCAAAGCAACAACAAAAAAGGAGATGTGCAGGAGGGGCTCAAAGAAAACACAAAGAGCTTGTCAAGAACAAGAAAAAAACAGAATCTTCCAACAGTTAAAAAAAATGAAATTTGGTGGTTTGACCAATTATTTGTATGTATTTAATTATGTTTGACCATTATTCTGTTTGGCATTATCCTCGATTGAGTGTTAGCAAAGAAAAGATGGAAGAAGAATAGAAAAAAGCAGAAAAAATTATAATGATTATGATGGTTTACTGATCCAGTAATAATTGAATGTTTTGTTTGTTGAATGATTTTAAACTGGTGACTGGCAATCAGGGTGGAGTTCAAATAGAAATGTTAAAATATTTCAAACCCAAATGTCTGTGTAAGTTTTTTTCAACGATCAAATGGAATGGATGAA